>ML394008.1:0-370607 GCA_005239525.1 Nicotiana knightiana | reverse complement strand
TTGAGCCTATAATCCTGTTTCTTTGGCAACCACATTACAAGCCATACCCCTTTTGTTTGAATCGATCATCTATTTGAACCTTGTTACCTATTATAAGCACTGGAAATGTTATGAAATATGGAAAAATTAAAGTGTGAGGTGGTAGGTTGGTTTTTGAGGGTAATAATTGAAATAAGGAGAAAGGTGCACTGTGTTGAAAAGTAAGAGTCACTTGAAAAAAAAGAAGAAGAAAAAAAGAAAAGAAGAAAAAAAAATAAAAAAAATAAATAGTTGTATTGTTTTGAAAGAAAAATATATGTGGTGACTCTTAATGTAATTGTGCTTAAAGAAGTATGGGGTAATAACATCGATGTGGAGGTGGAGTTTGGCTTATTATAAGTTTGAGGTTGAATGCGAAAGTATATGTATTAAAGTGCTTAGGGAGGTGTAGTCACTCTTATATCCAAATGTATCCTACCCGTCCCGCAGCCTACATTACAACCGAATAAAGTCCTACTTGATCCTAGACTGAATGAGCTCGATTAGTAGAGTAGTACACTACGGGCAAGCCTATGGTGCATCTTGTGTGGCATATGAATATTAATTCTGAGAGCGAGTGAATTCTTTCTATTCTGAGTTCCTAAACGTTCGTAANTATTGAGGCGAGGATGTCACACCTTTGTGCTTGAACTGTTTTAAATATTCTTGGTATAACGTGTTAAGATATTTGCTTAATAAGTTGTGTACATGAGTGTAGTTTGATTGCTCGAGGACGAGCAAATGTTTAAGTGTGGGGTATTGATGCGAGTCTAGAATGCATGGTTTAACATGGTATATTCCCTACATTTTATGTGCGTTAATGATAAAAATACACTTTTTATGTGCATAATAGAGTATATTTCATGTGTAGGTGAATTGGAGATGGAAACCTAGCTAAATGGATGCAAATACATCAAAAATACACTCAGGAGGCGAGGAGTAGTGCACCTAGCGTTAGAGTCCAAACGCCAGCCCATGCCTGGCGTTAGCCAGGCGTTAGAGTCCAAACGCCAGCTCTAGCCTGGCGTTATCCAAGCGTTGGAGTCCAAACGCCAGCCCTAGCCTGGCGTTATCCAGGCGTTAAGGCCCAAATGCCAGGCCCCTGTTTCGGTAAATTCCGAGTTTTGACAAGTTTAAGTGTTTTCCGGTTGGAATAGAAGTCTCCTACACGCTTAGGGGTTGTCCTAAACATATAAATAGACTCCTAAAACACAACTTAAGGAGGATTGGAAGAGGATTGGAAGGCAGACGAAGGATTTTGAAGAGAAGAAACCATTGAAGTGACAAAACATTGATTTCTACATCTTTTATTGATTACTTTGTAATTCAATTATGCAATTTATTTTGAGTTTGATTCTTATGAACATGTCTAGCTAACTTATTTAATCTAGGGTTTTGGTAGAACCCGTTGGGGATGAATTTGTTGTGATATTAATATATTTTGGTTGATTAATCTCTATTTGTTCAACTACGTTCTTGTTGTAGTTGATTGAAGGGCCCTCAATTAGCTGTTCCTATTTATTATGTATCTACTTGAGAGAGAGTGCATATTTAGGTAGTTGTTTGAACAACACCACTCCCGGAGTATAGACGAAAGTCATAACCGAGGGTTTAGAGGTTGGATTAGAGATAACGATACCTCGGGTGCAATCTAAAGTGAACTGTAATGCAATCTAGCTAGCGTAACTTGAGAGAGTGCGTCTAGTAAATTATCATAATTACTTAAGAGAGATTTATGGTAGATAGAGTGTTCATGGATGATAGAGATGATTAATTAAACTATAAGAAATATCCGAGAAATAATTCACCAACGGGGGAAACCAAACCTTAGACCTTTATTATCATTATTTACAACACATTGTTAGTAATCACTCGTTTATTATTATTGTCAGTAGAATTAATAAAAAATCACCAAGTTATATTAAAAAGTCTTGAGAGAATTGATTGAGTAAAAGTTGCGTATTCTGACGAATTAATTGATACGTAAATTCCCCGTGGGATCGACTCTGGGCATAATACCCCGGATTATAATGGAATACCGCGAACTATGGGCCTCAGCTAGAATCAAATCTCGAAGTCCATCCACATTGGGCATGCAAATCCGGACCTGCATCCTCATGACTCGATCATTACCAATAACCACATCCCTGACATCACCGTGAAGGACCCTGTCATGAAGAACGAACAAAGTGTGGGTCATCATACTGGCGTGCTCAAATCTGATCATAAAGAGAAGATTTGGAGGCTACACAAGCCAATACCCGCAGGGGCTCTGATAGATCCAATCTCACCAACTGACCCGTTAAAGCCTGAACAAATCAAGTGCTAATGGTCGCTCTGCTACTGGAAGGTAGGTTAGACTCCCCAAACTCTCTGCTCTGTGACTCAGGGCATCGGCCACTACATTGGCCTTCCCCGGATGATATAAAATAGTGAGGTCATAATCCTTGAGAAGCTCTAACCACCTCCTCTGACGCAACTTGAGATTCTTCTGCATAAGCAGATGCTGCAAACTACGGTGATCAGTGAAAATCTCACAATGCACTCCATATAAATGATGACGCCAAATCTTCAAGGCGTGGAAAATAGCTGCTAACTCAAGATCGTACACTGGATAATTCTTCTCGTTCACCTTCAACTGTCTAGACGCGTAGGCAATCACCCTACCATCCTGCATCAAAACCGCTCCAAGGCCAAATCTCGAGCCGTCACAGTAAACTGTATAAGAACCTGAACCCGTAGGCAAAATCAATACCGGAGCTGTAGTCAAAGCTGACTTGAGCTTCTGAAAGCTCTCCTCACACTCCTTAGTCCATCTGAACTGACCACCATTCTGGTTCAGTCTGGTCATAGGTGTTGCAATAGATGAAAATCCCTCAATGAAATGGTGATAGTACCCTACCAAACCAAGGAAACTATGAATCTTAGTAACTGATGACGGTCTAGGCTGGCTCTGCACTGCCTCTATCTTCTTTGGGTCAACCTGAATACCCTCATTGGACACCACGTGCCCCAAGAACGGTACTGAATCAAGCCAGAACTCACACTTCGAAAACTTTGCATACAATCTTTTCTCCCTCAAGGACTGAAGCACAACTCTCAAATGTTTCTCATGGTCCTCCCGAGATCGGGAATACACCAAGATATCTTCAATAAACACGATGACTAAAGAGTCCAGATAAGGCCGGAAAACACTGTGCATCAAGTGCATAAAGGTTGCTGGGGCATTGGTCAGCCCGAAAGACATAACCAGAAACTCATAATGACCATAACTAGTCCTGAAAGTAGTCTTCGGGATGTCGTGCCCCGAATCTTCAATTGATGAAAGCCGAAACGCAAGTCAATCGTGGAAAATACCATAGCACCCTGAAACTGATCAAACAAGTCATCTATACGAGGCAAGGGATACAGGTTCTTCACCGTAGCCCTGTTAAGCTGCCGATAATCAATACACATACACATAGAACCATCATTCTCCTTTACAAACAACACAGGTGCACCCCAAGGTGACACACTAGGCCGAATGAACCCATTATCTAGGAGTTCCTGAAGCTGCTCCTTCAATTCCTTTAGCTCTACTGGTTCCATATGATAAGGTGGAATAGAAATAGGTTGAGTGCCTGGCACCAGGTCAATACCAAAATCAATGTCGCTGTCAGGTGGCATGCCTAGCAAGTCTGCAGGAAACACGTCTGGAAATTCACGGACCACAGGAACCGAATCAATAGCGGGAGTCTCACCACTGACATCCCTCACAAAATCCAGATAAGATAAACACCCCTTCTCAACCATGCGCTGGGCCTTCAGGTAGGAAATCACCCTGCTAGGCATATACTCAGAAGACCCTTTCCTCTCAACCCTCGAACATCCTGCCATAGCTAAGGTCACAGTCTTAGCTTGACAATCAAGAACAACATGACACGGAGATAACCAATCCATGCCCAATATCACATCAAAATCGACCATGCTGAGTAGCAGTAGGTCCACTCAGGTCTACAGATCCCTAATAGATATCACACACGACCGATACGCACGGTCCACAATAATAGTGTAAAGACCCGTAAAATTTTCTTGTTTTAAAATAATGCCCGAATGAGTCCCCGAGTTGTTTTTATTGTGGAAGTTTTAAAAAAATGGACCTAAATTGAGTAAAAAGTACCCCGAGACTTGAAGAATAAAATTTTCTAGAAAGTAGGTGTTATGCGACGCACTATGCGATCGCATAACGTGTATGCGGACCGCATAATGGTTGCATACATGGGCAGATCACTGCCCCATTTGAGGTTAACTATGCGGTCCAATATGCAATCGCATTTCAGTTCTGCGGACCGCATAGCTGTCGCATTGTTGCCTTTGATTTTGGGAGGAAAGTTGTGCGATGCATTATGCGATCGCATAACGTGTATGTGGACCACACAATGGTCGCATAACTGGGCAGTGTGTTTTGAATTTTGGCCCATCTTGACGGCCATTATGCGGTCGATTCTGCGGACCGCATGTCAAGAATGCGATCGCATTCCTGACCGCATTCTTGTGTTGGGCCCTATTTTTTTCTAATTTTTAAAAACCGACCCCAGTTCATTAAAACACCCCTCCCCTTCATTTTAACCATTTTCTGATATATTAGAGAGAGGAAAGAGTGGGTTCTAGAGAGAGAAAGTCCCAACTTCATCAAATTGGTCTTCCTTCATCACTGAAGCTTGGAACTAATCAAGTAGGGCACACATTTCTTCACTCTAAGAGGTAAGCTTCTATCTCATTAACCTTAATTTCCATATTTTTGTTAAAATGAAATATGGGTAGGATAGTTCATAAAGATGGGGTTAAGAATCTTGCATGCATGTACCCAATTTATCATAATCTAGTAAAGGAAAATAGGTTGGAGTAACCTTTCACTAAAAAGGGGTTATTTACTAAAGGAACACCTAGTGTTTGATAGAAAGATCAAAAGAGTTCAAATTGCATGCATGATTTCTAATTCTGAGTTGAGTATGTTTAATTGTGAACTAGATTAACGGTATTAGTCAGTCCGGTGATTTGTGAGTAAAAGTTAAAAAAGGAATTTCGACCCCAGGTATGTATGGATAACTTTAACCTTCGTAGAATCCTCTTGTTGGGTCCGAGTATACGGTATGAGTACCTTGTTTGAAAATATGTGAATTGATTGTTCAAATGTGTTGAGACGTAAGATTCTGTGCTCTGATCATCCTAGTTGATTGATGTACTACCGTGCTATCTGAGATTGTGAAAGGTGTTTTGATGTGCCTATCTTATTATGTGCCAAGTGTGGGAATGTATATGATGGTTAAAAATCGTGCGTGGTAAGTAATGAAAAAGGGTATTGTGAAATGATGTAAATGAGTTGAACGATTATGGCAACACCGTGTACATGAATTAATGCTTGGTGAGAGTCATTATGCCTTGAGCTCAAATAGCGAATTATTGATATGAACTTGTGTTCCTTGAAAGGAATAATTCTTGTGATTTGATTGTTTGTGGTTGCTGTTATGAAATGTGATTGTCAGGTGAGATTGGGTTGCACGCTGCAACATGAACTAATAAGGATAATGAGTTGTGAGTTAATAAGGGTTGCCGAGGTAATAAGGGTGGCTGAGGTAATAAGGGAGGCCGAGGTAATAAGGATGGAATGTGATCATTATCATTACTGAAATGAAAATCTATGGAACTTGATGGTGTGAGGTAATAAGGGTGGCCGAGGGAATAAGGGTGGCCGAGGTAATAAGGGTGGCCGAGGCAATAAGGATGGAATGTGATCATTATCACTATTGAAATGAAAATCGGGAAAACTCTTGAATATGGTGATGTTGAAAAGGGAAAAAGGAGAGATTGTGAAACTTGTTGATTTTGGTTGTTTCTTTCCACGTGCATTGATTGATTGGTTCTATTAATGTTTCTTATTTGTGTATTATTTGATTGTACTTGGGATAAATTTTGTTCACACATGTAGTACTATTCCATAGTACTAACGCCCCTTTTGCCGGGGGCGCTACATCTTTTTATATGGATGTAGGTAGGTCCATAGCAGGTTGCTCAGCTCGCCGTTAATGATGCTTTCTCCTCATCCTTTCTCAGCTGTACTGGTGAGCCCCACTTCCTCTCGGGGCCATGTGTAGTTCATGTCATCTCCTTTTGAGTATATTATGTATTGTAAGGTATAACCGGGGCCTTGTTGCTGGCAAGTATTGTATAAACTCCTAGTACTATTAGAGGCTCCGTAGACACTATGTGGGTGTATTTATATATTTTAGGCAGTGGTTGTATTTACTCGTAATCGTGGTCCGTATTGGGAAGTGTTGTATCTATTATGTATGTTTTGGGAAATCTAGTATAATAATGTAAAGTGAGGGAAAATTGGATTTGTTGCGGTAATCACACACTTCTAATCTTATCTCACTGTTTCACGTAAATAATGTATGCTATAAACATGGGGAAACGCATTGGGTAGGAAAGATAAATCAGGTTCGCTTGACTGGGGTCACCCGGTTGAGTGCCGGTCGCGTCCCTCGATTTTGGGGCGTGACAAATAGTATCGCCCACCGGAGTCGACACATGAACAGGCGTAACTAAAGACTCACGGGGCATATCCAGAAAATGGGAAAAATATGATGAAACATAGGAATATGTAGAATCTGGGTCAAATAAAGCCAAAGCATCTCGGCGACAGACTGAGACAATACCTGTGATCACTGCATCAGAGGCTATAGCAACTGGCCTGGATGGAAACGCATACATACGGGCCTGACCTCCACCTGCTCGACCTCCCCCTCTAGGGCGGCCTCTAGCTGATTGACTACCACCCCTGGCTGCCTGGGCGAGTGGTGAAGTAACTAATGCTGAAGTCGAGGGCTGGCCCCTTTGATGAGAAGAACCACCAGGACGACTTGGACACTGCCTCCACATGTGCCCAAACTCGCCGCACTCAAAGCAACTACCTGGAGCTGAAGACGAGGACTGATAGAAACCCCTAGCACTAGAATGGACACTAGAAGAATCATGCATAGAGGAAATCTAAACTGGTGGTGCTCGAGCTGCACTTCAGGCTGGGAGGGCACTGAATGAAGAACATCCTGGCTGAGAACCGCGGGGACTATGCCCCAAATCTGCACCACTATAGGCTGGGCGGACTGACTTAGGAGGCATGAATGAACGACCTCTACCATGATGAAAATTCCCCCTGGAAGGAGCACCACTAGAACCACCCGATCCACGAGGCCGCTTGGCCTCCCTCTCCTCCCGCTCCTAGCGGCGAACCAACTCAATATCTCGAGCAATATCAACAAACTGCTTGAATGTAGCATCTGATACTCTCTCCCGGGTCATGAAAAGACGGAGCTGATAAGTAAGGCCATCTATAAACCTCCTAATCCTCTCCCTATTAGTAGGGAACAACTCGGTGGCATGACGAGCGAACTCGAAAACCGCATCTCATACTGCATCACTGATAGCTCTTCCTGACACAACTGCTCAAAAAGCCTACACTGCTCCTCCCTGTGAGACTGAGGTACATACTTCTCCAAGAAGATAGTGGAGAACTGCTTCCAGGTGAGGGGTGCTGAACCAACAGGCCTACGCCTCTCAAAAGACTCCTACCAAGTGAAAGTAGCACCAGAAAAATGAAAAGTAGCAAACGAGACCCCACTCGTCTCCAAAATCCCAGCAGTACGCAGAATCCTCTGACACTTATCCAGAAAACCCTGGGCATCCTTGCCCTCAGTGCCACTAAATGTCGGAGGCTGTAGTCTACTAAACCTCTCCAGGCTACGCTACTCGTCCTCTGATATAGCCAGAACCACGAAATCTCGAATCGGAGCAACCGGCTGGGCTGGAACTGCCCCCGGTGTCTGACGGCCTTGAGTAACATGCTCAGGTGCCCGGGCAACTTGAGTCTGACTGCCTCCCCCGGCCTGAGAAGTAGCGGCAACTTCCTGAGCAAGGGTGGTACACACAGTCAAGATCTGAGCCAAGGTCTCCTGAAGACCCGGAATAACAATAGGCACTGCGGGTGCCTAATCCTGTCCCGCTGGAGCATCTGCGGCGGGAATCTGATCCTGAACAGTAGGGGGATCAACTGGCACTGCCCTGGCTACTGCACGGGCTGGCCCCTACCTCTACCACGGCCTCGACCGCGGCCTCGACTTCTCGCTGGTTTGGCTGGTGGCTGATCAGCCTGATCGTTAGCGCGAGTCCTCACCATCTGTGAGAGAATGAAACAACAGAAGTTTAGATTTCCAGAATCAACAAAATGGCACGATAGAATTCAAGAAAAATGAGATTGTTCCTAAGGGTTCTATAGCCTCTCGAAGATAAGTACAGACGTCTTCGTACCGATCCGCAAGACTCTACTAAACCTGTTCATGACCGTTGAGTCCTATGTAACCTAGGCTCTAATACCAACTTGTCACGGCCCCAAATCCTAAACCAGTCATGATGGCACCTATCATAGAACTAGGCTAGCCAATTCACATATTTATAGTTTCTTTCCAAAAATCCCAGCTCATTTTCAACAATTCATAAAAGTATATAAAATTACTGAATCTATTAAGCAAAATAAATATTTAAACAGTCTAAACCATCCCCAAAACTCGGAGTCAACATGTCATGAGCATCTAAGGAATATACCAGAAAGTCTACTATTATAATACAAAACCTCGGGAAAAATAACTAGGTACAACAGAAGAATGGAAAACATAGATGCTACGGACGCTGAACATCTACCTCTATGTCCCGAACTCCTGCCCCGCATGGAATAGATGGCTAACGCTTGGTATCAGCACCTGTATCTGCACATGGGGGTGCAGGGAGTAAATGCCAACTCAGTAGTAATGGAAATAAATCAAGTCTAAGCAGTAACACATAAAACCAAATCATCAATTCACAATATGCACAACCTTTCTTTCCAATAGTGTGTGTGTGTATATATATATGAAATCAACATGTCTTAAAAGCCAACTTCAGTAAAATCCTTTGAAAAATGTGTTTTCCAACAATTTCAGAAGTAAAAACACCTGAATAATTTAGTGTAAAATGAAATAAGTCATAAATATCCCCTCGGGAAAAAACATGAATCATAAATCGCCCCTCGGGCAGAACATCACTCAGCATACCTCACAGTCACTCAGTATCAGCCCCTCGGGCAACCTCACTATCACTCATGCCTCCCAATCACTCGTCACTCGGCACTCGGCAATCGCACTTAGTAGGTGCCTGCGCTCACTGAGGGTGTGTACAGACTCCGGAGGGGCTCCTTCAGCCCAAGCGCTAATATCAATTCACCTCGTGGCGTATCATATTTCTCACAAATCAGACCTCGGCCTCACTCAGTCAGAAACTCTCAAAAGCCCCACGGGCGTATCAGTAAAATGGGGTACTCGACCCAAAACATCATTTTTATATCTCAAAAATAGTGTAAATAAGGCTGAGTTTTGAAAATAGTTAAGCACAATATGACTGAGTGTAACTCATAAATCAATAGTGAGGAAATAACAGTAAAAAGCCCCTAAGGGATCTAAACAAGTCGGCACGAGGCCCCAAACATGGCTTATAGCCCAAATAAATCAATGGTTTTGGAACACAATTTAACATATGATTTAGAGTAAAATACGCAGCTCAATAGTTGTCACGGAGAGGACCAAGTCCAATCCAAAATCAGTGTGCGCCACATACTCGTCATCCGACATGTGCGCCATTCTAAAAACAGTGAGAAATATGAAGTCCGGGGTTTTATACCCTCAGGACAAGATTTATAGCCATTACTTACCTCTACCGGGCCACAATACTAATCTGCGATGCTCTTGCCCCTCAAATCGGCTCCCGATTGCTCCGAATCTAACCAAAACCAGATTAACATCATCAATATACGCTAAAGGAACAAAACCCAATCGAAAACTATCAATTTAGACACAATTCTAGAAATTTGGTTAAACCCGAGCCCCGAGCCCACGTCTAGGAATTTGATAAAATTTACATCACTAGAATCCTCGTCCTCCCACGGTTGTATACATACCAAGAACACCAAAATCGAACCACAATTGCCCACTCAAATCATCGAAAGAATTTTCCAATTCTCATGCACCTAATCTCCCCAACTTTGGGTTTAAATTAAACAAATTTCCGGTTTAATTACTTAGAAAACGACATAGAAACGGGTTATGAAGTTGAAAACCTTACCTCCAATTGATTCCCTTCGATTTCCTCTTCAAACCCTCTCAAAGAGCTCCCAACTCGTTCAATAATGGAGGAAAGATGAACTAATCTCGCAAAAATGGTCTTTTAAAACATTCTGACCAGCACTATAATTTCCTTCAGTGCGATCGCGACTCAAGCCACGCGATCGCGATGCAGAGCCCAGACCACCCTACGCGTTTGCATTCCAACACAAGCGCCTCAGAACCTCTATGCGATCACACAAAGGGCCACGCGATCGCACTGTTTCACCTGCCCAACCTATGCGATCGCAATCCTTATGACGCGATCGCATAAAACAAATTGCCTGCCCCAATATTTTACTCTATGCGATCGCGGATGAATCCACGTGATCACAGTGAAGAAATCACTGCTTCTAAAACACCAGAAAAACAGCAGACTCCTTAAGACAAAAAATGCACGTTTGAGCATCCGAAATACACCCGAGGCCCCCAGGACACCCCATAACATCATTCAAACTTAGTCGAGCCTTCGAAACACCAAAACAACACGAAAACACCAAAATTACATCAAATTCAAGCCTATGAACTTTGAAACTTCTAAATTTCGCCAATGATGCCGAAACTAACCAAAACACATCCAATTGACCTGAAAATTTGCACACATATCCAAAATGACATTATGAACCTGTTCCAACTTCTATAATTCCATTCCGATCTTGATAGCTTATTTTCCACTACCGATCGGAAATTGCCAAAAACTATCTTTCACCAATTCAAGCCTAATTCTACACCGGACGTCAATACTTTATTTCAAACAAACTCCTAAGTCCCGAATCACCTAACGAAGCTATCTGAGCCATAAAATCTGCTTTCCGAGGTCATTTACCGATAAGTCAACTCCCAGTTGACTTTTTCAACTATTAAGCTAATTTAAGAGACTAAGTGTCTCTGTCCTAACCACAACCACTCCGAACCTGAACCAACCGACCCAACACAACATAATCAGGCTAAGAAGCATATGATAAAGAAGAAATAGGGGAAACAGGGCTAATCTCCCGGAACGACCGACCGGGTTGTTACAAGGTCGCAAGTGCAGGAAATCCTGGGCTGGGCTAAAAGCGCAGGAGCGAAGAAAGGAACGCATCTGCGAAATCGCAGATGCGGATAGGGAGTCGTAGAAGTGGAAAAGGCCTGTATGGGCAGAACCGTAGATGCGGGAAGGGCCCGCAGGTGCGAGTAGGTGACCGCAGATGCGGAATTTGGGGGATTAAGTGAGTTCCGCACCTGCAACAAAAATTTCACAAGTGCGGCATCGCTGAAGCAACAAGAGGACCACAGCTGCAGTTTTGCTGGGCAGAACCTATAAATAGCAGACTTCGGGATTTATCCCCATTTTCACATTTTGGAACTCGGACTTTTGGGATTTTTGAGGATATTTTCAAAGGGAATTCAAAGTTATCACTGAGGTAAGTTCCTTGAGCCTATTTATCTATAGTAATGGTGTTTCCCCACTTATTTTACACCTAATTAGGGAGATTTCAGAGTGAAATTTGAGGGTTTAGGGCTTGGGAATTGGAGAGTGAACTTTGGGGTTTTGGAAGGGAAATTGAGGTCAGATTTTGATAAATTTGGTATGGTTAGACTCGTGAGTGAAGGGGTTTTAGATTTTTTGATTTTCGTCGGGTTTTGAGACATAGGTCCGGGGGGGGGGGGGGGGGTTGAGCCGATTTCGGGTTTTTGGTTCTAATTTAGTAATTTTCTTGTGGGATTGATCCCTTTAGCCTATTTTAAAGGTTTTGTACTATTTGTGGCTAGATTCGGGGCATTTGGAGGCTGATTCAACAGGAAAGGGCATTTCAGAGTAGGATTTCTACACATTTGAGGTAAGTAACAGTCTTAAATCTGGTCTTGAGGGTTTGAAACTTCGAGAATTTGTATGATGTCAATATTTAGAGGTGATGCACATGCTAGGTGACGGGCGTGTGAGCGTGCACCATGAGGTATTAAGACTTGGTCTGTCCCGGGAGACTGTAAAGTCGAACAGTCCGTTATTATTACATGTTTCTCCTTATATGAGTAGTTGACTGCCTTTCTTGTTAGACACCATGCTTAGGCCATATGGTATCTGTCACGACCCCAAATCCTCAGCCGGTCGTGATGGCACCTATCATATAAATAGGCTAGCCAACCATTTCAGATTATGAATATATCCCATAATTTCCCCAAAATTTAGCAGATTTTAAAAATATCAGAAAGAGATAAAACAAATACACACTTCCCCAAAATCTGGAGTCAATTGTCAAGAGCATCTAAGATTGAAAATACAATGTAGAACAGTGACTTGCTACAACAAAAGTCTGAGGTACAAAATACCAAAAGAAACTATAATATAAGGGAAGGAAAGAAGGTGGGCTGGGGACGCTGAGCAGCTACCTCAATCCTCGAACAAATCCAAGCTAGTTCGGAAATCAACTGGTGGGATGGTCCGGTACCTGGATCTGCACACAGAGGTGCAGGGAGTAATGTGAGTACGCCAACTTAGTAAGTAATCAATGTAACTAAAAACTTGAGTGTAGTGACGAGCCATTTAAATCATGTAAATCCATATAATGAATAACATTGGAAATGAATAAATCAATTCAAAAAACTACAACTCTGAATATTTCATAAAAACACCGGTTTCCACTTAAAAAAAATCTCGTAGGAAAACTTTTATTCAACATTTATTATCAGAGGCTCAGTGTAAAGAAGAGTGAAAAACAACATTTTTATAAAATATAAGCCCCTGGGGCACAATATCACTCACAATAAAGCGTCTCGGGCAAGCCTCTCAGTCACTCATGACTCCATCGGTATCTCATGCTCTCACTTAACACTCGTACTCGGCAAGTACCATGAACACACACAACTGCTGCGGCAGGCAGCCCGCTCCTCTACATTTATATATATATATTTATATATATATATACACTGCTGCGGCGTGCAGCCCGATCCATATATATAACATATATTGCTGCGGCGTGTAGCCCGATCCATATAATAGTCGACTGCGCTCACTAGAGGTGTACAGACTCCTAGAGGGGCTCCTTCAGCCCAAACGCTATATCTGTTGCAGCGTGCAGCCTGACCCACATATAATATATAACATATATATTGCTGCGGCATGCAGCCCGTCCAATAACTATCCTCACATACTCGGCTCTAGGCCTGACTCAGTCACCCTCACAAGCCACTTGGGCAATTTATCTCAACTCATGGGACTCAGCCCCAAATACTTTTTAGAGTATTCAAAGCAGTGTGATAATAGTGAAAATAACAGCCAGTAGGAAACATGACTGAGTTTACAATTTACTAACAGGATAGTGGTAGAATAGTGTAAAAGTACCCCCTGAGGGTCTAAACAGGCCAGCTCAAGGCCCCAAACATGGCTCACAGCCCATAACAAGTATAAAACTTCCAAAAGACAGGATGTCGTGAGGTTTCAAATCGAATATGCGGCTTAATAGTCGCTACTGGACGGACCAATTCACAATCCCTATCGGTGCACGCTCCCATGCTCGTCACCTAACGTGTGCGTCACCTTATTTATCAACACAATACCAATAACGCGGTGTCATACCCTCAGGTTTAGATGTACAATCGTTACTGACCTCAAAATAGCCCAAAAGCTACTCCGCGACGCGCTTACCCCTCGAATTGGATCCCTAATGCTCCGAATATAACCAAAATCAAATTAACATCATCTATACACGCTAATGGAACAAAACCCAATCGAAAGATATAAAGCTTAACAGAATTCTCGAAATTCGGCTAGATCGCGCACGTCTCAGAATGCGATAAAATTTATATAACTAGAAACCTCGTCCTCCCACGATTCTACACATACCAAGAACACCACAATTAGACCACAATTGCCTACCCAAATCGCCAAAAGAATTTTTGAAACCTCCTCCCATTTTTCCAAACTTTTTCTACTTTAATCCTCAAATTACAATCCTAATCCGAATCAAAAATAGCATAGAAACAAGTTTCATAATCCGGCAACTTACATCCACTAATGAACCTCAAATTCTTTCTTCAATTAGCTCTCAAACAAGCTTCACCCGCATGCAACAATGGAAGAATGACTAAAATTTCGCGGAGGCACCATTTTATACCGTTCTGCCCAGTTAATCCGCACCTGTGGACCGTTCCTCGCACCTGAGGACCCGCACCTGTGGTCCCAGATGTGCACCTGCGAAAACCTACTAACAGTCCAATTCTCGCACCTGCGGCTTCGCAGGTGCGGCCAACTCTTCGCACCTGCGGACTCCTCCTGCCTAGACTCTTTTCTCACATGCGCATGGACATTCGCACCTGCGGCTGCCCATCCGCAGGTGCGGCCACACCAACAACTTAACACCAACAGTTATTTGCTGCAAATTTCCAAAGTTCAAACCTCCGCCAACCATCCGAAATCAATCTCGAGCGCCTCGGGGCCCCAATACACCCCATAGTATCATTCAAACTTAGTCGAGCTTTCGAAACACCAAAAACAACACGAAAACACCAAAATTACATCAAATTCAAGCCTATGAACTTTGAAACTTCTAAATTTCACCAACGATGCCGAAACCAACCAAAACACGTCCGATTGACCTGAAATTTTGCACACATATCCAAATGACATTACGAACCTTCCCCAACTTCCGGAATCTCATTTCGACCCTGATAGCCTGTTTTCCACTGCCGACCGGAAATCGCCAAAAATTAACTTCCGCCAATTCAAGCCTAATTCTACACCGGACATCGAAACTTCATTTCGAACACACTCCTAAGTCCCAAATCACCTAACAAAGATATCCGAGCCATAAAATCCGCATTTCGAGGTCATTTAGTAATAAGTCAACTCTTAGTTTGACTTTTCTACCATTAGGCTACTTTAAGAGGCTAAGTGCCTCTGTTCTCACCACCACCACTCCGAACCCAAACCATCCGACCCAACATAACATAAAAAGGCTAAGCAATGTATGATAAGCAGAAATGGGGGAAGCGGGGCTAATCTCAAGAAACGACCGGCCGTGTCGTTAGATCCTCCCTCTCTTAAACAAACGTTCGTTCTCGAACGGGTCTAGAAACATACCTGGAGTCTCAAATAAGTGAGGATATTTGTCCCACATCTCCCGCTCGGCCACCCAGGTGGCATCCTCCAGCGGCTGTCCTCTCCACTGAACCTTCGCTGAAGCTATATCCTTAGACCTCAGCTTTCTGACCTGACGACCCAAAAAATTTTCTGGATCTACCTCATATGACATATCACCCTCGAGTTGAGCCGTGCTGAAGTCCAAAACATGAGACGGGTCACCAACATACTTCCGGAGCATCGACACGTGGAACACCGGATGCATACTCGTTAAGCTGGGAGGCAAGGCAAGTCAATAAGCCACCTCCCCAACCCTCCGAAGAACCTCAAAAGGCCCAATAAACTGGTGACTCAGCTTTCCCCTTTTCCCGAATCTCATAACACCCATCATGGGAGACACCTTCAGCAACACCTTTTCCCTAACCATGAAAGAAACATCTCAAAACTTCTGGTCCGCATAACTCTTCTGCCTAGACTGCACCGTGCGAAGCCGCTCCTGAATCAACTTCGCCTTACCTGACACATCCTGAACCAAGTATGTGCCCAATAGCCTAGCCTCTCCCGGCTCGAACCAACCAACCTGAGATCTGCACCTCCTACCATATAAAGCCTCATAGCCATCTGGATACTCGACCAATAACTATTATTATATGCAAACTCCGCGAGTGGCAGAAACTGGTCCCATTAACCCCCAAAATCAATGATACATGCACGCAACATATCCTACAAAATCTGAATAGTAAGCTCCGACTTCCCGTCGGTCTGAGGATAAAATGCAGTACTCAACTCGACCTGAGTACCCAACTCTCTCTGTACGGATCTCCAAAACTGAGATGTGAACTGGGTACCTCTGTCAGAAATGATAGAAACTGGAACCCCATGCAATCAGACAATCTCCCCTGATATAAATCTTAGCTAACCGCTCTGAAGAATAAGTAGTACCAACAGGAATGAAGTGCGGGGACTCGGTCAGCCAATCCACAATAACCCATGTAGTATCAAACCTCCTCGAAGTCCGTGGGAGCCCAACTACGAAGTCCATGGTGATCCGCTCCCACTTCCACTCCGGAATATCAAATCTCTGAAGCAGTCCACCTGGCCTCTGGTGCTCATACTTGACCTGCTGATAGTTGAGACATCGAGCCACAAACTCAACAATATCTCTCTTCATCCGCCTCCACCAATAATGCTGTCTCAGATCCTGATACATCTTTGTGGAACCCAGATGGATGGAATACCGCAAATTACGTGCCTCATTTAGAATCAAATCTCGAAGCCCATCCACATTGGGCATGCAAATCCGACCGTGCATCCTTATGACCCCATCATCACCAATAACCACATCCCTGGCATCACCGCGATGGACCCTTTTCTGAAGAACAAGAAAGTGTGGATCATCATACTGGCGTGCTCTTATCTGATCTTAAAGAGAAGAACTTGAGGCTACCCAAGCCAATACCCACGGAGGCTCTGATAGATCCAATCTCACTAACTGACCTACTAAATCCTGAACATCAAGTGCTAAAGGTTGCTCTGCTATTGGAAGGTAGGCCAAACTCCCCAAACGCTCTGCTCTGCGACTCAGGGCATCGGCCACTACATTGGCCTTCCCCGGATGATATAAAATAGTGAGATCATAGTCCTTGAGGAGCTCCAACCACCTCCTATGGCGAAAATTAAGATCCTTCTACTTACGTAGATGCTGCAAACTACGGTGATTAGTGAAAATCTCACAATGCACTCCATACAAATAATGACTCCAAATCTTCAAGGCGTGAACAATAGCTGCTAGCTCAAGATCATGCACTGGATAATTTTTCTCGTGCACCTTCAATTGTCTGGACGCGTAGGCAATCACCCTACCGTCCTGCATCAAAACCGCTCCAAGGCCAACTCTCGAGGCATCACAGTAAACTGTATAAGAACCTGAACCCGTAGGCAAAATAAATACCGGAGCTGTAGTCAAAGCTGACTTGAGCTTCTGAAAGCTCTCCTCACAATCCTTAGCCCATCTGGACTGAGCACCCTTCTAGTTCAGTCTGGTCTTAGGTGTTGCAACAGATGAAAATCCCTCAATGAAACGGTGATAGTACCCTGCCAAACCAAGGAAACTGTGAATCTCAATAGCTGATGATGGTCTAGGCCAACTCTGCACCGCCTCTACCTTCTTCGGATCAACCTGAATACCCTCATTGGTCACCACGCGCCCCAAGAATGCTACCGAATCAAGCCAGAACTCACACTTCGAAAATTTTGCGTACAATCTCGTCTCTCTCAAGATCTGAAGCACAACTCTCAAATGCTTCTCATGATCCTCCCGAGATTGGGAATACACCAAGATATCATCAATGAACACGATGAGGAAAGAATCCTGATATGGACGGAATACACTGTGCATCACGTGCATAAAGGTTGCTAGGGCATTGGTTAGCGCGAATGACAAAACCAGAAACTCATATTGACCATATCTAGTCCTGAAAGTTGTCTTCAGGATGTCGGGCCCCCGAATCTTCAACTGATGATAGCCGGAATGTAAGTCAATCTTAGAAAATACTCTGGCACCCTGTAATTGATCAAACAAGTCATCTATACGAGGCAAGGGATATCGGTTCATCATCGTAACTCTGTTCAGCTGCCGATAATCAATACACATATGCATAGAACCATCCATCTTCTTTACAAACAACACCGGTGCACCCCAAGGTGACACACTAGGCCGAATGAACCCCTTATCTAGGAGTTCCTAAAGCTGCTCCTTTAATTCCTTTAGCTCTGCTGGTGCCATACGATAAGGTGGAATAGAAATAGGCTGAGTGCCTGGCACTAGGTCAATACTAAAATCAATGTCCCTATCAGGTGGCATGCCTGGCAGGTCTGCAGGAAACACGTCCGGAAAGCCACGGACCACAGGAACCGAATCAATAGCGGGTGTCTCACCACCGACATCCCTCACAAAAGCCAGATACGATAAACACCCCTTCTCAACCATACACTGAGCCTTCAGGTAGGAAATCACCCTGCTAGGCACATAATCAGAAGAACCTCTCTACTCAACCCTCGGATATTCGGGCATAGCTAAGGTCACGATCTTAGCGTGACAATCAAGAACGACATAACACAGAGATATTCAGTCCATGCCCAATATCACATCAAAATTGACCATGCTGAGTAATAGTAGGTCCACTCGGGTCTCCAAACCACCAATAGATATCACACACGACCGATACACACGGTCCACAACAACAATAGCACCCACCGGAGTAGAATCATGAACAAATGTAACTAAAGAGTCACGGGGCATATCCAGAGAATGGGCAAAATATGAAGAAACATAGGAATATGTGGAACTAGGGTCAAATAAAGCCAAAGCATCTCAGCAACAGACTGAGACAATACCTGTGATCACTGCATCGGAGGCCATAGCATATGGCCTGGCTGGAAAGGCATACATACGGGCCTGACCTCCACCCGCTCGACCTGCCCCTCTAGGGCGGTCTCTAGCTGACTGACTACCACCCTTGGCTGCCTGGGTGGGTGGTGAAGTAACTGGAGCTGAAGTCGAACGCCGGCTCCATAGCTGAGATGGACCTCCAAGAAGATGAGGACACTACCTCCTCATGTGCCCGAACTCTCCACACTCATAACAGCTCCTTAGAGCTGGAGACTGGGACTGAAATGAACCCCTGGCACTAGAATGGCTACTAGGAGAACCATGCATAGAATACCCTAAACTGATGGTGCTCGAGCTGCACTCTAGTATGGAAGGGCACCGAATGAAGAATGGCCTGGCTAAAAACCGCGGGGACCAAGCCCCGAAGATGCACCACTATAGGCTGGGCGACCTGACCGAGGAGGCCTAAATGAACGGCCCCTGCCATGCTGAAACTGCCCTCTAGAAGGAGCACCACTAGAACCACCTGATCCACGAGGCCTCTTGGCCTCCCTCTCTACCTGCTCCTGGCGGCGAACCGACTCAATAGCTCGAGCATTATCAACAACCTGCTCAAATGTAGCATCTGATACTCTCTCCCGGGTCATGAAAATGTGGAGCTGATAAGTAAGGCCATCTATAAACCTCATAATCCTCTCCCTATCAGTAGGGACCAACTCGGTGGCATGACGAGCCAACTCCGAAAACCACATCCGGTACTGCGTCACTAATAGCTCTCCCTGACGCAGTTGCTTAAAAAGCCTGCGATGCTCCTCCCTGTGTGAATGGGTACATACTTCTCCAAAAAGACAGTGGAGAACTGCTGCCAGGTGAGGGGTGCTGAACCAACAGGCCTACGCCTCTCAAAAGACTCCCACCAAGTGAAAGTAGCACTAGAAAACTAAAAAATAGCAAACGAGACCCCACTAGTCTCCAAAATCCTAGCAGTACGCAGCATCCTCTAGCACTTATCTATAAAACCCTGGGCATCCTCGC
The DNA here is from genome assembly GCA_005239525.1 of Nicotiana knightiana. Taxonomy (NCBI): domain Eukaryota; kingdom Viridiplantae; phylum Streptophyta; class Magnoliopsida; order Solanales; family Solanaceae; genus Nicotiana; species Nicotiana knightiana. The sequence continues at coordinate 350,875 of ML394008.1, read as the reverse complement.
CCTCAACACTACTAAATGTCTGAGGATGTAGTCTACTAAACCTCTCCAGCCTGCACTGCTCGTCATCTGGCATAGCTGGGACCACGAAGTCCTAAACTGGAACAACCGGCTAGGCTGGAACCGCCCCCAGTGTCTGCTGGCCCTGATAGCCTGATCAGGTGTTTTGGCAATTGGAGTCTGACTGCCTCCCCCGGCCTGAGAAGTAGCGGAAACTGCCTGAGCAAGGGTGGTGCACACCATCAAGATCTGGGCCAATGTCTCTTGAAGACCTGGAATAACAATAGGCACTGCCAGTGCCTGAGCCTGTCCTGTTGGAAGATCTGTGGCGGGAACCTGATCCTGAACAGTAGGGGGATCAATTGATACTGCCCTGGCTGCCGCACGGGCTGGGCCCCTACCTCTACCACGACCTCGACCCCTCGCGGGTCTAGTTGGTGGCTGATCGCCCTTATAGGTGGTACGAGTCCTCACCATCTGTGAGAGAATGAAACAATAGAAGTTTAGATTTCCAGAACCAATCAAATGGCACGATAAAATTCAAGAAAAATGAGATTGTTCCTAAGGGTTCTGTAGCCTCTCGAAGATAAGTACAGACGTCTCCGTACTCTGCAAGACTCTAATAAACCTGCTCATGACCGTTGAGTCCTAAGTGAACCTAGGCTCTGATACCAACTTGTCACGACCCCAAATCCTAAGCCGACCGTTATGGCGCCTACCATGGAACTAGGCTAGCTAACCATTTCAGATTATCAATATATCCCCTAATTTCCCCAAAATTTAGTAGATTTTAAGAATATCAGAAAGAGATAAAACAAATACACACTAACCCAAAATCTGGAGTCAACTGTCATGAGCATCTAAGACTGAAAATACAATGTACAACAATGACTTGCTACAACAAAATTCTGAGGTACAAAAGACCAAAAGAAACTATAATCTGAGGGAAGGAAAGGAGGTGAGCTGGGGACGCTGAGCAGCTACCTCAATCCTCGAACAACTCCAAGCTCGTCCGGAATTCAACTAGTGGGATGGTACGATACCTGGATCTGCACACAGAGGTGCAGGGAGTAACGTGAGTACGCCAATTCAGTAAGTAATCAATGTAATAAAAACTTGAGTGTAGTGACGAGCCATTTAAATCATGTAAATCCATAAAATGAGTAACAGTGGAAATGAATAAATCAAGTCAGAAAACTATAATTCCGAATATTTCATAAAAACTCCAGTTTCCACTTTAAGAAAAATCTCATAATAAAACTTTTATCCAACATTTATTATCAGAGGCTCAATGTAAAGAAGAGTGAAAAACAACATTTTCATAAAATATAAGCCCCTCGAGCACAATATCACTCACAATAAAGCCTCTCGGGCAAGCCTCTCAGTCACCCGTGACTCCACTATCGGTATCTCATGCTCTCACTTAACACTTGTGCTCAGTAAGTACCATGAACACACACAACAGCTGCGGCGGACAACCCGCTCCACTACATTTACATATATATAATATAGTGCTGCGGCGTGCAGCCTGATCCATATATATAACATATATTGTTGTGGCGTGCAGCCCGATCCATATAATAGTCAACTGCGCTCACTGGGGGTGTACAGACTCCAGAAGGGGCTTCTTCATCCCAAGCGCTACATCTGCTGCGGTGTGCAGCCCGATCCAATATGTATTTTGCTGCAGTGTGCAGCCCGATCCATATATAAAATATATTATTGCTGTAGGCAGCCCGATCCGTATATATATAATCTATATTGCTGCGGCGTGCAATCAAACCCACATATAATATATAACATATATATTGCTGCGGCGTGCAGCCCGTCCCATAACCGTCCTCACATAATCGGCTCTCGGCCTGACTCAGTCACTCTCATAAGCCACTTGGGCAATTTATCTCAACTCAAGGGACTCAGCCCCAAATACTTTTCAGAGTTTTCAAAGCAGTGTGATAACAGTGAAAATAACAGCAAGTAGGAAACATGACCGAGTTTACAATTTACTATTAGGATAGTGGTAGAATAGTGTAAAAGTACCCCCTGAGGGTCTAAACAGGTCGGCTCAAGGCCCCAAACATGGCTGGCATACCATAACAAGTATAAACTTCTAAAAGATAGGATGTCATGAGGTTTCAAATCAAATACGCAGCTTAATAGTCGCTACGGGATGGACCAAGTCACAATCCTTATCGGTGCACGCCCCCACGCTCGTCACCTAGCGTGTGCGTCACCTCATTTAGCAACACAATATCAATAACGGGGTGTCATACCCTCATGTTTAGAGTTACAATCGTTACTTACCTCAAAACAGCCCAAAAGCTACTCCGCGACGCGCTTGCCCCTCGAATTGGCTCCCAAATGCTCCGAATCTAACAAAAATCAGATTAACATCATCAATACACGCTAACGGAACAAAACCCAATCGAAAGATATAAATTTTAACACAATTATCGAAATTCAGCCAAATCTGAGCCCTAGGCCCACGTCTCAGAATTTGATAAAATTTACATCACTAGAAAGCTCGTCCTCCCACGATTCTACACATACCAAGAACACCACAATCGGACCATAATTGCCTATCCAAATCGCCAAAAGTATTTTCAAACCTCCTCTCATTTTTCCAAACTTTTTCTACTTTAATCCTTCTAATTACAAGCCTAATCTGAATAAAAAATAGCATAGAAACGAGTTTTATAATCCGGGAACATACCTCCACTAAGAACCTCGAGCTCCAGCCGCATGCAACAATGGAAGAATGACTAAAGTTTCACGGAGGCACCATTTTATACTGTTCTGCTCAATTAATCCGCACATGTGGACCTTTCCTCGCACCTGTGGACCCGCACCTGTGGTCCGAGGTGCGCACTTGCGAAAACCCACTAACAATACAATTCTCGCACCTGCGGTCCCTTTTCCGCACCTGCGGCTTCGCAGGTGCGGCTAACTCTTCGCACCTATTGACTCCTCCTGCCTAGCCTCTTTTCGCACCTGCGCATGGACCTTCGCACCTGCGGCTGCCCATCCGCAGGTGCGTCCACACCAACAGTTATTATTTGCAAATTTCCTAAGTTCAAACCTCCGCCAATCATCCGAAATCAATCTCGAGCCCTCGGGCCCCAACCAAACATGCCATCACACCCCCATAGCATCATTCAAACTTAGTCAAGCCTTCGAAACACCAAAAACAACACGAAAACACCAAAATTACATCAAATTCAAGCCTATGAACTTTGAAACTTCTAAATTTCGCCAACGATGCCGAAACTAACCAAAACACGTCCGATTGACCTAAAATTTTGCACACATATCCAAAATGACATTACGAACCTGCCCCAACTTCCGAAATCTCATTCCAACCCGATAGCCTGTTTTCCACTGTCGACCGGAAATCGCCAAAAACTAACTTTCACCAATTCAAGCCTAATTTTACATCGGAGATCGAAACTTCATTCTGAACACACTCCTAAGTCCCAAATCACCTAACGAAGCTATCCGAGCCATAAATTCCACATTCCGAGGTCGTTTACCAATACGTCAACTCTCAGTTTGACTTTTTAACTCTTAGGCTACTTTAAGAGGCTAAGTGCCTCTGTTCTCACCACGACCACTCCGAACCCAAACCATTTGACCCAACGCAACATAAACAGGCTAAGCAATATATGATAAAGCTGAAATGGGGGAAACAGGGCTAATCTCACGAAACGACCGACCAGGTCGTTAAAAAATATCATTGTTGGGACTCGCAGTTGTCGTATACTTGTTGAATTGACTGCTAATTTCTTTCTTATACTCAGTCACCATCTTACCTGTGTATTATATCCCAGCTCTCTCTCTCATTTCTTGTTGATACTTTTTGTATTCTCTGTTTGGGCTATCTATTGTGATATTTTGTGAGCCCGAGAGGCTGGAGTGACTAGTGACTAAGATAGGACCTGAGTGCCGAGTTGTGAGCTATGTGAGTTATATTGGATCGGGCTGCACGCCGCAACAGTATTGGATCAGGTTGCATACTGCAACGAGCCTTAGGGATATATATATATATATATATATATATATATATATATATATATATATATTCACGACCCAAAATCTCTCTGAAGGAGTCGTGATGGCACCTAGTCTCTAAACTAGGTAAGCCTAACATTAACAGAAATAAAATTGATATTCACTAACTTCAACTTAGATAACTCTGAACAATTACAATTCCCAAAACCGGTAGTTCAAGTCATAAGCCTTCTAGGAGTAGTTATACAAAATGAATACATAATTATTCCAGAAAAAAAGGAAACAATGAAAATGATTAAAACAGAAGGCGACTCCGAGGCCTGCGAACGCAGCAACAGGTTTACCTTGATTCTCCATAACAACGATCCGCATAGCCACTATCGACCAAATACCTGGATATGTACAAGAATGTACAGAAGTGTAGTATGAGCACACCACAACAGTGCCCAATAAGTATCAAGACTAACCTCGGTGGAGTAGTGACGAGGAACAGTCAAGACACCTACTGGTCAAATAAGTTGAACAAGATATGATAATAAACTATCAAGAAAAATATAACAAAGTAATGTCAATAGCAAGGAGAGATCAAACTACAAACAGTAGAGACAAGAAAGGGAAATACGGATGGTAACGAAAGATAACCAACATAGCTGGGACACAGACAAGTAAAAATGTGCTCAAATAAATAAGGCGATGCTAACTCAATCAATTACATCATTTCTAATACACAATCCCGACCATCTCAATCCTAGGTGCCTCATATCATAAATCTCAATTTCCAAACCTTTAGCACACATGGCACCTTATGCTCACATATTTCCATCTCACTTTGCACAACAAAATCCACATACTACCCAGTACATAATATCTGTAACCAATGCAATTAAGATGTTCAAGGAGTCTCATTTATATAACATAAAATAAATTACAATTTCTAAACCAGTTAGGAAATCAACGAGAAAAAAAGAAGTTTTTTTTAGAAATCATTTGAATGAAGAAAATACCCTTTTAAAATAAAATACAACATCGAATGAATTATTGCCTTTAATATAGGATTTATTAAATTAAAACTTAACAAAAATTACTTTTCTTAGTAAGATTAAATCTCAAACGGGTTAAGGAAATTTAATTGAGAAACTAATCGAAATAAAATATGACAATTATTAGAATTTAAAAATTGAAATGTATATATATATATATATATACACACACGACGAGTTCAAATTTAAAAAATATACAAAGTAGCATAATATTAATTCCTTTATTTTAAATCACTATATTACTAAAAACCTAACGGAATAGGAGGAAATAGTTCAACGTAGTAAATTTACTTTGAAAATTAATTCACCAGAGTAATAGTTTAAGGAAAATAACTCAAGGAACAACGGCAAGTCAATAAATCAATGTCAATTACCGGATCCTCAAAACTCAGTGGAACCCGAAATACAAATTATCTAAGTCTTGAATAAATGAACTAAATCCAATACCGTAAAACAAAGGATACCAAAATACAAGATATGTACATTCTCCCTTATTACTCCTTATCGGTCCACCCTTATTTCTCCTGTTACAGCGTGCAACCCGATCCCACAGGACAATATCAATATCATATTAATAAATATAATATGTTGCGACGCGCAACCCGATCACACCAGTCCACCCCGATTGCTCCTCAATATATCACCCTTATTTCTCCTGTTGCGGCATGCAACCCGATCCCACATGTCCACCCTTATTACTCCTGTTGTGGCGTGCAATCCAATCGCCCAGACTATACCAATTCTCCCTTATTCCTCCTCAATATATCACTCTTATGTATCTTGTTGTGGCGTGCAACCCGATCCCACCAAACAATAGTTTAAATCAACAACAACAACAACAACAAATCAATAACTCAATTACAAGAATTGCTACTACCAAGAGTATGATTACACAGCAACAAGAGAAGCACGTAAAAATCAAAGGAATACAACAACCTTTACAAGGAAGACGAGACATGTAAGGCACGTGATAACTTCACCGGCAATCACAAAAATTGGACATGTAGCATATTTGCACAAAGTCATAGAGGAACTCATAATTAAGAAGTATTAAACCAATAAGGAAGGCAATCACTTCAATTAAGGCAAATAAGGGCCAAATAACAAGTAAGAGTTAGAGAAAAGCTAACAACATCGTATAGAGCATGAAGGTAAAACTAGCAAATAGGAAACCAAATTATATCACAGAACTTCCCACTTAATCAACATAAGGACCTAAGAACCCTAAAGGAAAATTTTCCACAAATCAAACTGAGCATGCACTCGTCACCTAGCATGCACGGGCTACAGTTAACATAGAGGACTCAAATCCTAAGGGGGAGTCCTCCACACAAGGTTAGGCAAGATACATACCTCAATCCGGTTAATTCAATACTCAATTTAGCTTTTCCTTTACTAATTCATCAATGCTCGGCTCAATCTAGCAAAAAATGACTTAAATACATCAAACAATGTAAGTGAAAGCAATTTCAATTAAAAAAGCTATGATTCTTATACAATTTGCAAAAAGTCAACAAAAGTCAACTTCCCGGGCCCGCACCTCGGAACCCGACAAAATTTACAAAACTCGAACACCCATTCCGACACGAGTTCAACAATAACAAAATTATCAAGTTCCGATACCAATTTTTCCTTCAAATCATAATTTTTTAAATTTTGAAAGATTTCATTAATTTTCCCCAAATTCCCAACTTAATTCACTTATTAGATGATGATATTAGTAATGGATTCATGAAATATTATAAGATTCGAGTAGAGAACACTTACCCCAATGATTTGCTTGAAAAGCCCATGAAGAATCACCCAAAACCGAGCTCTAGAACTCCCAAATGTTGAAAAATGGCAAACCCTAGGAATGGAGTACTATTTATTCTGCCCAAATGCTAAAGCATCACGAACGCGGAAGAAGACTCGCGTTCGCGAAGAAGGAAAAATGAAGGCTTCCAGGGTGAGCTTCGCGAACACGACAGACAACTCGCGAATGCGGAGAGGGAAATTTGATGGTCCAAGGACTGGGCTACGCGAAAGTGGGAAATAATACGCGAACGCGAAGAATGGGATTGCATACATTTGCGAACGCAGGAAGAAAGACGCAAACGCGAAGAGGAAGTAGTCACTAGTGCCCAGCTCCCACTTTCTACTATGCGAACGCGATTAAACAAACGCGAACGCTAAGAAGGGAAAGGGAAAAACTTTGCGAACGCGAGAGGATGAATGCGAACACGAAGAAGGAATATTCCACCCTCTAAATTAACACTACGCAAACGCGAAGGCGATGAAGGAAACCAGGTGGCAGAATACATTAGTTCATAAATAGAAGGAAATAGCCCGTAGCCCATCCAAAACACACCCGAGAACTCCGGGACCCCGTCTAAACCTACCAAATAGTTCTATAACCTAACACGGACTCGCTCAAGGTATCAAATCACATCAAACAACGCCGAAATGATGAATCGGACCATGAATCGAACTATGAACTTCCAAATCTTCCAACTTCGAAAACTCATGCCGAAACCAATCAAACAAACCCGGAACGACGCCAAATTTTACAGACAAGTCCCAAAAGACATAACGGAGCTGTGCCAACTCTCGGAATCACATTCCGACCCAATATCACAAATGTCAAATTACGGTAAAATTTCACCTCTTAAGCTTCCAAAAACTAAAATCCTTCTTCCAATTTGATTCTGAATCATTCGGTAACTGAATCCAACCATGCACACAGGTCGATATACCCAATGTGAAGCTTCTCAAGGACATGTTCCGTTGAACGGAGCTTAAATTCTCAAAACGTCCGGTCGGGTCGTTACATTCTTCCCCTCTTAAAACAAATATTCATCCTCGAACGTGCCAAGATTCGTCTCGAAGTCTTCAAATCACTGAATGTACACTTCCACATAAACCCACAGGTGATCCCATGTCAGCCTAATCTACATGAGCCTGACGACACCATCTCAACTACAATTTAGTCTTCCTACCAACACCTATAAGTCCCATACCTCAAATTCTCACCTTCCATTCATTTCCAAAAGACCCGATTCTAAATCCATATCCAGTATCGGTCTTAACCAGCTGCATGAACCCATGCCTACACCCACAAGGTATGACCACACAATATAACATACCACTCGTAGGCTTATAATAACAATTCTGATCACAACAACTGCCCAAAATAATTTCAGCATCGACAATTAGCCTCATATCCGATATGACTCTGTTTCAAACCTCCATAACACTGATAATGATACAAGAAACATGAAGACATCATAATTAGACACCCGAATCACCAAGCCACAACTAACACCACTGGGTATATACCCCGCAAGCTAAAACTCAAGAAGCACGAAATGAAAATGATTAAATATGAAAAGAGAAACACATAAGGAAACTATCAAACAAGCCCGGCAGGCACAACTTTTTATCAATATTAACGTACAAACAATATAACAAGGAAAGAGTTAAAGCACATGAACAAATCACAAGGATCCCATCCTGATACAACTTCCACCTCGGTACTCACCCCGGTTCAAACCTATCGAATCATAAAAGATCACGAGGGTCTCGCCCTCAACTCTGAATCATATATCAAATATATATCATACCAATTGAAATCTTCCACTAACTCAGCTCTGCCAATAAGATCACAACACTTATTGAACTCTCACCTCGGTACGATAGAGCAAACCTCCGGTCTAAGAACCTCATTTCAGCCAATACCAGCATCCCAGCTAACAACTCATCACATGACCACACAAATTCTCACCTAACAGGGTCTGTACACCCAATAATCAATAGCCCAGGCATGAAGAAAAATAAAATGAAAGCAGGGTAAAAGGATTATCTAGCAAGTACAACATGTGTACCGACAAAAGTACAATTTTCATTAATTTATCCCACAGAGGGAAAACAAAACACAACTAAACACAAGGAAAGGGTATCCCCCATAACATCCGCTACAACATGCAGCCCGCTCCCAAATACTCATCAAGCCAAAATGCTCGGGTTCACAGATCATATAAATACTGATATCAAGCACAGCAGAGTGCCCAAATATAACTATGAGAAAATGAATAGAAATAAATAAATAAGCATGGAAGAAAGCAAGCACGACTAAGGTGCAATGAGCGAATCAACATCACGAGGGGTATCTCGCCCATATCGCCATGAGGCCTAAATGGAATTACAACATGTGTGGAGAATAATCATACAACCTCACAGCCCATCACAACGTAAGAGAGTAGCACATAACATAGGCTAGGGGCACAAATAATATCCATTCTTCCCGGTAACATAAACGTGATATCAAGCTCATAAGAGTACCCAATCCTGATCTGATACTCATTCAGGAGAAGACCATAATGTACAACATATTCCTTATGCCCATAGAATCCATCCGACTCAAGCCACGACCAACACTATCGGGAACTATCCTAGACTCGCCCGCATGCAACTAAGCTATCAGGACCACATCTCCCCAACTTCACCGAATCACACAAGCTGTCTAACCTAAAATTACTACCACAGATGCCGGTAGATAATCCCCATTCAAAAAGGACCAATTACTTCCATTGTTATGCTAACCCAACACCACAAAGCTGACTCATTTCTTCTAATACTCCTCGTCTTTCCCCTGGGATAACACTTCTCCCAATGAATACACAATGATCCCAATCAAAGCCCAATGCAAAAAATCATAGCACGAACCACGTAGCCCAGAAGCTCACAAACCATTGTATTTCCTCTGAAGCATCCTGTAATGCTGCAACCAAGATGCCCATGCTGAATAGACCTCTGGTGAATTTGAAGTAGTTTCTCAAACTTCCCTTGAATAATTAAATGCAGACTCATTAATGTCGTAGGAACACCGCAAGCCCCAACATTATCCCATGCAAGATCTCATATCTTAATCATATGCAAATTTCGGGGAACCTCCCAATACCATAAATACATATACACATCTCCGACCCAAACTGATGTAACACTTGATCTGCAATCTAATTTCCGCTAGGGACTCCCCCACTTGGTGTGAATCCATTGGAAACAACATCTGGTGATCCGTAAAACTAACCTTCACAGCCCGAACAACAACAATCACACAATACTCATAGTCATCTACTATGCGCACGTCCATTCTCGTGAGAGTCAAACCTGGTCCCTCTAGTGCCTTAAATGATAAAAATGCATTTTCCACGGAGTTGAAGCCTTATGAGAACAAAATAGTTTCCAATACCACCAACTATCCCAAAATCAATATCCACCTCGTGACCCTATCACAATCGCAACCACTAGTTAACCAATTTAAACCTTCCCAAGCTCGTACTAATCAGTCAGATGCCAGAACCCACTGCACCCCCATGTGAAAAACCTAAGAGACTCTCAATACCTATGCCTTCTTAGTCTGGACAACACGTTGAGACAATGTTTGATCATCCCTGATTCCCTCGTAGTCCATCCCCCGCATCACGAATAGTTGGCACATAGCTGATATCGAGTGCGCAATATGATACAAGAGTGAGGGGAGAGGGGATATATGATATATACTTTCAGCTGAATCAATGTCACATGATAAGGAATGAAAGAGGTGAAATTTCATAATAGTTTCCGTAGCCTCTCAAAGATAAGTGCGAACGTCTCCGCACTGATCCACAAGACTCTACTAAACCGGCTTATGACTCGTAGAACCTTTGAACCTAGAGCTCTGATACCAACTTGTCACGACTCCTTCGGAGGGATTTTGGGTCGTGACAAGTGCTACCCAGTACATAATGTCTGTAACCAATGCAATTAAGATGTTCAAGGAGTCTCATTTATATAACATAAATAAATTACAGTTTCTAAACCAATTAGGAAATCAGCGAGAAAAGATGAAGCTATTTTTAGAAATCATTTGAATGAAGAAAATACCCTTTTCAAATAAAATACAACATCGAACAAATTATTGCCTTTAATATAGGATTTATTAAATTAAAACTTAATAGAAATTTCTTTTCTTAGTAAGATTCAATCTCAAACGGGTTAAGGAATTTAATTGAGAAACTAATCGAAATAAAATATGACAATTTAATTGTATATTTTTTAAATTGAACTCGCCGTATAAATTTAACTCGCGAGTACAAATTTAAAAAATATACAAAGTAGAATAATATTAATTCCTTATTTTAAATCACTATATTACTAACTACCTATTAGAACAGGAGGAAATGGTTCAACATAGTAAATTTACTTTGAAAATTAATTCACCAGAGTAATAGTTTCAGGAAAAGAATTCAAGGAACAACGACAAGTCAATAAATCAATGTCAATAACCGGATCCTGAAAACTCAGTGAAACCCAAAATAAAAATTATCTAAGTCTTGAACAAATGAACTAAAGCCAATGACATAAAATAGAGGATACCAAAATACAAGATATGTATATTCACCCTTATTACTCCTTATCAGTCCACCCTTATTTCTCCTATTGCGGCATGCAACCCGATTCCACCAGACAATATCAATATCATAATAATAAATATAATATGTTGTGTCGCACAACCCGATCCCACCTGTACACCCTTATTGCTCCTCAATATATCACCATTATTTCTCCTGTTGCGGCGTGCAACCCGATCCCACATGTCCACCCTCATTACTCCTATTGCGGCGTGCAACCCGATCCCACCAGAAAATATCAATTCTCCCTTATTCCTCCTCAATAAATCACCCTTATTCCTCATGTTGCAGCATGCAACCCCATCCCACCAAATAATAGTTTTGTAACGACCCGACCGGTTGTTCTGAGAGTAATAGCCCTATTTCCCCTATTTTTTCTTCATTATATGTGGTTCAGCTTCATTATGATGTGTTGGGCTGGTCGGTTCAGGTTCGGGGTGGTCGTGGTGAGAACTGAGACACTTAGTCTCTCAAATTCGCCTTGTAGTTGGAAAAGTCAACTGGGAGTTGACTTCCTAGTAAACAATCTCGGAATGCGTATTTTATGGCTCGGATAGCTTTGTTAGGTGATTTGGGACTTAGGAGTGTGTTCGGAATGTGGTTTTGATAACCGGTGTAGAATTAGGCTTGAATTGGCGAATGCTAGTTCTTGGCGATTTACGGTCGGCAGCGAAAATAGGCTATCGGGGTCGGAATGGAGTTTCATAAGTTGGAGCAGGTTCATAATGTCATTTTGGATATGTGTGCAAATTTTCAGGTCAATCGGATGTGCTTTGGATGAATTCCAAAGTTCATAGGCTTGAATTTGATGTGATTTTGGTGTTTCTGCGTTGTTTTTGGTGTTCCGAGGGCCCGAATAAGTTGGAATGAGGTTACGGGACGTGTTGGTATATTTTGTTGGGGCCCCGAGGGGCTCGATATTTATTTCGGATGGTTAACGGAGGTTTGGACTTGGGAATTTGCAGCAAAGCTGCTGCTGGTGCTATTTTACTTGTGTGGCCGCACCTGTGGATGGGGAGCCGCAGGTGCGATGGTCCTTGCGCAGGTGGGGAAGAGGGGGACCTAGCCAAGCAGCGCAGGTGCGGATGCCTGGTCGCACCTGCGAGCCCGCAGGTGCGAGAAGAGGGTCGCAGGTGCGGAAGTCCGGACTTAAGTCATTTTCGCAGGTGCGCACCTGGGACCGCTGGTGCGTGTCCGCAGGTGCAGGAAAACTTCTGCAGGTGCAAAAATCGCTGGGTAGAGAGTATAAAAGGGTGCCTTCACGAAATTTCACCCATTCTACCATTTGTGGACGGGTTTGGAGCTTTGAGCAGTGTTTTTTAGAGGAAATTGAAGGTTATCGATTGGGTAAGTTACTTGGACCTCGTCTCTTGTGTTTGTGATGATTTTTTTCTACTATTAGTCATCAAATTAGTAGTAATTAAGGAAGGAAAATGGGTAATTAGGGATTATGATTAAGAGACTTTAAAACGGGAATTGAGCGGTCATTTTGACTCCGATTTTAGTGTTCTTGGTATGTATAGAATCGTGGGAGGATGAGGATTCTCGTGGTGTAAATTTTATTGAATTTCGAGATATGGGCCCGAGGGCCAGGTTTGGCAGATTTCGGGAATTGTGCCCAATTGTGATAATTTTCGAATGGGTTTCGTCTTCCTAGAATATTTTGATGTTATTAATCTGATTTTGATAGACTCAGAGCATTTAGGAGCCGATTCGAGAGACAAGAGATTCCGGAGTAGTATTCGGGCCGATTTGAGGTAATTAACGATTGTAAATCTAGACCTGAGGGTATGAAACCCCGGTGTTTCACTTTATTTTGGTAAATAAGGTGAACACATGCTAGGTGACGAGCGTGTGGGCATGCACCGATAGGGACTGTGACTTGGTCCATTCCATAGCGACTATTAAGCCGCGTATTCGAATTAAAACCTTACGACTTCCTGTATTTTAGAAATTTATACTGAGTTGGCGTACTCACGTTACTCCCTGCACCTTGTGTGCAGATCCAAGTTCCGGGGTAGAGCGATAGTTGAGCTACCCCATTTGGAGTATTGTTCGGAGATTGTGAGGTAGCTGCTCGGCGTCCGCAACCTACTCTTTCTCCTTCCTACTCTGTCATTTTATTTTACTTCCTAGACTTGTTGTAGTAGAGGTTTTATATTAGACTGTATCACTTCTTAGATTCTCATGACGGTTGACTCCAGATGTTGGGGCTGTATTTAGACGTTCCGATCATTTTTATTGTTTGAAATGCTTAAAGGTGGAAATTATTATGAAATATAGGATAATTTATGTATTAAATGGGAACCTTATGATATTATTAGTAAATTTGGCTAGCCTAGTACCACGATAAGCTCCATCACGACCCTTGTTGATTTGGGGTCGTGACAAGTTGGTATCAAAGCAATAGGTTACATAGGACTCAACGGTCATGAGCAGGTTTAGTAGAGTCTTATGGATCGGTACGGAGACGTCTGTACTTATCTTCGAGAGGCTACAGAACCCTTAGGAAAATCTCACATTCTTGAATTCTGGTCGTGCGATTCCATTTTTGTTCAGCTAGAAGCCTAACTATTGAATTCCTTCCATATAGTCGAATGCACTCCTGAGTGCTTGGTATCAGTTGTGCATCGACAACTTGTGACTTCCATGGATGAGTGTGATTTTAGCATGTTGATAATGGGCCAGTCTGGAGGAATTGAGGCCAGATTCTGTCTGTGTCTTGAGTGCTGAGATTTCGTTGTGTGAGCACATGTATTTGGGGACTTATATGTCCGTTGGTGTCCTTATTGACGGGACTCTGTGACTAGATGAATATGTGTTGAGTGTCATTTGAGGGTGAGATATGTTCATATTTCTTGATTCTGGCAGAATGGGATGGGATGTATATGTAGCAAGAACTATTGAGTGTTTTCCTTCTGTCTGGAGTTGGCATATGGCCTCAAGTCGTGAGTGTATGGGAAGACCTCTTATGTTGTTTAGTTGTGGAGCGAAGCGGGTCCTTCTATTTTGTTATGAGTTCCTGGTGATGTCTTCTGGGCTGATCATTTCCCTAGTAGCGTTCATGTATTTGATTAATGGTGTATTCCAGCCGTATTAGCACTCCTTTGTTATTGTATTCATTGATGGCATCCTGGCGTATACGCGTAGCCAGGGGTAGCATACTTAGTATTTGAGGACGACATTATAAGGATTCAGGGAGGAGAAGCTCTATGCAAAGTTCTCCCAAAATGAATTTTGGCTCAGTTCAGTAGCATTCTTAGGACACGTGGTGTCCAGTGAGGGTATCCATGTGGCCAGACGTGTGTGGGTAGAGCTTCCAGAAGCTCAAGATTTCTTTGACCACCGCTCCAGCGTTAGTTCCGTCATCAACTTCAGGTTCTTATACCGCGTATTGTGATGCCTCAAGGGTAGGCGTCGTTTGTGTTTAGATGCAGAAGGATAAAGTGATTGCATAATAGCTATGAGTTCCGGAAGGGTATAGAGAGAGATCAGTTTGAGGCTAAGAAGGCGGGGCTATTTCCTGCGGGGTGTCTTGAGGTTGTGTGATCCTTATGTTGTTTTGTAGCAAGTTCTCTTGTACCAGTAATTGATATATGTTGCAATTTGAGTTTAAATCACTTGTGGGAGTTAGCACGGCTATTGCCATGGTGAATGCGAGGTTGGAGATGATTTGGGATGTTTAATGGTTTCAGTTATATATGAGCTTATGAAGGATTTAGTTGAATCCCACTGCGGTATTGTGGCAGCGATAACGTATGGGCATTGTGAGTTATTGTTTGTTTTAATCTATGGCTTTGAGCCAAGTGGGGGAGTCTGCTAATGATTAGTTGGTTGCCCGATTATGTGTTATATTGGTTTCAGTTTGGGGTATACTGGTGGATCAGTTATGACCTACAGAGGTGGAGTTTGAGAATGACTCGAGAAATGGAAATTTCTGGATACAGGTTTTATTATACTCTATGGGGATGTGGGTATTATTGCATGATTGAGTTGTTATTTGTAAAGGAAGTAATGTGTGTAAAGTAGGAATTTGCTTGGTTGCCTAGGGGTGTGGGTTACTCCCTTGGATATTGGTGTGTTAATGGGGTACATGTCGTTCGATTTGCTTGATCAGTTTAATTGAGAATTGCGTAGAGTGGATGACTCTTGAGAATGGTTCTAATGGATTCAGGGTTTATATATCATTGTGGATTCTACATTCCGGTATCATGAAAGGGAAGGATAGTTCGAATTCATCGGAAGTCTCTTTAGAGTGAGTATTTGAGATGTGGTACCTTGGGGTACTTAAAAGTTTCAGCGATTTATGAGCCTTAGGGCGATGTGGTTCTGTGCTAGGTCTCGCGTGGTGATTTATGGTTGAGGATTTTGGTACTATGGCAAGGAGAAAGAATCAATAGGAAGGTAATTCAGAAGGAGCTCAGAGAAATAGGACAGCTTTGTAGTGGATTTGATCAGCATGGTAATGGGTAAGATCGGTTCCTTGGGTGCTTATGATGTGGTAAGGTTCTACGTTTGATTCGTGGCAATGCTTTTGGGTTTTTGCAACCTGCGTATCTTATTTGAGTTAGAGGGATTCAGTCCTGACGGTTTGGTTAAGTGCAAATGGATTTTGAGAGTTCTAAATGGTCTCTACCGTAGTTTGAGATGCATATTTTCTACTGGTGTATGGGGAATGTGGCATATTGTAATTTTCTCCAGAATGAAATCAAATGGAAAGTTCTTAGTTGATTGAGTATGTAGTTACTTGCGACTCAGAGTGGGTTTGAGGTTTGTCGTATCGTTCATATGGTGGGATAATGGGTGCGATGTGTGGTGTAGTATTGAGATTGCAGGTGCTAGGTCACGATGTGATTTGAAATGAAGGTTCTAAATTCTTAAGTGGCATGGACGATCTTAGATGATCATGTAGATGGCGTTACTTTTAGATATGGCTCAAAGAAGGTATAAGTTTCAGAAGGGGCACTGTGTTTCGATTTATGGATACTTCATTGGTGTGGTGGTACTCTCCTTGTTGGTCGGCTACGGGTATTCAAATTTGGCCTTGTAACACATACGGATTTTAGGGGTATCCCTCGTGGTATGATCGTGTATTGGGGAAGTATTAGACATTTAGGCGACATAGTTGAGATTGGATATGATGATTTGTGTGCTCGGAGGGTTTTGAGTATGGGGACTCGAATGAGGAGATGCTTTCATAGTTGAGGGTTGTAGAGACGTAGCCAAGGTTAGCCAGGAGTTAGTGTGTTGTGATTCAGTCATTATGGACCTTCAGAGGGTCATTTTTCTATTGTGTATGACAAGAGTTGATTTAGGGTTCATTGGTAGGCCCAGTATGGGTGTGTGTTCTGCACCGGGTCGGAATTGTAGGCTCCGAATTGCTATTGTTGAGGGATGTACCATCCGATCGTAATTGAGTTTATTCGTGTTATGGAGTGATATATGAGTTACCCTTCGGGGTTGCGAGGAGTTGTGATCATTGATTATAGGCAAATATGGTGTGGTTCTAATTGGGCTTTATAGCTAGATTTGAGTAAGGTAAGTAATTGGGTATTGCGGAATTGAGACGTATTGGTTATGTGCTTTCTGATTCATGTGGCATGGTATCGTCAGGTATCTCCGTGGTTATGGCAATGCACTTGGAGTACTTGATGTCGAATTGCGCATGGTTATTGATATTTAGCTGGGTGGCTAGAAGTATTTCATGTGACCCAGCGTTTGGAGGGTATCGCGCATTGTAGCAGAGTTATGCGAAGGTATGATCCTTGGTGTCAGATTCGTGTCTTTTGATTTTTTTTCGATGAGTGTCAGGCTCTTAGCATGGTGTTGTGACGGTAATTGTTAATGGCGGGATGGTCCTCTCGTGTGAATCTTTTATATAATTTGATTACATTGGGATGTTGCTATTTGAGTGCCCGAGTTGCACAGTTTATGGCCTTGTATTGTATTGATGTGTCATGTCATCAGAGTGGTCGTGTTGGATGAGAAAAGGTCATTAGACCTAGAATAAATACTCTCAGAATTGACTACAACATAGTTGGAAGGATAAATATCGGGAGTCGGCTTAGAAATATGCTATAATTCTCGTCGGGAAGGGGGAGCTTTATGTCTGACTGATAAGACGAATGGTTGCTAGTTTCTACGTGTTTCTTTCACCATCGACAGTATACGAAAGTGTTAGAGCGAGGTATTGCTTGATGAGAGGATATGTACCGGTATTGGGTTCTTTTGAGCAGCTATTGTAATTAGGAGTTATCGCTATGGGTGTTTGAGTCATGCGGTATATTATGTGATTACATCTTAGGTTACGGATATGGCTTGATGCAGCGTGTTCAGACTTATTCAATGTGTAGTTGTATAATTTTGACCTTGTAAATTAATTTCGAAAATGGAAATTTGGTTCTAAGGCTTTTCGATTAGGTTGGATCGCGAGATTTCAGCTATGTTGTGCTATTGGACCTATATGGGATAAGGTTACGTGGGATCACCCCCCCTCCGGGTATGTGCATGGTGAGGTTATGGGGCAGTTTGATGGTGTTGGAGAACAACTCTTAGCACGTTCCAGGACGAACGTATGTTTAAGTGGGGGAGGATGTAACGACCCGACCGATGGTTGCGAGAGTAATAGCCCATTACCCCCATTTATGCTTCATTATATGTGGTTCAGCTTCATTATGATATGTTGGCCGGTCGATTCGGATTCAGAGTGGTCGTGGTGAGAACTGAGACACTAAGTCTCTCAAATTATCCTTGTAGTTGGAAAAGTCAACTAGGAGTTGACTTCCTGGTAAACGACCTCGGAATGCGGATTTTATGGCTCAGATAGCTTCGTTAGGTGATTTGGGACTTAGGAGTGTGTTTGGAATATGGTTTTGATGTCCGGTGTAGAATTAAGCTTGAATTGGCGAAAGCTAGTTCTTGGTGATTTCCGGTCGGCAGTGGAAAATAGGATATCGGGGTCGGAATGGAGTTCCGGAAGTTGGAGCAGGTCCGTAATGTCATTTTGGATATGTGTGCAAATTTTAAGGTCAATCGGATGTGTTTTGGATGGTTTTGGCATCCTTGGTTAAATTTAGAAATTCCAAAGTTCATAGGCTTGAATTTGATGTGATTTTGGTGTTTCTGCGTTGTTTTTGGTGTTCTGAGGGCCCGACTAAGTTTTAATGAGGTTAAGGCACTTGGTATATTTGGTTGGGGCCCCGAGGGGCTCGGGATTGATTTCGTATGGTTAATGGTGGTTTGGACTTAGGAATTTGCAGCAAAGCTGCTGCTGGTGCCATTTTACTGGTGTGGTCACAACTGCGGATGGAGAGCCGCAGGTGCGATGGTCCTTGCGTAGGTGCGGAAGAGGGGGACTTGGCCAAGGAGCGCAGGTGCGGACGCCTGGTCGCGCTTGCAATCCTGCAGGTGCGAGAAGAAGGCCGTAGGTGCGGAAGTCCGGCTTAAGTCTTTTTCGCAGGTGCACACCTGGGACCGCTGGTGCGTGTCCGCAGGTGCGGAAATCGCTGGGCATAGAGTATAAAAGGGTGCCTTCGCAAAATTTCACCCATTCATCACCATTTGTTGACGGATTTGGAGCTTTGAGCAGTGTTTTTCAGAGAAAATTGAAGGTTATCGATTAGGTAAGTTACTTGGACCTCGTCTCTTGTGTTTGTGATGATTCTTTTATCTACTGTTAGTCATGAAATTGGTAGGAATTAAGGAAGGAAAATGGGTAATTAGGGTTTGTGATTAAGAGACTTTAAAATGGGAATTGAGGGGTCATTTTGACTCCGATTTCAGTGTTCTTGGTATGTATAGAATCGTGGGAGGATGAGGATTCTCGTGGTGTAAATTTTTTCAAATTTTGAGATGTGGTCCCGGGGGCTGGGATGGCAGATTTCGGTAATTGTGCGTAATTGTGATAATTTTCGAATGGGTTTCGTCTTCCTAGCATATTTTGATGTTATTAATCTGATTTTGATAGACTTGGAGAATTTGGGAGCCGATTCGAGAGGCAAGAGCATCGCAGAGTAGTATTCGGGCCGATTTGAGGTAAGTAACGATTGTAAATCTAGACCCGAGGGTATGAAACCCCAGTATTTCACTTTGTTTTGGTAAATGAGGTGACACACATGCTAGGTGACGAGCGTGTGGGCGTGCACCGATAGGGACTGTGACTTGGTTCGTCCCGTAGTGACTATTAAGCCGCGTATTCGATTAGAAACATTACGACATCCTGTATTTTAGACATTTATACTTGTTTATGGGCTGTAAGCTATTTTTGGGGCCTTGTGCCGATCTGTTTAGACCCTAAGAGGTACTTTTACACTATTCTCACACTATCCTAATAGAACAATTGTGAACTCAGTCATGTTTCGTAGTTGTTGTTATTTTCACTATTATCACACTGTTTTGAAACTCTGAGAGGTATTTTATGGATGAGTCCCGTGAATTGAGATTAGTTGCCCGAGTGGCTTGTGAGGATGACTGAGTGAGGTCGAGAGCCGAGTATGTGAGGATAGCTATGGATCGGGCTGCACGCCGTAGTGTATGTTATATGGATTGGGCTGCACGCCGCAACAATATATATATATTATATATGGATCGGGCTGCACGCCGCAGCAATATGTATACATGGATTGGGTTGCACGCCGTAGAAATATTGCGCTTGGGCTGTAGGAGCCCCTCCAGGAGTCTGTACACCCCCAGGGAGCCGCAGTCGATTATTATTTGGATCGGGCTGCACGCCGCAACATATATATATATATATATATATATGTACTATTATTTGGATCGGGCTATACGCCGCAGCATATATACATATGTATTATTTGGATCGGGCTGCACACTGCAGCATATGTTATGTGGATCGGGCTGCACGCCACAACGGTTTGTGTGGATACATGGTACCTGTGGAGTGAGAGTGCTGAGTGTGAACATTGAATACTGATAATGGAGTCACGAGTGACTGAGAGACCTTACTTATGAGTGACACTGTGCCTGAGAGGTTGTTACATTGTGAACTTCATTATTTTCTCACTCTTCTTTACACTGAGCCTTTTAATAAAAGAAAATTACTGTTTTATAAAAGTTTTGAGCGGATAACTGGAATTTGTGAAGTATATGGTCGATATTGACCTTGACCCGATTTATTTACCTTTGTTGACACTTATTTTGTGAAATTATGATCTAAATGCTCATCACTGCACTCAAGTCTTTAGTTATGGTTGTTACTTACTGAGTTGGCGTACTCACGTTACTCTCTGCACCTTGTGTGCAGATCCAGGTACCGGGGCTGAGCGATAGTTGAGCTACCCCATTTGGAGCATTGTTTGGAGATTGTGAGGTAGCTGCTCGGCGTCCGCATCCTACTCTTTCTCCTTCCTACTCTGTCATTTTACTTTACTTCCCAAACTTGTTGTAGTAGAGGGTTTATATTAGACTGTATCACTTCTTAGATGCTCATGATGGTTGAATCCAGATTTTGGGGCTGTGTTTAGACGTTCTGATCATTTTTATTGTTTGAAATGCTTAAAGGTGGAAATTATTATGAAACATGGGATAATTTATGTATTAAATGGGAACCTTATGATATTTTTAGTAAATTTGGCTAGCCTAATACCACGATAGGCGCCATCATGGCCCTTGTTGATTTAGGGTTGTGACAAGTTTAAATCAACAACTCAATTATAAGAATTTCTACTACCAAGAGTATGAGTACACGAGAACAAGAGAATCACGTAAAAATCAAAGGAATACAACAACCTTTACAAGGACAACGAGACATGTAAGGCACGTGATAACTTCACCAGCAACCACAACAATTAGACATGTATCATATTTGCACAAAGTCATAGAGGAACTCACAATTAAGAAGTATCAAAACAATAAGGAAGGCAATTACTTCAATTAAGGCAAATAAGGTCCAAATAACAAGTAAAATTTAGATAAAAGTTAACAACATCGTATAGAGCATGAAGGTAAAATTAGCAAATAGGAAACCAAATTATATCAGAGAACTTCCCACGTAATGAACATAAGGACCTAAGAACCCTAAAGGCAAATTTTCCACAAATAAGACCGAACACGCACTCGTCACCTCGCATGCACATGCTACAATTAACATAGAGGACATATATCCTAAGGGGGAGTCCCCCCACACAAGGTTAGGCAAGATACTTACCTCAATCCGTCCAATTCAATACTAAATTTAGCTTTTCCTTTACAATTCATCAACGCGGAGCTCAATCTAGCCAAAAACGACTTAAATACATCAAATAATGCAAGAGAAAACAATTTCAATTAACAAAGCTATGATTCTTATACAATTTGCAAAAAGTCAACAAAATTCAACTCCTCGGACACGCACCTCGAAACCCAAAAAAATTTACAAAACCCGAACACCCATTCCGACACGAGTTCAACAATACCAAAATTATCAAGTTCTGAAACCAATTTGTCTTTCAAATCATGATTTTTTACATTTTGAAAGATTTCATAAATTTTCCCCAAACTCATAACTTAATTCACTAATTAGATGATGATATTAGTAATGGATTCATGAAATATGATAATATTCGGGTAGAGAAAACTCACCCCAATGATTTTCTTGAAACGCCCATGAAGAACCGCCCAAAATCGAGCTCTAGAACTCTAAAATGGTGAAAAATGGCAAACCCTAGGAATGGAGTACTATTATTCTGCCGAGATGCTAAAGCATCATGAATGCAGAAGAAGACTCGTGTTCGCGAAGAAGGAAAAATGAAGGATGTCAGGGTGAGATTCACGAACGCGATAGACGGCTCACGAACGCGGAGAGGGAAATTTGATGGTCCAAGGACTGAGCTACGCTAACACGGAGAATGTGATGGCATACCTTCGCGAATGCGGGAAGAAAGACGCGAACGCGAAGAGGAAGTAGTCACCAGTGCCCAGCTCCCACTTTCTACTATGCGAACGTGATTACACAAACGCGAACACGAAGAAGGGAAAGGACAGAACTTCGCGAACGCGAGAGGATGAATGTGAACGCGAAGAAGGAATATTTCACGCCCCGAAATCCCACCATCGGGCCGTGATGGCGTCTAACGTTGAACCCGCTAGACAAGACAACGTGTATAGATAAACTAGCATATTAACATCAATTTAATAGGATAAACTAAACGGTTCGCAATTCAACAGCGGAAATAAATATGGTTTCAAGCTAAATAAGGACAACATAAAACAACAACGCGTAATTTTCCCAAAACCTGGAGTCACAAACTCACGAACTGTCTATAAGAGTGCTGAATACAAGTCTGAAAAGAGAATACATAGCTGTCTCTGAAACTAGGGAAAAAAAACAAGACATAAGTGAAGACAAAGGGATGGAAGAGACGCCAAGGCCCACGAACGCCAGCGGGTATACCTTGGAGCCTCTATGATAAGCTGGAAGACACTCCCACTAATGATGTCCTCCGGGTTCGGCTGTGTAATCTGCACAACATAAAGAAGTGCAGGTGTAGCATCAGTACAACCGACCCCATGTACTAAGTAAGTGCCAAGCCTAACCTCGGAGAAGTAGTGACGAGGCTAAGACACGACAACATAGTGTACCTGTGCAGTTCAATAGTATAGCAGAAACTAAACAAGAATACAATTACGGGGAGAACATGTTGGGGGTAAGAGATAGAAAATATTGAAACGACAGAAATGAAAACAACAGTCTGAAATATCTGTAAATAATAACGGGAAATGACAACACAGATTAAACAGTGAAAGATGCGGCATGGCATGTCCCCTCGTGCATAATAATAATATAAAACATGGCACGGAATGTCCCCTCGTGTATAATCAATATAAACATGGTACGGAATGTCCCCTCGTGCATAATAATATAAAACATGGCACGGAATGTCCCCTCGTGCATAATAATATAAAACATGGCACATAATGTCCCCTCGTGAATAATCAATATAAAACATGGCATGGAATGTCCCCTCGTGCATAATAATATAAAACATGGCATGGAATGTCCCCTCGTGCATAATAATATAAAACATGGCACGGAATGTCCCCTCGTGCATAATAATATAAAACATGGCACATAATGTCCCCTCGTGCATAATAATAATAAAGAATGGCACAGAATGTCCCCTCGTGCATAATCAATATAAAACCTGGCACGGAATGTCACCTCGTGCATAATAATAATAAAGCATGGCACGGCATCACCCTTCGTGCTTTAACACTCTTCCTCACCTAAATAGCAATCCAAACAAGGGAAAGGGAGTAAACAGAATAAAAATCGAAATCCCGGCAAGGGAACATCAATTAAACAATTAAATCCCGAAAAGGGTACATCAATTAATCAATTAAATCCCGGCAAGGGAACTATACAACGAGGACCCGACAAGGGTATATTTCAATAGCTCTTTCTCTTTCTTTCACTTTCACTTTCATTTCATAATTTATTCGTTTCACAATTTGAGCCAATGCTCTAAAGAATGTAATATCTCATATTCCTTCATTATTCGTTTCACAATTTTAGCCAATGCTCCAAAGAATGTAATATCTCATATTTCTTTATTATTCGTTTCACAACTTGAGCCAATGCTCCAAAGAATGTAATATCTCATATTTCTTCATTATTCATTTCACAACTTGAGCCAATGCTCCAAAGAATGTAATATCTCATATTTCTTCATTATTCGTTTCACAATTTGAGCCAATGCGCCAAAAGAATGTAAGTACCTCATATTTCTTCACATGCCCTTTACATCATATAGAAATCATCAATTAGGCATAGAAATTACAACAAAGTCAGAATATTAACAATATAGGGACTCACAGTCATGCTAGACACCAATGTATAGATACTCGTCACCATGCTTATACATCGTATTTGAAAATTAGCAAATACTCCACTCCTATTCCCTCAAGCTAAGGTTAGACCAAACACTTACCTAGGGTCCAAAGTATAGCAATTAACCCTCTAACACCGCCTTTCCTTTAAAATTCAACTCCGGAATGGTATTATCTCGGCATAATCAACTCAAGTATATCAATAAGGATTCAGTAATTCAATTACATGGCCTAATTATCCATTTCCTAGCATTCTTCCAAAATTATCAAAATTCGACCCCGGGCCCGTTCGCTCGGATTCTTGAAATTCTCGAAGGGAACACTCACCCGAAGCCTAAGGGTCTTAGATATACGATTTTTACTTGATTTCATGGCTAATTCACAGAAAATTCTAAAGTGATCACAAGTTCTAGGTACTACTCAATTTCTTGAATTTTTGCACTAGTTTATGTAGTTAATTAGGCTAGGATGCATGCATGAAACAAATTTCCAGGTATAGTTCACTTACCTTATAGGACCTGGTTGAAAGCTCTTAAAAATTGATGAAATCGCCTAAGGAAGAAGATGGAAAATGAGAAAAATAGGTTTAAAACCCGTATTTAAAACTTACTGCCTGAACAGTGATCTCGCACCTGCGGCTCTGGGGATCGCACCTGCAATCTCGCACCTGCGATCTCGCACCTACGAAATTGGGGTCTGGGATCGCACCTGCGAAGTGGAGACCGCACTTGCGGTCTCGCACCTGCGATAACTGGCCAGGCCATTGGTGATCGCACCTGCGATGCCTGAGACCGCACCTGCAGTCTCGCACATGATGCTGGGCAACCGCACCTGCGGTCACACCAGAGCAGGTGCACCAGCAGCCTTGTTTGCTGGTTTTTAGCCCCGTTAGGTGCTCGGAAGGCACCTGGGCCCACCCGAGCCCTAGTCCAAATATACCAACGAGTCCCAAATAATATTACAGACTCGCTCGAGCCTTCGGAACACTCAAAACAACGCTAAAACTCGAAATCGCACTCCCAAACCACAAGAACCAAACTTAGGAATTTTAAGGTTTCTAAGCTTCGCTAACAACGTGCTGAACTGACCTACAGAACTCGGAATGATACCAAATTTCAAAGATAACTCCCACAACATCCTAAGAACTTATCCGTGCGATCAAATCGCCAAAACAACATCATATACATCGAATTAGGCATCAAAATCCATGAATTCTATCAAATTTCATAAAACATCAAATTTTCCATTTTAAGTCCGAAACCCGTCAAACGAAATTCGATTTCAACCAAACTTTACGGAAAGTGCTTAAACAATATTAAGACCTGTACCGGGTGCCGGAACCAAAATACGGGCCCGATACCATCACTTTCTAATCATATTTCATTTTTAATTTCCATAAATATTTTCAGAAAACAATTTTACTCAAAAATTCATTTCTCGGGCTTGGGACCTCGAAATTTGATTCCGGGCATACGCCCAAGTCCCATATTTTCCTACGGACCCTCCGGGATCGTCAAATCTCGGGTGCGGGTCCGTTTACCCAAAATGTTGACCGAAGTCAAATTTATTCATTTTAATATCAAATCATAGCATTTTTCATAGAATTTCATATTTAAGCTGTCTGGTTACGCGCCCGGACTATGCACGCAAATCGAGGAAAATACAGATGAGGTTTTAAAGGCCTCGAAAGTACGGAATGGGTAATAAAATAGGTGATGACCCCTTTGGGTCGTCACAGAATATTCCACCCTTTAAATTAACCCTACGCGAACGCGAAGGAGATGACGCGAACGCATGAAGGAAACTAGGTAGCAGAAAACAGCAATACAAAGATAGAAAGAAATGGCATGTAGCCTATCTGAAACACACTCGAGGCCTCCTGGACCCTGTCTAAGCCTACCAACCAGTTCTATAACCTAACACAGACTCGCTCGAGGTATCAAATCACATCAAACAATGCTGAAACGACGAATCACACCATGAATCGAAGTATGAACTTCCAAATCTACTTCAAAAACTCGTGCTGAAACCAATCAAACAAACCTAGAACGATGCCAAATTATACAGACAAGTCCCAAAAGACATAACGGAGATGCGCCAACTCCCGGAATCACATTCCGACCCTAATATCACAGAAGTCAAATTATGGTGAAATCTCACCGCTTAAGCTTCCAAAAACTAGAATCCTTATTCCAATTCGATTCTTAATCATCCGGTAATAGAATCCAACCATGCACGTACGTTGATATACCCAATGTGAAGCTGCTCAACGCTAACGTGCCACCGAACGGAGCTTAAATTCTCAAAAGGACCGGTCAGGTCTTTACAAATATATATATATATATATATATATATATATATATATATATATATATATATATATATATATATATATATATATATATTAGATTGGGCTGCACACAGCAACAATATTGGATCGAGTTGCACACTGCAACAGTATTGGGTCGGGCTGCATGCCGCAACAATATAATGCTTGGGCTGAAGGAGTCCCTCTGAAGTCTTTACACCCCCAGTGAGCGCAGATACCTATTGAGAGTGTGTATTGAGGGCTGAGAGTCGAGAGTATGAGCTGTTGAGATGAGTTGAGTGATTATTGCCTTGAGAGGTTGTACTTGCTCTTATTTATTGTTGCACTTTGTTGCTATTTGTTGCTGTTGTGAAATTTATGGAAGTCTCATATTGTTTTACTTGAGCTCGAACTGATTTGACTTAAACTACTGGATTTGAAAGCATGTCCACTCTTTACTGAAAACTTTTGAAATGAGTTGTATTTCCATAGCTTGACACTACTTCTCAGTTCCTTATTTAATTTTGTTACTTGCTGAGTTTCTGGTACACATGCTACACCATGCACTTCATGTGCAGATCTAGGTGTGTACAGTTCTAACGGTCACTGAGTTCGTGCGTGGGCTGACTTTTTAGAGACTTACGAGGTAGCTGCCGGCATCCGCAATCCTTGTTCCTCCTCCTTATCATCTTATTTCTCTTATTTTGGCATTTGGCACAAGCTATAGTAGATTATATTTCTAGATTGTTGTTAGATGCTCATGACTAAGTGACATCCCAAAGTCGGGCTATTATTCTGCACTTGTGTTTTGGGTATTTACCCCATGGTTATGTAAACCTTATGTTAATTTAACTGCTTTATCTCACTTCTGTTATATATATTGAAAACATATTGAGAATGTCGGCTTGCCTAGTTCCACGATAGGCGCCATCACGACAGGTTAGGTTTTTGGGTTGTGACAAGTTGGTATTAGAGCCTAGGTTACATAGGTCTCATGAGTCATGAGCAGGTTTAGTAGAGTCTTGCAGATCGGTATGGAGATGTCTGTACTTATCTTCGAGAGGCTGTAGAACCCTTAGGAATAATTCCACATTCTTGAATTCTTGTTGTGCGAATCTGTTGATTAGGGTAATTAAACTTCTGTTGTTTCATTCTCTCACAGATGGTGAGGGCTCGTACTACTGGCCAGGATGGACAACCACCAGTACCACCAGGCAGGGCCGCGAGAGGCCGAGGTCGCACTAGAGGCCGCAGTAGGAGCAGGGGTGCAGCCCGTACAATTGCTGAGGCAGTGCCTGCAGATCCAGCGATTGCCCCAGGTCAGGAGCAGATCCCAGTTGTGGATGCACCACGGGACCAGCTCAGGCACCATCTGTGCCTATCGTGATTCCTGGCCTTCAGGA
The DNA here is from genome assembly GCA_005239525.1 of Nicotiana knightiana. NCBI lineage: Eukaryota > Viridiplantae > Streptophyta > Magnoliopsida > Solanales > Solanaceae > Nicotiana > Nicotiana knightiana. The sequence continues at coordinate 322,863 of ML394008.1, read as the reverse complement.
GGCCTTAGCTCAGATACTGACCGTGTGCACCGTCCTTGCTCAGGCGGTCTCTATTTTGACGACCGCAACCACATCTTAGGACGGGGAGGCACTCAGTCTCCTACCGCCTGCAAACCTGAGCAGGTTGTACAGGGACTCCAGACACCAGGGGCACCACCATCCTAGCTCAGGACTATGTGGTTCATGCTATGCCTGAGGATGAGCAACATATATTGGAGAGGTTTGGGAGACTCCAGCCTCCGTCTTTTAGTGGTGCAGAGGGAAGGATGCATAGGGTTTCTTGGACAGGTGTTAGAGGATACTCCGTACAACATGTATTCTGGAGACCAGTGGGGTCTCGTTCACTATATTTCAGTTCTATGGGCTGCATTCAGTTGGTGGGAGGCTTACGAGAGGCGTAGGTCGGTCGGTGCAACACCCCTTACCTGGTAACAGTTCTCCGTTATTTTTCTAGAGAAATTCGTGCCTCAGTCCAACAGAGAGGAGCTCTGCAGATAGCTTGAGTAGCTTTGTCAGGGTGATATGTCTGTGACGCAGTATGAGATGCGATTCTCGAAGTTTACCCGTCATGCTATCTGGTTGGATCCCATGGACAGGGAGAGGATCAGGAGGTTTATAGATGGCCTCACTTATCAGCTGCGACTGCTTATGACCAGAAATAGAGTGTCTGGTGCTACTTTTGATGAGGTTGTCGACATTTCTCAACAGATTGGGATGGTTCGCGGTCAGGAGAGGGATGAGGTGATGATAGAGATGTGACTATTGGTGATGATGGGGTGTTGAAGATGCAGGGCCAGATATGTGTTCCCAATGTAGATGGGCTACGAGAGTTGATTCTTGAGGAGGCTTATAGCTCGCGGTATTCAATCCATCCGGGTGCCATGATGATGTACCGGGATTTGAGACAGCACTATCGGTGGAGGAGGATGAAGAAGGATATAGTTGGGTTTGTGGCTCGGTGTCTCAACTGTCAGCAGGTTACGTATGAGCATAAGAGATCAGGTGGCTTGCGTTAGAGGTTATAGATCCCAGAGTGGAAGTGGGAGCGGATCCCCATGGATTTCGTAGTTGGGCTCCCACGGACTTCGAGGAAGTTCTTTGCTATTTGGGTAATTGTGGATCAACTTACCAAGTCCGTGCACTTCATTCTAGTTGGTACTACTTAATATTCATACGGTTAGTTGATATTTACATCCAAGAGATTGTTCCCCTTCATGGTGTCCCAGTTTCTATCATTTCAGATAGAGGCACACAATTTACATCGCAGTTTTGGGGGGCCGTGCAATTAGAGTTGGGTACTCAGGTCGAGTTGAGCACATCCTTTCACCCTCAGACGGACGGACAATCTGAGCACACTATTAAGATATTGGAGGACATGTTACACGCTTATGTCATTGATTTTGGGGGTTCATGGGACCAATTTCTACCGCTCATGGAGTTTGCATATAACAACAGTTATCAATCAAGAATTCAGACGGCTCCGTACGAGGATTTATATGGGAGGCGGTGTAGATCTCCAGTGGGATTGTTTGAGCCGGATGAGGCTAGGCTCTTGGGTACAGACTTGGTCCAAGATGAATTAGACAAGGTGAAACTAATTCAGGAGCGGCTTCGCACGACAGACTCTTGGCATAAGAGCTACGCGGATAGGAAGGTCCGTGATGTGTCTTTCATGGTCGGAGAGAAGGTTCTGCTGAAGGTATCACCCATGAAGGGTGCTATAAGGTTTGGAAAGAGGGGCAAGTTGAGCCCCCGGTTCACTGGGGACCTTTAAGGTACTTCAGAAGATAGGGGAGGTGGCTTACAAACTTTCCTTGCCACCTAGCTTGTCGAGTGTGCATCCAGTATTTCATATTTCTATGCCCCAGAAGTATATCGATGATCCGTCCCATGTTTTGGATTTCAACACGGTTCACTTGGTTGGTGATATGACATAAGATGTGGAGCCGGTGGCCATTTTGGAGTGGCAGGCTCGGAAGTTGAGCTCAAAGGATATAGATTCAGTAAAGGTGCAGTGGAGAGGTCAGCATGTGGAGGAGGTACTTGGGAGACCGAGCAGTAGATGAGGAGCAGATATCCACACCTATTTGAGACTCCAGGTATGCTTCTAGACCCGTTCGTGGACAAACATTTGTTTAAGAGAGGGAGAATGTAATGACCCGACCGGTCGTTTCGAGAGTTATAGCCTCGTTTCCCCCATTTCTGCTTCTTTTGTGCTTTACACCTGCATAATAACTCGTTTCTATGTCATTTTCCAAGTAATTAAACCGAAATTTTTTTAAATTTAAATCCAAAATTGGGGAGATTAGGTGCATGAGAATTGGAAAATTCTTTCGATGATTTGAGTGGGCAATCGTGGTCCGATTTTGGTGTTCTTGGTATGTATAGAATCGTGGGAGGACGAGAATTCTAGTGATGTAAATTTTACCAAATTCTGAGATGTGGGTCCGGGGCTCGGGTTTGGCCGAATTTCGAGAATTGTGTCTAAATTGATAAATTCGATTGGGTTTTGTCCCTTTAGCGTATATTGATGATGTTAATATAGTTTTGGTTTGATTCGGAGCAATCGGGAGCCGATTTGAGGGGAAAGAGCATTGCGGATTAGTATTGTGGCCCGGTAGAGGTAAGTAATGGCTATAAATCTTGTCCTGAGGGTATGAAACCCCGGACATCATATTTCTCACTATTTTTAGAACGGCGCACATGGCGGATGACGAGTATGTGGCGCACACTGATTTTGGATTGGAATTGGTCCTCTCCGCGGCAACTATTGAGTTGTGTATTTTACTCTAAATCATATGTTAAATTTTGTTCCAAAACTATTGATATATTTGGGCTATAAGCAATGTTTGGGGCCTCGTGCCGACTTGTTTAGACCCTTTTGGAGCTTTTTACTACTATTTCCTCACTGTTGATTTATGTTTACACTCAATCATATTTTGCTTAACTGTTTTCGAAACTCAGCCTTATTTACACTATTTTTGAGATATAAAAATGATGTTTTGGGTCGAGTACCCCGTTTTACTGATACGCTCGAGGGGCTTTTGAGAGTTTCTGACTGAGTGAGGCCGAGGGCCTGATTTGTGAGTATATGATATGCCACGAGTTGGCTTGATATTAGCGCTTGGGCTGAAGGAGCCCCTCCGGAGTCTGTACACACCCCCAGTGAGCGCAGGTACCTACTGAGTGCGAGTGCCGAGTGACGAGTGATTGGGAGGCATGAGTGACAGTGAGGTTGCCCGAGGGGCTGATACTGAGTGACTGTGAGGTATGGTGAGTGATGTTCTGCCCGAGGGGCAATTTATGATTCATGTTTTTGCCCGAGGGGCTATTTATGACTTATTTCATTTTACACTAAATTATTCAGGTGTTTTATTTCTGAAATTGTTGGAAAACACATTTTTCAAAGGATTTTACTGAAGTTGGCTTTTAAGGCATGTTGATTTCATATATATATATATATGTATATATATATATATGTGTATATATATATATATATATATATATATGTATATATATATATATATGTGTATATATATATATATATATATATATATGTATATATATATACACATACTGTTGGAAAGAAAGCCTGTGCATATATTGAACTGATAATTTGGTTTTATGTGTTTCTTACTGCTTAGACTTGATTTATTTATATTACTACTGAGTTGGCATACTCACATTACTCCCTGCACCTCTGTGTGCAGATACAGGTGCTGATACCGAGCGTTAGCCAGCTATTCGGTGCGGAGCTGGAGTTTGGGACATAGAGGTAGCTGTTCAGTGTCCGTAACATCTCTGTTTTCCCTTCTTATGTTGTACCTAGTTATTCGTCCCAAGGTTTTGTATTATAATAGTAGAATTTTTGGTATATTCCTTAGATGCTCATGACATGTTGACTCCGGATTTTAGGGATGGTTTAGACTTATTAACTGTTTATTTTGCTTATTAGATTCAGTAATTTTATATACGTTTATGAATTGTTGAAAATGAGTTAGGATTTTTGGAAAGAAACTGTAAATATGTGAATTGGCTAGCCTAGTTCCACGATAGGCGCCATCACGGCTGGTTTAGTATTTGGGGTCGTGACAGACCTCCTTCTCGCTTATGCGGGGTCGCACTTGCGGGCTCCCCACAACAGGTGTGAAACACCAGAACACCAGAAAAAATCAGTCATGCTTAAGTCCAAAATTTCCTTCCGATGGGCATCCGAAACACCCATGAGGCCCCGGGGACCTAACCAAACCTAAAAACAATTCATATAACCCCATAAAAACTTAGTTGAACCTTTGAATAACTCACAACATCCTCAAAACACCAAATTAAACTCGTATTCAAGCCTAAGAACTTCTAAACTTCTGAATTCCACAAACGATGCCGAAATCTATGAAACCACGTCCGATTGACCTCAAATTTTTCATACGAGTAAAAAATGACACCACGAACCCACTCCAACTTCCGGAGTTCTATCCGACTCCGTTATCAAAATTTCCACTACCGGCCAAAATTGTCAAAATTCTAACTTTCGCTAATTCAAGCCTTATTCTACCACGGACCTCCAAATCACATTCCGGACGTGCTCCTAAGTCCAAAATAACCTAATGGAGCTAACGGAACCCTCAAAGTTAAAATATGAGTTTGTTTAAACACAAGTCGACATCCAGTCGACTTTTCCAACTTAAGCTTCCAATGAAGAGACTTAGTGCCTCAATTCACCCCGAAACCACTCCGGACCCAAACTAAGCAACCCGGTAAGATATTATACAGTTGTAAAGCAGAAAAGAAGGAGAAATGGGGGAAACAAGGCTATAACTCTCGAAACAACCGGCCGAGTCATTACAAATGGGGAGACTTTATGATAACTTATGGGCCTTATCCGCACAAGTGTTGCTGCATGCAAAATAGCATTACCCCATACTGAAATGGCAAGTTTTGTTCTCATAAGAATTTGTGTAGAAATTAATTGGAGGCGTTTGATCAATGATTCCGCTCGACAATTTTGTGTATGAATATGACCAACCGGATGCTCAATTGTTATCCCAGTTGATATACAATAATCATTAAAGGCTTGGGATGTAAACTCACCAGCATTATCATGACGAATTATCTTAATTGCATAATCTGGAATTGTGCTCTTAGCTTTATTATTTGAGCCAACAATCTCGCAAATGCCATATTGCGAGTTGATAGTAAGCACACATATGACCATCTTGTAGATTCATCTACCAAAACTATATAATATCTGAATGGTCCACATGGAGGGTGTACATTCCAGAAATGAAGGGGATTCCATCCTAACTTTGATAGTTGATGGTCTAATAATTAATTTGCGTTGAGAACATGCAGCACAAGAGAATTCTTTAAATTGAAAAATCTTCTGGTTCTTCATTGAATGTACATATGAATTCTCAATTATTTTACGCATCATATTAGAACCAGGATGGCCCAACAGGTCATGCCAAATAATAAAATTATCTTTATTAGCAAACTTCTCGTTTACTACGGCATGTGTTTCAATCTTGCTAATTGTGTAGTATAAGCCGGAGGAAAGAGCAGGTAATATTTTGTAACGAACTGACCGGTCGTTTTGAGCTCTAGCGCATCGTTCAGCGGTTTGAAGTCGTGAGCAGCTCCATTTCAGGTATTATCACTCGTAGGTGTGGTCAGAGTTAAATTTCGGTAAGTTTAGAGTTGATTTGGAAAGAAAATTCTCATTTCAGAAGCCTTAAGTTGAAGAATCAACTAAGATTGGAATTTTGAGTAAACGACCTCCGAATCAGGATTTGAGGGTTCCAGCAGGTTCGTATGATGATTTCTTACTTGGGCGTACATCCGGATCGGGTTTGGATAACCCAAGAGCGTTTCAGTGCATATTATGTAAAGACCCGTAATATTTTCTCGTTTTAAAATAATGCCTGAATGAGTCCCCTAGATGTTTTTATTGTGGGAATTTTTAAAACGGACCTAAACTGAGTAAAAAGTACCCCGAGACTTAAAGAATATAATTTTCCAGAAAGTAGGTGTTATGCGACGCACTATGCGATCACACAGCGTGTATGCGGACCACATAATGGTCGCATACCTGGGATGAATACTGCCTCATTTTATGTCAACTATGTTGTTCAGTATGCGATCGCATAACGTGTATGCAGACCGCACAATTGGTCGCATACCTGGGCAGTGTGTTCTGGATTTTTGGCCCATCTTGAGGGCCATTGTGTGGTCAGATCTGCGAACCGCATGTCAGGAATGCGATCGCATTCCTGACCGCATTCATGTGTCGGGCACTATTTTTTCTAATTTTAACACCCGACCCCAGTTCATTAAAAACACCACTCCCTTCATTTTTAACCATTTTTCTGAGATATTAGAGAGAGGAAAGAGTGGGTTCTAGAGAGAGAAAGTCCCAACTTCATCAAATTGGTCTTCCTTCATCACTCAAGCTTGGAACTAATCAAGTAGAACCCAAGTTATTTCACTCTAAGAGGTAAGCTTCCACCCCTTTAACCCTAAATTTCCATATTTTTGTTAAAATAAAACATGGGTAGGATAGTTCATAAAGACGGGGTTAAGAACCTTGCATGCATGTACCCAATCTACCATAATCTAGTTAAGGAAAATAGGTTGGGGGTAATCTTTCACTAAAAAATGGTTATTTACTCTAAAGAAACACCTAGGGTTTGATAGAAAGCTCTAATGAGTTCAAGACATGTTCATGATTCCGAATTCTAAGTTTAAAGGTGCCGCATTATGAATTAGATTGAAGGTGCTAGAAGCTCGGCGATTTGAGATAGAAATTAAGGAAAAATCCCGATTCCAGGTATGTATGGCTACCTTTAACCTTCGTAGAATCCTCTTGTTGGGTCCGAGTATTTGGTATGTGTACCTTGTTTGGAAATATGTGAATTGATTGTTCAGACATGTTGAGGCGTGAGATTTTATTCTCTGATTTTCCTAGTTGATTTTCATGCTACTGTGCTGTATGAAGTTGTGAAAGGTGTTTGATGTATGAACGAAAGATTGATAATGTGCTCAAATGTGGGAATGTGTAAAATAGTTGAAAGCCATACGTGGAAGTAATGAAAAAGAGTATTGTGAAACAATGTAACTGAATCTCGAGATTGTGGCAACATCGTGTTCATGGAATTACTACTTGATGAGAGTTATGGTGCCTTGGGCCCAAATACATAAATTGTTGATACAAACTTGTATTCCTTGAAGTGATGATTCTTGTGATGTAATTGTTTGTGGTTGCTGTTATGAAATTTGATTGTCAGGTGGGATCGGGTTACGCGCCGCAACACGAAGTAATAAGGTTGATGGGTTGTGGTGATAAGGGTGGCCGAGGTAATAAGGATGGAATGTTATCATTAGATCACTATTGAAATGAAAATCTATGAAACTCTTGAATATGGTGATGTTGAAAGGGAAAAAGGATAGATTGTGAAACTTGTTGATTTTGGGTGTTTCGTTCCACATGCATTGATTGATTGGTTCTATTACTGTCTCTTATTTGTGTATTGTTTGATTGTACTTGGTATAAAGTTTGTTCATACATACTAGTACTATTCCATAATACTAACGCCCCTTTAGCCGGGGGCGCTATATCTTTTATATGGATATAGGTGGGTCCATAGTAGGTAGCTCAGCTCGCCGTTAGTGGTGCCTTCTCCTCATCTTTTTCAGCTGTACTGGTGAGCCCCACTTCCTCTCGGGTCCATGTGTGGTTCGTGCCACCTTCTTTTGAGTTTATTATGTATTGTAAGGTATAGCTGGTGCCTTGTTGCCGGCAAGTATTTTATAAACTCCTAGTACTCTTAGAGGCTCCGTAGACACTATGTGGGTGTATATGTATATTTTTGGGTAGTGCTTGTATTTGCTCGTAATTGTGGTCTGTATTGAGAAGTGTTGTTTCTATTATGTATGTTTTGGGAAATCTGGTGTAATAATGTAAAATGAGGAAAAATTGGATTTATTGTGGTAATCGCACACTTTTAAGCTTATCTCCCTATTTCACATAAATAATGAATGATATAAACACGGGGAAGAGCGTTGGGTAGGAAAGGCAAAGCAGGTTCGCCTGACTGGGGTCACCCGGTTGAGTGCCGGTCGCGTCCCTCGATTTTGGGCGTGACATATTGTGGAAGTTAACATTTTAGTAGAATTTCATAAATTTGGGCTTGAAGTGCATTTGAGAGTTATTGATGTCCGTTTGGGATTCCAAGTCCGGGAATAGCTCCGTATGGTGATTCTAGAGTTGGGAGCGCGATCGAAAGTGAATTCGAATGCCCAGAGGCCATTTTAAAGTCATTTGGCTAAAGATAGAAATTGAAGGTTTTTGAGAAATCCGACCGGAAGTGGAAGTTTTGATATCGAGGCCGGAATGTGATTCCGGAAGTTGGATCAGGTCTGTAATGTTGAATATGACTTGTGCGCAAAATTTGATGTCAATCGGATGCGCTTTGATAGGTTTCGGCATCAGATGTAGAAGTTGGAAATTTCTAAGTTCATAAAGTTGGGATTTGAGTGTGATTCGTGGTTTCGATATTGTTTGATGTTATTTGAGGCCTCGAGCAAGTCCGCATTATGTTTTAGAACAGGTTGGTATAATTGGACGGTGTCCCGGGGGCTTCGGGTGGATTCCGTGTGGTTAACAGATCAAAGTTTGAAGTTGAAGGAAGCTGAAGGTTGCTGTCATCTGGTGTGATCCGCACCTGCGAGGCTTTGGCCGCAGGTGCGGCTAAGGGCGCCGCAGGTGCGAAATTGGGCGGGAGCCAAGGAGGCCACAGGTGCGGGAGATTTACCTGCGGAAGCGCAGGTGCGATAAGGGGGCCGCAGGTGCGAAAATAGGCCTGGGTAGATTGCTGTTAAGCGAGAATTGGGTCATTTCTCCATCTATTTTCACATTCTATGGGCGATTTGGAGGAGCTTCAAGGAGAGGATTTTGTCAAGGATCGCAAGGTAAGTAATTTCTTCACGTTTTTGAATTTAATACAAGATTAATACATAGATTTGGTAGGGGAAATTAAGGAAAATTTGGAAAATCTTAAAGAAACCTAGAAAATGGTAATTTGGAGTTTTAGCCAAAAATTGAGCATGAATATTTGAGTAAATTGTATATTTGAGTTAGTAAGGCCATGGGTAGTATATACCTTCGAGAATTTTGGATTTCCGGGCACGTGGGCCCGAGGGCATTTTGGTCATTTCACCGAGCAGGATTGGGAAAGTATATAATTTTAATTGTTGTGAGCCTTAGGATTAATTTTCATTGGGTTTTCGTTGTTTGGATAGTTTTTGGGCGTAGTGCGTCCGTTTGGAGTCATCGGAAGGGCTTGGAGGCCGGTTATGAAATCTCGGAGCGAGGTAAGTCTCCTTTCTAAATTCGTGAGGGGGAATTGTCCCCTAGATGAATTAATTAAAATATTCTATTATTTTTGTGGGCTACGTACGCACGAGGTGACGGGAGTCCGTGCATAGCTACTATTATGCCATATCCGGGTAGCCTAGGAGCCGTTAGCATGCCTTACCTGTTGTACCTGTGATCTTGTCTGTGATATTAGACTGCTAATATAATCGAAATTTAAATTTAATGACTAAGGAAGATTATAGTTTATTTTCTAAATCATCTAAAAAGAGAATATATTTCTTTCGCGGGCAATTGTATTTCCGAATAAGGTTGTGTTATTAAATGTTATAAAAAAGAATTGCCAAGTGAATTTCGAAAAAGGTGATGTTTTATATGTCAATACCACACAAGAGGGGGGGGGGGTGATTTGTGTGGTGTCCAATTTTCGAGTGTTGTCTCAATAGAAGAACCTGGTTCTTCTTGGTGTTCCAACTTCTACTGGTGCGGAATAATAAATGAAGTGAAGTAAAAACATAGAGACTTTTACGTGGAAAACACCTGGCTCAAAAGGTGAAAAAACCACGACCTACTCCTCAGTAGGATTTTCCCAAACTCGTCACTACAACTTTGAGCCAAACAACATTTACAAAATAAGCTCTTTTTTGTAAACCTAGGACTAACTCTAATCCCTTTGTAGCAAACTAGCCCCTAACTAATTGCGACAAACTTCAAGTTAACTCTAACTTGAACAATGTGTACCTATTACAATTGCTTCTAATAAAGCTGAAAGATACAATATTAAATCACCTACTACAACCAACTAGACTCGAAAGACAAACATATGGAACTGGTTCTTCTAGCTGGTCAGTAGCCTTTGTGTCGCACAAGGATTCTGCTTAAAAAATTTCTCTGGTAATTTTGCCTTCACTTCTTGCTTCAATTCTGTCTTTGTGCGAATAAATCTTCAGTAGGAATACTTCAATATTATATAGCGCCAGAAGTTGAGATGTTCTTGTTTAGTTCTAATGCAACTCTTCCTTGGTGGAAGAGTTTGTGTTTAACTCAACTTCCTTCCTTTATCTCTGTCCTTGCTGAACTCGAACTCTAACCCCTCATCAATCTGCAACCTTTTCGCATTAGGAGACAACCTCTTAGTTTATGGATAATTCACAGATGACGTTTATCTCCTGTGCATGTACGGTTCTTGTGCCAATTGGTTCGTTCGAGATGTTTGCCGTGATGGACCTGGTTCAACTGGGTAGGCATTTGTCAATCTTCAAAACCATGCAGTGACTTGGGTCAACAAATTCCCCCTTTTTGATGATGACAAACTCTGTGTTCAACCCTGTATAAACTTCAAACACTTTGTATGGTTTAAAGCATTTATCATGGAGGGACCAGGTTCATTAGGTTATAAATATCACAACTTTTTGAAATTTTGAAAAAGCACATTATCTTCCCCCTTTTGGCATCATCAAAAAGTTGCAAAATGATAAACTTACCAGAGTTGTTAACAATTACTCATGTCCATTGATGCAACTGCAGGTGCAAACATGATTAATCATCAAAAGAAACCAATAAATGTAAGCTACTCTAAGAAACTGAGACAAGTCAATAACAAAAATAGCAGAATTCATTGATTAGTACGCAATTCAAGCACCATACCAAAAAACTAAAGCAGTCACTACCATGAGAAAAAACAACAAAAAAACAGAAACAAAACAAAACCCGAACTGGGCAATGAGGGGTTTTTGGTAGCTCTGGAATTCCTAAGGTTGGGAAGGGGCATATGAGGTTGGGGTCTTGGCTTGAAGGAGAAAAATCATTTGTTGAATAACACCTTCATTTTTATCCTTCTCCTTGGCTAGATCAGATCTGGGAGCATCCCGCTCAGCTTCAACCTCATGAAGGTGGGAATTCAATCGAAGGATCTCCGCATCCTTTATCTCTCCTTCCTGCACCAATGACCTGACTTTGGTACTGACTGGCTGCTTCCTAGATGAACCAGGTTCATCCTTAGGAACATTGACAATATAATCACATGTCAGCAAAGTGTTCTTCCCAAAATAATCCTTAGCAGTAGCCATCTCAGCTTTCTTCACATGAACCTCGAAGTGGGCAAGCACACCTGTCAGTATAAAGCCATAAGGAGTAGCATGTGCTTTGGTTCCATTTACAACTCTGTCCAAGAGCTGAATGATGAAAGCTGGCTAGTTAATCTGCTTTCCCCTGTACAGGCACTCCATAAGTGTTAAGTCCATGTAACTGGCGATTGCCTACGCTCTTGTCTTGGCAGCAGAAAATTGATCACAAATTTGAAGAATAGCTTGTTCTGGGGCTTCATTTCACTTTTGAACACTGGCCTTGGCTCAAGTTCCTTCTCATTTTCACAAAGGAATCTGGTGATGTTGAGAGCTGAGGCCATTCCATCGAGACTGGGCCATCTTTGCCTAGTGTAATCATCATAGCCCTCAGCAGGGATATTCAGAATCTCTCCCAGCTCCTTTGCATCAAATATGATCTGAATCCCCTTGACTGTGGAGGCTACCCTACCATCCTTCACACTTGCATTGGCCATAAACTCCACTAGTTCATTCATTGCCAACCTTCCTTCTAGGTGAAGGACCATGTCCTTCCATCCCTGCACATCCAGTGCATTCAACAAAAAGATCATTCCTGATTCTTCCAGATCTCTCAGCAGCTTTCCTTTAAGAATAATACGCTTGCCAAACATGGTGAGTTTGTCAGATTGCTCACTAGAGATTTCTTCTTCTCCTCCACTCCATTCTCTTTCTTCTTCAACAACCTTCACTTTCTTGGCCTTGGACCTGGTCCTTTTAGTAGTGCTTGAGGGTGTGGCAGACACAAAAGCTGACTTCTTTGAATAAGCCTTAGCCTTCTTGGGCTTGGGTGTCTCAACCACAACTGGAGCCGACTGCTCCTCATGATGGACCAGGTCCATCATCTCATCATCAATAGTAACAGCCTTAATAGGCTCTCCTACCTTTACCTTTCCCTTGGAAGCTTTCTTTTTCTTGCTCTCTCTCAGAGCCTTTTCTAACTCCTCTTCTCCTTGTCGAACAACACTTCTTGTAGCACAAACCTTTAGGGCAGAAACATCAGCAGATATAGAAACTTTTCTTTTCTTTGGGATAATAGCCTTATTTGATTTTGAAGTTCTTTTCCTCTTGGGATTGTAGGACTCCCCTAGCTTCCTCAGCATCTCAGCCAATGTCTCATCGATAGGTTCATCTGTTGATTCTTGTAAGCTCTCTAAACCTGCTGCTGCTTCCCCAGTAACGCTTCCCCCTAAATATGTGACTCATTCTTCATTAATCACAGGAGCGGGGCCATAAATAGACAACGTGGTGCTGTCCTCCCCATATCCCCTTACAAAACCTCCTTCTCCCTCTCTCTCAAGATTTTCCCAGTTTTTTTTGCCTATCCGGCACTTCTACATCATCAACTGACCCAACCAACACAAACATGTTTTCAATAGTAGCAGTTTCAGATTCAACTTCAAGATAACCTTGCTCAGATCTGGATGAACCTGGTGCTTCATCCTCATTAGCGGATTTGAAGGATTCCCTTGAAGATTCAGAATCATGAACCTCGCTGGCTTTAAGAATTTCCTCAAAGAATCTTGCACGAGAGCCAGAAGCAATTGATTTTTTGGACAAAACTTTTACTCTTCGTGCCCTGGGGGCTGGAGTAGGGTTAGGTGTAGGTTCAAGAACTGGAGGGTTTTGGGGGGATGAGGATCTGTTTGGTGAATGTGAACTGTAAACTGAAGGAGAGTTAGGACTGGAATTTTCTTCCCCATGATCAGAGTTTTTGTAGGAAGATGAAGCAGGGGGTGGTGAAGACATTGTTATGAATTTTGGAAGAAAAGAGATGATCAGTTTTGGTTAGAGAAGAATAGAGAACTTGGTTCGACTTAATGATGTTATAAAGAAGGGAAGTAATGATGGCCCTTTTTGTAAGATGTGGCTTTACAACAAAATAGTTACTCAAGTGGAAGTCTAATAGATATAGGAGTGTCATTGATTAGACAGTTAAAAGTCCCCTAACTCTTGGCTAATTAAGTAGCGGTGAGACTTCTTGGAACGGGTTCATTTAGGGATAAATACAAGGAATTCAAAATGAACCACATATAGATAGAGTCCTGCTCATGTGTGAATGTAATTAATTCAATAATTGTATGGAGATGAGCACGTACCTTGTCAGTCAGATGAACCAGTAGGGATGAACCAGGTTCATCTGTTAAAGTCTTTGATTTTCCTCAATTTACAAAGATAAACAAATATCATTAGCATCCAGGGAATCATATTAATACATGGCAAAAAACTATGACAGTAAAGTCATGATACTAATCAATGATTATTCTGGTTGATTATCTATGTAAGTGTTTCTAGCCCAAAAAAAATTATTTTTTTTTCATTTTTTTAATTTTTTTTGTTTTCAATTAGGTGATCTTAATCATCCATAATTCAAGCCGGTTTATCTCAAAATGCTCCCTATTTAGTGATTTAGTAAAGATATCTGCAATTTGTTGGTTAGTAGCACAAAATTCGATTGAGATCATTCGTTTTTCATAGTTATCCCTAAGGAAATGGTGTCTAACATCTGTGTGCTTAGTTCTTTTATGATGAACCGGGTTCTTCGTCATACTAATTGCACTAGTGTTTTCACAGAAAATAGGAATGCATCCCACCTCTATACCAAAGTCCATGAGTTGTTGCTTGATCCATAGCAACTGAGCACAACATGAGGCTATAGCCACATATTCAGCCCCAACAGTAGATAGGGCTATTGAATTTTGTTTCTTGGTGGCCAAGACACAAGGCAGGAGCCCAAAAAGTGAGCTATGCCTGAAGTACTTTTCCTGTCAACTAGGAAACCTGCATAATCAGCATCAGCATATCCTGTAAGGTCGAATTACTACCTTTAGGATACCAAAGGCACAAATCAGTGGTGCCTTTCAGATATCTCAAAATTCTCTTCACTGCTGTTAGGTGGGACTCCTTTGGATTTGCCTGAAACCTAGCACACATTCCTACAGTAAACACAATATCAGGTATGTTGGCAGTGAGATATAATAGAGACCCAATCATCCCTCTGTATAGCTTCTGATCAACGAGTGAACCAGGTTCATCCATATTTAATTTTGTAGCTGTGGCTATGGGGGTGTCTATTTTCTTTGAGTCTTCCATTTTAAATTTCTTGAGCAATTCTTTCACATACTTTTGTTGATGGATCATTGTTCCGTTTGAGTTTTGCTTTATTTGCAAGCCTAAGAAGAAGTTTAGCTCACCCATCATACTCATCTCAAACTCACTCCCCATAAGTATAGCAAATTCCTTACTCAATTTTTCAGAAGTCGCCCCAAATATGATATCATCTATATATATTTGCAAAACCAGGAGTTCTTTACCCTTTTCCTTTAAGAACAAGGGGAAGTTAATTTTACCTCGTTTGTATCCATGTTCTAGCAGGAATTTTGATTGACGCTCATACCATGCTCTTGGTGCTTGTTTGAGACCATAAAGAGCCTTGTCAAGTTTGTATACATGGTCAGGTGACTCCTTGCTTTCAAAACCTGGAGGCTGTTTGACAAATACATCTTCCTTCAGATAGACATTGAGGAAAGCACTCTTAACATCCATCTGATGGAGAGTGAATTCCATGTGTGTAGAAAATGCTATAAGAAGTCTGATTGCCTCCAGTCTTGCCACATGGGAAAATGTCTCATCATAGTCAGTTCCCTCTTTTTGACTGTATCCTTGAACAACCAGTCTAGCATTGTTTCTTGTAACAGTTCCATCCTCATCGAGCTTGTTCCTGAAGACCCACTTTGTGCCAATCACTGATCTGTCTAGTGGTCTGGGTACCAAGTGCCACACTTGACTTCTTTCAAATTGATTCAGCTCTTCTTGCATGGCATTTACCCAGTTAGCATCCTTTAGGGCTTCACCAATGTTCTTTGGTTCAATCAAGGATAGAAAGGCATCAAACGCACACAGATTTTTGAAGGAGGATCTTGTTTTGATTCCAGATGTCAGATCTGTTATGATGTTCTCAAGAGGGTGAGAACTCTAATATCTGTGTGGTTTGAGAACCAACTGTTCACTTCTAGATAGTTCCATGGTACCTTGTTGTTGTGGAACAGGATCAAGACCAAGATTCATGTTACTTAGTTGGACCTGGTCCAACACCTGTTCCATCACCTGTTCCATCTTCCATATTTGCTTCAAGGTTTTCACTGATTCTCACCAGTCCAAGATCCTCATCTTCTGGTTCCTGTCTCTCAGCAAGAGTGTTAGTTTCATCAAAGACAACATGTACACTCTCTTCTACACACATAGTTCTTTTATTATACACTTTATAAGCCTTGCTATGTGATGAATATCCCAAGAATACTCCCTCATCACTTCTGGGATCAAATTTTCCTAGGGAATCTTTGCCATTATTGTGCACAAAGCACTTGCATCCGAAAGCCCTAAGGTGGGATATGTTGGGCTTTCTCCCTTTAAGTAATTCATAAGGAGTTTTCTCTACCAGAGGCCTGGTCATGCATCTATTTATTATGTAGCATGCATTGTTTATTGCTTCTGCCCAGAAGCTATGAGGTAGTTCTATTCTTTATTTCAACAACCCCATTTTGTTGTGGGCTCTAAGGGCAGAAAAATTGTGATTGATACCATGTTCATCACAGAACTCAGCAAACTTTGCATTCTCAAATTCAGTACCATGATCAAATCTTATTGATGCTAGCTGATTTCCTAACTGTTTTTGAGTTTTCTTAACAAATGAGGTGAACATATCAAATGCTTAATCCTTAGATGTCATAAATAAGGTCCAACTGAACCTTTAATAGTCATTAACTAGCACCATTACGAATTTCTTACCCCCTCTGCTAAGAGTTCTCATAGGGCCACATAGGTCCATATGAACCAGTTCCAACGTCCTGGTGGTTCTGACCATTTTCTTACTTTTGAAAGAGGATCTTATCTGCTTCCCCCTTGCACATGCCTCACAAACTTTGTCTTCCTTGAACTTAATGTTAGGAATCCCTACCACTAAGTCTTTAGAGACTAGTTTGTTTAGCTGATTTAGACTTGCATGACCGAGTCTTTTGTGCCATAGGAGGAGATCACTATCCAACAAACTTAGACTAGTGAGTTCACTTTCAAACAGTGTGGACAAGTCTATGACATAGATATTATTCATTCTTTTTCCCTGCAAAAAAATCTTGTCAGTAAGAAGGTTAATCACAAAACATTTTGTGGAAGTAAAGGCAACCAGGTTACCTCTGTCACACAGTTCTCACACACTGATCAGGTTATATTTCAAGCCATCTATCAGGTACACATGTTCAATGGAACATGTGTCATCCTTACCTACCTTACCAACCCCAATAATTTCACCTTTCTTTCCATTTCCAAAGGAGACATTTCCTCCTTTGAGGCTTTCAAGTGAAAGGAACTGTTCCATGTTCCCTATCATATGCTTTGAGCAGCCACTATCCAAATACCAAATTTGGCTGCCTCCTCTCACTCTAACCTACAAAAAGAAATCATGGGTTAGTTTTAAGAACCCAAACTAGTTTGGGTCCTTTTCTATGAGAGAATGGATTAATCAAGCTTTTTCTGGCCCAATTTGGTAGCCAGTTTTTCTTTTTAACAAAACTCTCATTTCTTCGACTGGCCTGCTCTTTTGCAGTGCACTCAGTTTTGTAGTGTCCAGTCTTACCACAGTGGGTGCAGATTTTATTCTCAGGGAGAGTGAGATACTTGCTTTTGGGATCCCACTTGGGTAATTGACTTCCAAATCCAATCCCTCTTCGGTTGCTACTATGATTCTCTTGAAGCCATATCAAGGCATCAGAGGATTTATTCCATTTACAAGTTCGATCTAATTCATGTTTGACTTTGCCAAGTTCTTCTTTAAGAGTTCTTATCTGTTCATCCTTGGCATACATCTTATCTTTTAGTTTTCCCACATTTTCTTCTAACATGATATGAGAATGATCAACAACCTTTTTACTGGATCCTAACTTTAGCTTTAAGTTTTCAGATTTTAGTTCTAGAATCTCAGTTTCAAGTGGATGAACCTGGTTCAACAAGACAGTGTTTTTCTTTTCAGATTCACTTAGTCTGATTTCCAGGTTCATGCATTTTTCTTTTAGCATTTCACATTTTGTAGAGAGCTGTTCCTTCTCTTTGGTTGTTTCTTCGGAATCATCCATGAAATCAAGTAGCAACTCAAAGAGTTTTTTCTTAGATAGGAACTTTATTTTATTTTTAAGATGTGAGATACTTACCTCTGGTTCTTCATGTGATTCCTCATTGGATTCTCCAATTTCCATGAGTGCCTGATCTTCATTCTCACCATCTTCTGATTCTTCATCTGAACTTTCCCCCCAAGCAACAACCATACCTTTTATTGTGGTTTTCTTGGGTTGGACCAGTTCCTTCTTTCATATCTCTCTTTTTTCCATTACACTTTCCACTAAGGACAGTTCTTGATAAGGTGGTCTGTCTTTCCATACTTATAGCATCCCTCGTTGGTTGGCCTTTCTGGAGCTTTTGCTTTGTTGTAATTTCCTTCTCTAAAGATGCCCTTCTTCCTTATTAGAAAGTTTCTGAATTCTTGTTAATCATGGCCATCTCATCTTCCTCAAGATCTTCTCCCTCAGTGATTCTCAGTGCTAGACTTCTCTCCTTCTTTGGACCATCCATCTTCATTGTCTGCCTTCTAACTTCATTNGTCAAGATCTTCTCTACCCTGTCCTCTTCAAGAATGACTCTACCAAGAGACTTAAGTTCATTTGTCAAAGTTGTGAACCTTGTGTACATCTCTTGGATTGTCTCTCCTTCTTTCATAGTGAAGTTTTCATACTGTGAGTATAGAAGAGTACCTCTTGATCTTTTTACCTGAGGTGTTCCTTCATGGGCTACTTGCAAGGTATCCCAGATTTCTTTGACAATGGTGCAGCTTTGGATTCTGCTATACTCGCCTGGACCTAGTCCACACACTAGGCACTTCTTGGCCTTTGCATTCTTCTCCCATTTCTTCAGATCCTCAGTAGTGCAGTCAACTCTAGTCTTTAGTACATCTACACCTTCAACAGTCTTCATCATGGTAGCTAGAGGACCATCAGTGACTGTGTACCAGAGTTCATAGTCTTCTCCAATCAGGTGGTCCTTCATCCTGTTCTTCCACCAAAAGTAATACTGGCCATTGAAGAGTGGTGGCGTTGCAGTTGATTGGCCCTCCCAGTTTCCAGGTGGTGCACTCATTTTGATCTTTTCCAAGGTGTTAGCCTTTTCAAGGATAACCTTCTCTGATACCAATTGATGTTTTATATGTCAATACCACACAAGAGGGGGGTGATTTGTGTGGTGTCCACTTTTCACGTGCTGTCTCAATAGAAGAAGCTGGTTCTTCTTGGCATTCCAACTTCTACTGGTGCGGATTAATAGATGCAGTAAAGTAAAAACACAGATTTTACGTGGAAAACACCTAGCTCAAAAGGTAAAAAAACCAAGACCTACTCCTCAGTAGGATTTTCTCAAACTCTTCACTACAACTCTGAGCCAAATAAGATTTACAAAATAAACTCTTTTATAAACCTAGGACTAACTCTAATCCCTTTGTAGAAAACTAGCCCCTAGCTAATTGTGACAAGCTTCAAGTTAACTCTAACTTGAACAATGTGTACCTATTACAATTGCTTCTAATAAATCTGAAAGATACAATGTTAAATCACCTACTACAACCAACTAGACTCAAAAGACAAACAGATGGAACTTGTTCTTCTAGATGGTCAGTAGCCTTTGTGTCGCACAAGGATTCTGCTTGCCAAATTTCTCTGGTAATTTTGCCTTCAGTTCTTGCTTCAATTCTGTTTTTGTGCGAATATATCTTTAGTAGGAATACTTCAACATTATATAGCGCCAGAAGTTGAGATGTTCTTGTTTCATTCTAATGCAACTCTTCCTTGGTGGAAGAGTTCGTGTTTAACTCAACTTCCTTCCTTTATCTCTATCCTTGCTGAACTCAAACTCTAAACCCTTATCAATTTGCAACCTTTTCGCATTAGGAGACAACCTCTTAGTTTATGGATAATTCACAAATCACGTTTATCTCTTGTGCATGTACAGTTCTTGTGCCAATTGGTTCGTTCGAGATGTTTGCCCTGATGGACCTGGTTCAACTGGGTAGGCATTTGTCAATTTTCAAAACCATGCAGTGACTTGGGTCAACAAAAGGTATTTAAATACTATGTGTGGTTTTTTTAAAAGAGAAATTGGTCATTTACTTGAGTATTTGTGTTCCCGACGTATTCGGGGTGGATTGTTGATTGTGCATGTGACCGCTTCGCAATTTACATTCCGCGAGCGAAGTATTATTTCCCCCACTCTCATGGGAGCGGTCCGTACGCCACCGGCGGATTTAGAATGTACTTTTGGTACGTGCCGTTCGATCCTCGACAGTGCATAGATATGATTATTATATTGAGAGGTGCACTTATGGGACGGGTCGTTCGATCCTCGGCAGTGCAAAGAGAGGATTATTATATTAAGAGATGCACTTTTGGTACGGGCTGTTCGATACTCGGCAGTGCATAGACATGAGTATTTTATTGAGAGGTGCACTTTTGGTACGGGCCGTTCGATCCTCGGCAGTGCACAGAGTTAATTATTATGACTGCTCAGGCCGGTTGTCCTTATCCCGTATGCGCATGCGAAATTGTTAAATATTTTCTTCATGATTTTTGAAGTAATAAGATATTTCGGGAAAATAAAGAAGAAATTGTGAATTTCTGATATTTGGAGGAAACAAAGAGGAAATTATTTATTTAAGATATTTTGGAAAATAATGAGAAAGGGGTGACTATTTTTTTATTTCCAGCATTTACTTGGATTTCAGTACCTTCTATATATGCTGCTTTACTACCTTTACATGCCTATTGTGTTCATATACTGTTAATTAATTTGCTGGCCCTTAGTGAGTGTCTAATTCGACCTCTCGTCACTACCTCTCTGAGGTTAGGCGGGAGACTTACTAAGTACACTTTGTTTTTGTACTCATGCTACACTTGCTGTGCATTTTATTGTACAGGTACTTTTATAGAAATGTAGAGGATTTGAAGACGTAGGCGAGCTGCATCATCCGGAGGCGATCCGCAGCTGACAGAGTCTCTCTCTCGTACTGTATTTATTACATTTGTATTTTAAATTTCCTCGTCCAATTTGTACTTCGGACATGCTTTGTAATGATTGTATAAATTCTTAGAAATTGCTCATGTACTTGTGACACCGGGTTCTGGGATATGTTGGGATATATTTTCTAAAGTATAGTATTCAAACCATTATTTTTAATTAACAGACTTTTATTTGGTTAATATGTAATAAAGTGAAAGAAAACATTTTCATAAATGTTAAAACCGGAAAGTTATTTCAATTAATTAGTGATTTGGCTTTCCTGACATTGATTTGAGTCGTGACACATTTCAAGCACATATTTCTTACCAGACATTATTATAGTAATATAAAGATATTCAATCGTTTCGTCATTCGTAGTCTCAATACGGTATCAATTTTGGTGAATATTTTTGAATCTTAATAAGTTTCTTTGAGATTTACTACAATATAGTGCTTCATCAATAGCCAAATTTGTTCCTCCTGGTAATAATAAATTGGCTCTTCCAGAACCTTCAATTAATCTTGTACTACCACATATTGTATTAATATTGGCTTCTTTCGTTACCAAATAAGAGAAATATCTCTTATCTCTTAAAATAGTGTGTGTTGTAGCACTGTCCAGAAGACATATATCATCTTTATTAATCTTGAGTCCAACTGACGACCGGGGAATTTTCATATTCTTCATTAAAAAAATCAAAAGTATATTATAAGAAACATGAAAGACAAACAGTAAAAGAACATTAAGAAATACATTAGGAATGTAGAAACTAGCAACGCATGATGCATTAGGAAAATACACTCAAGAAAAATAAACTAGTTGCAAACATAAAAAAATGAAAACTTTTATTATAGCTTCATTCCCCAGTAAGATGATTAGTTCTTCATCCAATATCCTCGAAGAAGTCTCCAGCTTCTAAAAGAGTAATATTTTCTAGGCCTCCAAAATCGTCATCTTTATACGCAAGATGTGCCTCAGAATCATATTTGTTTGAGGGACCTGCTTCATGATCACTGTTTTGAAAGGTCAAGTGTGCCTCCATATTATTTTATTTCTTTCTGAGGGAGGCTTGATAAAATTTGATAAAATAATCTGGCGTACGACAAATGCGTGCCCAATGACCTTTCATATCACATCGGTGACACATACAATTTTTACCTTTTGAAGGATTAATTTGAGCACCCTTATTATTCTCTAGTTTATTTCCACCATAATGACGATAACTATTTCATTCCCTGCCACGTCCACGTCCACGTCCACTTCTACGGCCATGTCCACGACCACGACAATTATTTTGTTTTCTTTTAAACTTATCATATGTTGCTACAACATTTACTTTCGGGAATGGAGCTGACCAGTGGAATGGGCTTCATGATTTTACATTAGTAGAGTATTATTATGTTCTGCTACAAGTAGGCATGTGATTTATTTAGAATATTTCTTAAAACCTTTTTCACGGTATTACTGTTGTAGCACCACATTTGAAGCGTGAAAAGTAAAAAAATGTTTTTTCCAATAAGTCCTCATTTGTGATAGTGTCTCCACATAATTTTAATAGAGAACTTACTTTAAAGATAATAGAATTTTACTCACTTACGGTTTTAAAGTATTGAAACCTTAAATATATACACTCATACCGAGCTATCGGTAATACTGTAAGTTTTAGGTGGTCATATCGATCCTTCAAATTAATTCATAATTTAAGTGGATCTTTTACGATTAAATATTCAGTTTTTAATCCTTCTTGTAGATGATGACGAAGGAAAATCATGGCCTTCACTTTATCCTGATTTGATGCTTCATTTACTTGTATAATAGTATTGTCAAGACCTTTAGCGTCAAGGTGAATTTCAGCATCAAGGACCCATGATACATAGTTCTTCTCGGTGATGTCAAGTGCCACAAATTCAAGTTTTGGTAAATTTGACATAGTGAAAAGTATCATAAACGATAAATATGTTTGAGAAATAATTATATTGATAAACAATTAATGAAATGAAACGATTAAGGGAAAATAAACAGAAATATAGCTATATCATGTAAACAACCTACTATTTCATTTTATTATGGTCATAAAGTGGAAACAACATACTGTTTCATTTCACTTTATATTATTGATATATATATTTGTAATAGAATTGAACGTGATAAACATTATTTATATGTTCCAATCCAATAAACATAAAGTAATTAAACTAATGTAAAATTATTACTTGTCAATTCATTTCTCACAGTTCTTCAAAATGCATTAAAGATATGTTTTGATCCAGGAAGTCCATGAATATTATAAGTATGTAATTAGTGGGTAGCTAGTTTGATGGATTTGAGGTCATCTAAGAGTTGAGCACTGAAGAAAATATTTATTTTATCACTGTAATGTACTTAAATTATTTAAGATGTCCAAGAGCACAAATAATCTGCAAACAATGAGCATATGATATTTACTGCCATAAACAAAATGAATATAATGGTACATCCTTAATAAAATGTGACTCAACTTAGCGGGGGTTAAGGATAAAATTAGAGCTTCATGCTGATAATGTGTTATAAAATAAAAGCGACTTAGTAAAATAGAAATAAGAAAAAGATAGAAAGAAGAAGTTTTTGTTCCTTCTTCTAGTGTGTTTTTCATTACAATTTACATAGTCTTTTATAGGCACAAAATGAGAAGACTTACTATTGTAAATAGTGAATGGTATGAACATAAAGTAGGATATTTCATCCGTAAGCTATTCACATACATGGGCATCCATCTATAAACTATTCATAACACTTCGATAATTTTTTTTAAATATTTCAACATACTCATTGACACTCTTTTATAAAAATGGCACAAGACTTTTAAAAATAAAAGGAATCAAATAATATTTTATATATATATTTTACACACATTTAATTTAAAATTACAATTTTCAAAAATCTTTCTTATATTCTCAAACTTTGTGCCCTCAAACTTAGACACACAAAATGAGAGTATATTATGGTATTCAAGAGACGAGTTTGACCCTATTATCTAATTTATTCTTTTTCCATCATATTTAATTTACTATTTTGTATAGTAAAACTTTATTCTCACCTCTCTATCTTCACGAGGCAGGGTAAGGATTGCATACATACTATTCTCCCCAGACGTTATTTTTGAGAATATACTGGTATGTTGTTGTAGTAAAACTTTATTCTCATATTTGATTAGTATAACCCTGATGTGTTGTTTTAAGCTGTAATGCTTTCTTTTACAATTCAATACTTTGAGTAGGTTCATTTAGGCCTCATTTGTTTTTTATAAGATTAAGACGTCTAAATATGAATACACATCTGAATATCAAGATGTATATTAAGATTAAGACATCTGAATCTGAATACACCTCTGAATATATTAAGATATGTATTAAGATCAGAATAGAAATAATTAAGACTGTTTGACCTTTAACATCTGAATGTATAAAATTTATCTTTATTTGAAAGTTAATAAACATAACATTCAAATGAAATACTAACTGATCTAATATTCTATCAATAAAATATAATAATTTTTAAAAATATGATAGTTGTTGATAGTGATGGCTAACAGGTGAATGCCGACTAAAAGCGATGGTTGGTGATAATTTTGGTTGATGACGGTGGTTCATGGTAGTAGCTAGTAGTGATTGGTAGTGGTGGCAATTATGATTGAGGATGGTGGTGGTGGGTGGTGATAGTTAATAATGGCGGGTAGTGGTAGTCGTTGTGACTGAGAAAGATGGTGGGTGGGTGGGTGGTGGTAGGTTATAACAATGGGCACTGTCCGCTATGGTTGTTGATGGTGATGTGGTGGTCAGCTGTGGTAGTTAAGGTAGATGAGTGTTGATTGTAGGTGAGAATGATATATGGTGGTCGGAGTGGTGGGGATAGTGGGTGGTGATGGTCGATGGTCGATAATGGTGGCGGCAATGATTGAGGATGATGGTGGCTTGGTGGTGTGGTGGTGGTTGAGTATGGTGGTGGTGGCGGTGGCGGTGGCGGTGACGGTATAGGGTAGTTGATAATGGTAGGCGGCGGCGACAGTTAATAATGAATATGTGATAGCATCTTAATGAAATTAAGTCTCTGTTATAGATCTTAATCATACAGACCTATTTAGACCCATTAAGTGGTTGTGAAGTAAAAAAAACAAACACACTTAATGATTAAGATCTGAATAATTAAAATTCAGACTTTAGAAACAAACACACTTAATGTATGAGATCTAAATAATTAAGATTCAGACCTCCATTAAGTTCAAACAAATGAGGCCTTAATGTTTTATGACTTGCGAATGTGGTTGATTTTAACTCCCGAGTGCTCTGGGAATGTTTTGCGAAAACAATTCTCATTTTGGAAGCTTTAAGTTGTTGGAGTTGACCAATATCTGACTTATGAGTAAACAATCCTGGATTGGTGATTTGATAGTGTCACGACCCAACTCCCACCAGATAGACGACGCCTAACACTACTTGCTAGGCAAGCCAAGAATCACACAATAACAATGAATTTGATAAAACAAGGTTAATAAACCCAACAACGAAAATATCATGAAATAATTGAGAAATCAACAATAATACTGCTACTATCATCCCTATGATCTATTGTCAACGTGTACATGAGCACTACTGAATATCAGAATACAAAGCCAATTCCTCAATACAACTATCTGGACAATAGAACATCAACAAAGAAAATAAATGAAAGAGAACTTCAAGTTTTGCAGATGTAATAGGAGCTACCTCGTAGTCTCTCAAGTACTTGTACCAACATAGCTCTAGAAATCACCACGTCTGTGTCACGACCCGATTTCCCCTCCGAAGGCATCATGACAGCACCTAGTCTTTACGACTAGGCAAGCCTAATTGAGGAAACACATATTAAATAAAACAATAAAAATAAAGACGAAATAAGTGAGTCTACAATGGAACATTTCCACTTGGTGCATACAAAATACAACTTTTCCAAAACCCGGAATATCATTTAAGTCACAAGCTCTATCTCAACATAGCTCTATACAATGTAAGGAAATTTACATGAAAACCTATCTAAGTCTGGAGTGGAAGGTGACTCGAAGGACTATGCGGACGCGGCAGAATTACCTTTCGGTCTCCTAGAAGCTGCTGCTCGGACCCTTAGCCGCTAAACTGAGCGCGGGTATCTGGATCTGCACACGAAAAACATGTGCAGGAAATGGTATGAGTATACCACAAATTGGTACCTAGTAAGTGACGAGGTCAGGTTAAGGATCTATTGAATTTTTATAGTAAAAACAGTTTAAAATCTTAACAGAGAGATATCATAAGCTGAGGCAAATCAGTAGAAACAAAGAGAAAAAAGGAAATAACAACAGGGAGCCTTCGGTTCAGCACAACATATATCACAGTAACAAGTATGCAATGCAGTACAGGGGAAACCTCCCGGAATCTCGTCTGTAGTCCCAATTTAAATATGCAATGCAGTACAGGGGAAAGCTCCCGGAATCTCGTCCGTAATCCCAATTTAAATATGCAATGCAGTACAGGGGGAAAGCTCCCGAAATCTTGTCCGTAGTCACAATTTAAATGCAATGCAACATAGGGGGAAAGCTCCCGGAATCTCTTTCGTTGTGCCAATTTAAATATGCTATGCAGTATAGGGGGAAAGCTCCCGGAATCTCGTCCGTAGTCCCAAATTAAATATGCAATGCAGTACAGGGGGAAAGCTCCCAGAATCTCATCTGTAGTCCCAATTTAAATATGCAATGCAGTGCAAATACAGGATACAATTTTTTATTTAAAATAGTTCAGGAAAAATCACAGGCAAACAGATGGATAAAACTACCTAAACATGGTACATATAGTAATAACTAGGGAGAATTCAGTAAAATAGGTAGGCATGCTATTTCCTAATCTAAACTGCATAGTCGATACATGAATCAGTGAAATAGGAGTGAAATGATTTAAGTCATGGAGGGAAGAATGGAGTTTTAGCAACAATGACCCGTGTATGTACTTGTCACCTCACGCACACGGCGACGAATCAACATAAAACAATATTAAAATAGTATAGGGGAAGTCCCCAACACAGAGCTAGGCAAGCCACTTACCTCTCTTGCGCTACTCAACTCAAAACCACTCTCTTTCCACGAGTATCCGACTCCGAATGACCCAAATATATTCAATTCGATTGCATAATGTAAATAAATCAAAATAGCTAATAAGTTCGAGGCTAATACACGAAATTAAGAAAATAGCCCAAAAAGTCCCCCGGGCCCACATCTCGGAATCGTGTGAAAGTTACAAATTTAGAACACCCATTCATTCTCGAAGTCACTCAAACAAGAATCATCGAAAATCGACTAAAAATCCTATTAAATTCTCGGATTTTCTAATTAGGGAAACTTCTTCCCATTTGCATGATTGTTTTTCACCTAAATCCCTTAATTGCATGGAAGAAGATGCTATAATTTAATGATATACAAAGGGAATAGGGTTAGGAAATTTTACCTATGAAGCTTTTCCTCAAAACTCACTTCAAATCGCCTACACCCGAGTTCCAAATGATTTTTAAAAGTTCTGAAATTCAAGCCCTCGAATTTGATATATCTGCCCAGCGATTTCTGCACCTGCGCCTCCTGTACCGCACATGCGGAAATTCCATCACAGGTGCGAAAACTCACTAAAAGGCCTAGGGCCGCACTTGCGGTCAGTTGGCTGCATCTGCGGCTCTGCACCTGCGGAATCTCAACCGCACCTGCGAGACTGGTTGACTTGACCAAGTCTGCACCTGCGAGCCCCTCTCTTGCACCTGCGGAAAATCCATCGCAGGTGCGAGACACCAGAACCAACAATGGTTCAGCTGTTTTCCAAGTTCCAAAATCACTCGTTGAGCATCAAAAACATCGCCGAGGCCCTCAGAACATCAACCAAACTTACCAACCAGTCCTAATACCTTATCCAAACTTAGTCGAGCCTCCAAAACACCTTACATAACACCAAAATCACCAATTATACGTGGATTGAAGCCTAACAACTTATGAAATTCCCAAAATCTACAATCGATGCTGAAACACATCAAAGCTAGTCCGAATGGCCTCAAATTTTACACACAGGTCACAATTGATACAACGGGCCTACAGCCACTATCGGAAGTCCGTTCCGAGCCATATATCAAAACTTTACCTATGGGCCGAAATAGCCAAACCTCTAACCTTCGCCATTTCAAGCCTAAATCTACTAGAGACCTCGAAAACACATTTCGAACACGCTCCTAACTACGAAATCACCCAACAGAGCTAACAGAGTCGATGAAATACCATTCTGGACCCGTCTTCCCACAGTTCCAACCACGGTCAAATTTCTAAAGCTTAAACTCACATATAAGGACTATGTGTCCAAAAACTCTCAGAATTTCACCACTCAATGTTCCAACAAGTCCCAAAAGCATAAATAGACATGGGGAAAGTAGTTATTAGGGGATCGGGGTGCTAACTCTGAAGATGACCTACTGGGTCGTTACAGTCCGAAATTACCTGGATCTGCACATGAAGTGTAGAGTTTAGTATGAGTCTTACCGACCCCATGTACTCAATAAGCAACAAACCTAACATTGGGCTAAAAGTAGTGACGAGCTCAAATGAAATAGATAATGTCTAAAATTAGTAACAACACAGGATATAGCGATGACAGTAACAATATATAACTCAAAGGAATTATCATATTCAGCTCGTTCACATCACAGGAATTTCGACATGCTTCCAAGTATAATATTTAAAGCCCAATATGTATAAGAATATTTCATTTACCAGCTAGCATGAGGAAAATACATCTTTATACCTACATGTCAAATATTCATTTCAAGATAATGAATTTACGGTGATATCCTCAAATACTCTCACTCTCAGCTCACTCAAGGTGTCTGACTCAATGCCCACTTCATCACATACGTAGTCACTCAATAACGTATGGGTTCCTGGCATCAATGCTCCTCACCAAAGCACGTGTATATCTCACTGTGTCTCTGCTCACTGACGTAAGGTAGTTGCACCTTCTATTAAAATTATGGACATCATACCGTGAATATGAGCTTCACTAGAACTCAAGGATCATACATGCTTTATTAGAATAACTTTTTAAGGAAAGAATAACATGGACCACCTTAGTTGCTAGGAGTAGATTCATTATAAAATAACGTATCGTTTACGTTCGTTTCACTTTATATCATGCCAAAAGAATGAAGGAAGAGCCTTAACATACCTTAACCAAGTTGAGTCCTTAATACCTTCCAATCAACTCTTCAAACAAGTCAACTCAATTTATCATATCATAAGGAGATTCAAAATCAGTGTTGAGCAAGGGCTAAGGCTGTAACTTAAGCTAGTAGCTCGTTTACGTAAATTCGGGAAACATCTCCCCTGTAACAAGGCCCTCCTCCAATACCACATACCAAAAACACCAAGAAAAAAATAATTAAAACATGTGTTCATTATTTCCCAACCTATCTCCACCACAATATATCACAAAACATCCTACACACCCTAATCACTTCATACATGAAACGACAACAAAAGTAGTGCCAAACAACCTTAACAAAAATGACGACGAACAACCAGCCCACCATTCCGTCATTATGTGTTGTTTTCCCAAACCTTTTATCCTCCAAAACTCCATAAAACATCAGCACAAGAGGCCAACACGAAACAACCCACAAACAGTCCACTACAAGTCAAATAACTCGAACTTACGGCTTCCGATTATCGTCCCGTGAGTTCTAACTATTAGGAAACACATTTATCAACATTACTTGATATTTAAACACTTAAGTACAGATATTATAATTTTCTTAACTATGAAGTACCTTCCAAAACTCTAACTACAAAGAAAAAAGAGAGGCGGTATAATGACACTTATGTCTTAGGGACCATTTTGATGTTATCGCTTGTCGATTTAATGCCCGGGATGATAATCTTCTTTGAAACCTGAGAAGATAGCTTAAGGATATGTTTATGGGTGTTCTCTGGTCGTGTTATACTGAAAAATGAAGAGAAATCCGACCTAAGACTTATATATATCAACTTTGGAAAAGTCAAAGAGGTCCTAGCTTGGCACCCTAGCATTCGCCCATCTTCTGACGCTTATATCTTTTTATCCGGATATCTTATGAAGGAACGTTTAAGATAGTTTTAAAATAAATTCCAAGATCTTAAATTTGGTATATAATATTTCCCAATAATACCTCATATAACACACGAAATGTATTTCTCAAATAGCTTTAGTGACCCGCCTACTTGTCACTTATGATGTCTGCGCAGTCTCGCAAAACTGAAAATATCTCTCTACGCATATGTCATATCGTGAACGGTTTAATGTGTTAGAAACTACACTCATATATATTCAATTTGATAGGTATATCATCACGTTGTTCCAAGTATATTGGGAGAAACTCTCAGATACAGTTGACCTAAGTTTCAACAAATTTATGAATGTAACTTGTGAAGACCTTTGCCAACTTTTGTTCCACAACTTGCTTAACTTCAAAACATAGTACACGACTATCATATGAAAAAAATAACTCATAGAATAACCTAATTATCATGTAATGAACCATAGTCACACCCTAAAGTACATGTTATAACATTCCAAACTTGTCTACTTTCGACGAAACTTATTTTCTTCAATTGGTTTAGCTTCTAAGCTTTCCAACCCTCTCGGTACTCGTTATTAATGATCTTAAATATTTGTAACCTCCAAGGGAACATGATTAAATTACTTTATATTCTTCCAAATATAATCTTATTTATGAGCTTACATCAATTGACTTATGACGTACTATCACGTATGAAAACATGGGGTGTAACATCATTCCCCCATTTGGAACATTCGTCCTCGAATGTTGACTAACACACTTGTACATATATTAAGTAATAACTCTTACAAATACTTTACTATTGTTTTTGCCATACAGGGAGTTGTTCAGTGAATAAATCCAAAGGCTAAGGCAATCCCCCATTTAGGCCTCTTTCTCACACCATGACTTGTGCTCGAAAATTCTTCCAATCTCGTAATTATTTCTACCTTCTTTCATGTAGCTTGTACCATTATAACCTTGAATTTTTTCCAATGAAACTCTTATCTCCCTTTTCCGCTAGCTTTTAACCAATCTCTAGGCTTCACTTTGTGAACATATATAGTACTATGACAAGCTATCCCTTTGGGCATCTATATGTGTACTAAAGTTCTTTGCTTGGTACATTATTGAACTTACGACTATTGCTATATCTTGTTTCATAGCCTCAGTTATCTATGCTTATGGATTTACCAAAAATAGGTAGGTCATATTGTACCATAACTCTTATTTCAGTTTATTACTATCGAGGCCTGCCACCGAACTCTAGGTTACACTCTCACCGCTTATCCTATATGTATAAATCTAAGACATTTAATGCTTCATTAATATTGTTCATCTTAATGATGACAACCTAATCTCATCTCATATTTGTAACTTTCATCCATCTATTGTTGATTCACCTTAATGTTGATCTATAATCTACAACTAATAACTTGAAACCTCTTATGTAATATATCGTCACTAAGGCTCACGTCTCATCAGGGAACATCTGAAGTGACTTTCCTGATCCACTTTGTGATGATACTATACTCCAATAACTGTATTTCATAGCATCTCAATGTGATTCATCCTATGGGGGTATTCTAATCTCGTGCAATTCATGACCTCCTTGTTCTCAAAATCATTACTCAATCAAAGGACTAAACGTCATACTCTTATCATTTATCACAGTTACACCCTTAATTTACTACCAGGGTAGCATTCCATCTTTTCTAAATGCTCCTAGTTTAAACTCATCTGAGTTCATTCATGCTATACTGATCTTTTTATAACTTTATGGAAACTATCAGCTCTTTTGTTGTGATGGGTTTAATCCCGAGGACATACCTATTCTCGTCACCTTCTCACTCACCTTTTCTTATCCTTACTTCTATCTAACTAAAATCTTGTTGCTCTATAATACTTTATTTTGCGACCTACGCATATCTATTTATACTACTCGCAACATTCCTTTTAACATACTAGCACCATGGATTTCCTTTCATGCCTTCCCAGTTGTCTTTAAATGTAAGCAATTATTTTTCCTAGTCGTTCTACCACTTGCTGCATACATACTTGGCTTATCTTAGTTCCCATGAATACTGGAGTTCCCTGTATCTCATATGATCTTAATTATCAACTCTTGATTTTTCTTCTTCCCATTCATTAGCCACGGTAGGT
The DNA here is from genome assembly GCA_005239525.1 of Nicotiana knightiana. Lineage (NCBI taxonomy): Eukaryota > Viridiplantae > Streptophyta > Magnoliopsida > Solanales > Solanaceae > Nicotiana > Nicotiana knightiana. The sequence continues at coordinate 291,035 of ML394008.1, read as the reverse complement.
GCCACTTTCTTATGGAGTGCATACAATATTATAGTGAAACTGATGTTACAAGACCATTTCTTCTTTAGGTCACTATGCTTATGTTGAAACCTTCTTCCTTATTTCCTCAGCTGGTTTTTCGTTGCGTGCTTAGGGAAGACCCTCTGACTCTAGTAAAGCTGCTTATTACAGTGTATACCCCACGGTATTTATGATGTTCTTACTCGCCTATCATTATCCTTAGTTACTTACCTTCGTGCCCTTGTGGTCGTAGGGCTTCTGATTTGAAATTTTAGTTTTCTCCCTAGTGGCACTCCCTTTTATTTCTGTAACACTTATTTGGTACCTTCTACTACCCCAACTCCTATCTGAATATTTCTTGAGGATTACAATGTCGTATCTAAGAGACTGAATTTCCTATGCTAGGTTTCATTATGTTTATGTTGCATGATCTAATGTCTGTATCCTCCTATCTAGCCATAACTAGGCTCTTCCTGAATCAGCTACAGACTACCCATTGGTCCACTCTCATATCTGTATTTTACGTAACGACTCTTAAGTTATGTACTTTGTCTTAACTTACCTCTCGTACGGGATCCTTATGTATCAAGTGTTCATTCCCACTTATTTAACAATATCATCGAATGTGAAACCCTTATTGATTCTCCCTAGCATCATGCTTGCATAATGTTCTGGAGTCATATTATATATGTAGGATCTGAATAAATGCAATCTCATTCCTTTTACCTTTTTATCGCATTCTTCCTTTACCATTCGATAGTTACCTCTTCATCTTTGGCATTTTTTTACACTCACATATTATTCGCCTTGCGGTAACCCTTCTACACCAGGGATCATTGAATTTCTTACGCACAAGGGTGACACTTGGTGTAATTGGAACATTTAGTCCCTGAAGCTTAACTCTGCTCAGAGTTGTTGCTTTAGGGAAGCGTCTTCGTGAATGACCTTTGAAGGTTATTCTTCTATTGTTCATTCTATTATTGTTGAAACACGATCTCTCAAATGATGCCGACTACTACTAATTCCCTCGATCCCTAATTCATGTTCTATTTTTTTTGTTTACTATCCCATACTAATTGCTATTACTCGGGGGGTCTAACTTTTCCTTCTGGTAATCACGATGGACTCAGCAATTGATTTCTCGAAATGAGGATATGGATTTAGGGATTATACTTTTATTGTCTCAAGGCATGTCTTCTCTTGTCTTTTCCTTCACTTGACTATAGACTCTGTCATCCTGTCATATTTTGATTTACCGTTATCACCCATTTATTACATCTTACTCATAATGTTTCATTATCTCTCTTCTTATTTTAGTGCTACTATTTATGTCTGTCACCTTATTCTAAAGACTTCAACAAAATGTTCCTTAACTTTTAGCTCCCCCTGCTTCATCTCACTGGCTCTTTGGGACGCCTAACATTCTCTCTTTTTTTTTTACTAGGGGCAAGAGTCATACTAAGGTAAATATTTAACCCTTTTAGGATTCTTATCTTCTAAGATTTCTGAATATTATAATATTCATATCTGACTGTTCTATTATAGAGTGCACCATATTGGTCTCTCACAAGGAGATCTATTACCACATTTCACTATCCTTCAGAAATGTTAGCTAATGATAACAATCAATCCCAAATTTTGGGCTACTCTAACCATAGTGGGATCCTGATATCCATCCTGCTCTTAAACTATATCTGTTAGCTCTCATATGTACATACCTCTATTATTGTTGAAGGTAACCTAGAATACTTACATTTCTCTGACTGGATTGTAAATACTAATTATTTTCACTAACTAAGTACCTCGTACCCCTCTTCACCTTGCTCCTTTTACTTGTTGAAACTTGTATCTACCTTCTGATTCTCTCATTATTTTTTTCTTTACCAAATGGGTGGATAGATATACATTCCTTACGGCTCCTTACCAAGAAGCTTACATGTCTTAGTATACACATAATCTGCCGAATACCTCACATTTACTAATCATAAGTATGATGCAAAATTGAGTTCCTCTTACTCAACTCTTCCAAATCTACATTGCGATCTCCGACCAATCGTCTTTCAAGATGTAGGCATCATCGTATTATGAATAAGATAGAATTTAGGAAACTGAGTTCTTACGACTGAGATCTACCACACAATCTAGAGTAAGAAGAAAGAGTGACAGTCCTAAATGCTCTATAGCCTCCTGCTTATAAGTGTGGTGCACAACACACCCATAAACAAGACTATACAAGACACCACTTGTAGACATCCCTAGGACAGAACTACTCTGATACCACTTCTGTCACGACCCAACCTATGGGCCGCGACGGGCACCCGGTACCTTACTCAACCGATTACCAGCGTAACATATCTTTCTTATCGTACTATCATGGGTAAATGGGTCAAAAGGGCCGTCATGAGATAACCAGAATAAAATATAAGTACATACTAGACATAAGATGACCCAACATTATATAGAAACTTATACATGTGACATGTGAGCCTATAAGGCTCATATGATTATTTGTAAACTCAAAACATAGGCCGAAAAGGACATACAAATATCCATATACCTAACATCTATCTACAAGCCTCTAAGATTATATAAATGTCATATAGGTCAGGACAGGGTCCCGCCATACCAGTCAATACATGTCCTAGTCATACTGACCAAATAGGAAACTACGGAGCAAGTGGAGTGCAACAACACCTTATGTTGAGATGATAGCCTACTAGGAGGACTGTCGACCTGTCTGTAGGGACATGCGGGCATGAAACACAGCGTCCCCAGGAAAAAGGGACGTCAGTACGTATAAAGTACTGAGTATGTAAGGCAGAAAAGAATAAATAAGAATAGTAATGTAAAGAGAGATATATGAGATACAACCTGTAGCATCTGAGTTCCTCTAAGAGATAGTGACATGAAATGCGTGATACATATATATACATAATCTTTTAAAAACATCCTCCTCTATGGGCATCATCATCATATCGTACCTGGCCTCAAAGAGGACTCAGTAAAAACATACCCGGCCATCATAAGGCTCGGTAAAATGGTACCCGGACATGTGGAGCTTGAAAAACCCAAATGATCAGTGGTTTCACAATAGGTGCCATACCCGACTGACTATAGCTGCAACGACCCGGCCGGTCGTTCCGAGAATTTAGCCCCGTTTCCCCCGTTTCTACTTCATTTTATATGGTTCAACTTCATTTATATGTGTTGGGTCGATTGGTTCGGTTTCAGAGTGGTCATGATGAGAATTGAGGCATTTGGTCCCTCAAGGTAGCCTAATAGTTGAGAAATTCAACTGAGAGTTGACTTACTGGTGAATGACCTCGGAATGCGGAATTTTTTTGGCTCGTCTAGCTTCGTTAGGTGATTTGGGATTTAGGAGTGTGTTCAGAATAATTTTGTGATGTCCAGTGTAGAATTAGGCTTGAATTGACGAATGTTAGTTTTTGGTGATTTCCGATCGGCAGTGGAAAATAGGCTATCGAGGTCGGAATCGAATTCTAGAAGTTGGAGCAAGTTCGTAATGCCATTTTGGATGTGTTTGTAAAATTTCAGGTCAATCGGAGGTGTTTTGGTTGGTTCGGGCGTAGTTGGCGAAATTTGAAAGTTTCAAAGTTCATAGGCTTGAATTTGATGTAATTTTGGTGTTTTAGTGTTGTTTTTTGTGTTTCGAAGGCTCGACTAAGTTGGAATAATGCTATGGGTGTGTTGGTATGTTTGGTTGGGGCCCCGAGGGGTTCGGGATTGATTTCGGATGGTTGGCGGGGTTTTGAAAATGGAAATTGCAGCAATAGCTGCTGGTGTGAAGTTCTGGTGTTGACCGCACTTGCGGTAGGGCAGCCACAGGTGCGATGTCGCATGTGCAATGGGCAGTGCGCATGTGCGAAAAAGGCTAAGCAGGGGATTTTCCGCAGGTGCGAAGTTTTGGCCGCACCTGCGAAGCCGCAGGTGTGGAAGATTAGCCGCAGGTGCGGAATTTGGTCCGTTAAGTGGGATTCCGTAGGTGCGCACCTAGGACCGCAGATGCGGGTCCGCAGGTGCGGAAATGCTGGCAGAAATAGTATATAAGAGGCATCCATGAAATTCATTTCATTTCACCATTTTTGCATGCGAGAGGAGCTCTTTTGAATGCAGATTGGAGAGGGGATTCGTGATTCTTCAGGAAAGGTAAGTTCTTAGGTTATTAACATCATTTCTATGCTATTTTAATTCGGATTAGTCTTGTATTTGAAGGATTAAAGTAAGAATTTGGAAAATGGGAGGAAAGAGTTAGGAATTTCTTTTGGAAGTTTTAGTGGGCAATTGTGGTCCGATTTTGATGTTTTTGGTATGTACGGTCTCGTGGGAGGATAAGGGTTCTTGTGATGTAAATTTTATCAGATTCCGAGATGTGGGCACGGTGCTCGGGTTTGGCCAAATTTCGAAATTCTTGTATAAATTGATAATTTTTGATTGGGTTGTGTTCCTTGAGTATAAATTAATGATGTTGAACTGGTTTTGGTTAGATTCGGAGCAATCGGGAGCTAATTTGAGGGGCAAAAGCATAGCGGACTAGTGTTGTGGCTCGATAGAAGTAAGTAATGGTTATAAATCTTGTCCTGAGGGTATGGAACACCAGACTGCATATTTTCTCACTGATTTTAGAAAGGCGCACATGTCGGATGACGAGTATGGCGCGTACTAATTTTTGGATTGGACTAGGTCCTCTCCGCGGCAACTAATGAGTTGCATATTTACTCGAAACCTTATGTTAAATTATGTTTTAAAGATTTGTGAAATATTTGGGCTATAATCCGTGTTTGGGGCCTCGTGCCGATCTGTTTAGACCCCTTGGGGGATTTTTACTGTTGTTGTACTTCACTATGTAATGATGATTTCACTTAGCTGCATTGTGCATACTATTTTCGAAACTCAGCATGATTTACAACACTTTGAGATTTAAACTGATGATTCGCGTCGAGTACCCTGTTATATTGATTCGCCTGAGGGGCCTTTTGAGTGGTTCTGCTAAGTGTGGCCGAGGGCCAAGAGTGATGGTGAGATGCTGAGTGATTGATGCCATGATTTGACTTGTTTATAGCGCTTGAGCTGTAGGAGCCCCTCCGGAGTGCCGAGTGCCGAGCGACGAGTGATTGGGAGGCATGAGTGACTGTGGGGTGCTGAGGGACTGATTACAAGTGATGGTAACGTGTGCCCGAGGGGCTGATTATGAGTGACTGTGAGGCATGCCCGAGGGGCTGATTATGATATATGTTTTGCCCGAGGGGCTACTGATGATTTTACTACTTTCACTCTGAGTTATGAAATATGTTTTGTCCGAGGGGCTACTGATGATTACTACTCTCACTCTGAGCTTATGAAATATGTTTTGCCCGAGGGGCCTCTATATGATTCATTTCATTTTTATACTAAACCTTTCGGTAGAAGTTGTTAAACATATGCATTCTTTAAAAAAATTTATCTGAAGATGATTTTTAAGGCGTGATGATTTCACATATCTATGATATACTGTTGGAAAGAAAGGCTGTGCCTCTTGTAATTTGATGACATTGATTTTATGTGTTTCTTGCTGCTCAGACTTGATTTATTTTCATTACTACTGAGTTCGCGTACTCACATTACTCCCTGCACCTTGTGTGCAGATTCAGGTGTTAGGGCATGGTGAGCTGTCTATCTGTTGCAGAGATTCTCGGAGGTTTGCGAGGTAGCTGCATGCGTCCGCAGTCCCGCTCCCTCTCTCGGGGGATTGTATTTAATGTTCAGCATAGATTTAACTGTTTTATAAATATTTAAAGGAAACCTTTAGGGGTAATCGGTATAGTAAAGATGTAAATGGAAGCTTATTATGATTCGAGTTTGGGTTTTGGCTGGCCTAGTTCCATGATAGGCACCATCACGGCTGGCCTAGATTCGGGGTCGTGACAATAGCACGGCTCGGTAGAGTAAAATAGATACTATATATAATGCATGCTGGACTCGAGAAATCACGCTCTAAACCTTTTGGAGTGACGTAAAGTAGTTGCACCTTCTATTAACATTATGGACATCATACCGTGAATATGAGATTAACTAAGACTCAAGGATCATACATACTTTCTTATAATAACTTTTTAAGGAAAGAACAACATGGACCACCTTAGTTTCTAGTAGTAGATTCATTATTAAATAGCGTATCGTTTACGTTTGTTTCACTTTAAATCATGCCAAAAGAATGAAGGGAGAGCCTTAACATACCTTAACCAAGTTGAGTCCTTAATACCTTCCAATCAACTCTTCAAACAAGTAAATTCAATCTATCATATCATAAGGAGATTCAAAATCAGTGTTGAGCAAGGGCTAAGTCTGTAACTTAAGCTAGTAGCTCGTTTACGTAAATTCGGGCAGCATCTCCCCTGTAACAAGGCCTTCCTCAAATACCACATACCAACAACACCAAGAACAAAACAATAAAAACATGTATGCATTATTTCCCAACCTTATCTCCACCACAATATATCACAAAACAACCTACACACCCTAATAAACTTCATACATGAAACGACAACAAAAGTAGCGTCAAACAACCTTAACAAAAATGACGACGAAAAACCAGCCCACCATTCCATAATTATGTGTTGTTTTCCCAAAAATTTATCCTCCACAACTCCATAAAACATCAGCACAAGAGGCCAACACGAAACAGCCCACAAACAGTCCACAAACAGTCCACTACAAGTCAAATAACTCGAACGCACGACTTTCGATTACCGTCCCGTGAATTCTAACTATTAGGAAACAAACTTATCAACCTTACTTGATATTTAAACAATTAAATACTGATATTATACATTTTATTAACTATGAAGTACCTTCCAAAACTCTAACTACAAAGAAAAAAGAGAGGCGGTATAATGACACTTACGTCGTAAGGATCATTTTGATGTTATCGCTTGTCGATTTCATGCCCGGGATGATAATCTTCTTTCAAACCCTAGAAGATAGCTTAATAATATGTTTATGGGTGTTCTCTGGTTGTGTTATACTGAAAACTGAAGAGAAAGCCGACCTAAGTCTTATATATATCAACTTTGGAAAAGTCAAAGAGGTGCTAGCTTGGCACCCTAGTATTGGCCCATCTTCCGACGCTTATATCTTTTTATCCAGATGTCGTATGACCGAACGTTTAAGATAGTTGTAAAATAAATTCCAAGACCTTAAATTTGGTATATCATATGTCCCAATAAGACCACATATAACACACAAAATGTATTTCTCAAAAAGCTTGAGTGACCCACCTACTTGTCACTTATGATGTCTGCGCAGTCTCGCGAAACTGCAAATATCTCTCTACTCATATGTCATATTGATGAACGGTTTAATGTGTTATAAACTAGACTCATAAAGCTGAGATACATTTGACCTAAGTTTCAATAAATTTATGAATGTAACTTGTGAAGAACTTTGCCAACTTTTGTTCCACAACTTGCTTAACTTCAATACATAGCACACGACTATCATATGAGAAACATAACTTATAGAATAACCTAATTATCATGAAATGAACCATAGTCTCACTCAAAAGTACATGTTATAACACTCCAAACTCGCCTACTTTCGACGAAACATATTTTCTTCAATTGGTTTAGCTTCTAAGTTTTCCAACCCTCTCGGTACTCGTTATTAATGATCTTAAATATTTGTAACCTCCAAGGTAACATGATTAACTTACTTTATATGCTTCCAAATATAATCTTATTTTTGAGCTTACATTAATTGAGTTACGACATACTATCACGTATGAAAACATGGGGTGTAACATTTCCAGTCAAATATGCGGCTTAATACTCGCTATGGAACGGACCAAGTCATAATCCCTACCGGTGCATGCCCACACGCCCGTCACCTAGCATGTGAGTCACCTCATTTATCAAAACAATACGAAATACCGGGGTTTCATATCCTCAGGTCTAGATTTACGATCGTTATTTACCTCAAAACTGACCAAAATCCTAACCCGCGATGCCTTTGCCTCTTGACTCGACCTCCAATCGCTCCGAATCTACCAAAAATCAGTACCATATAAACAATATATGCTAAAAAACAAAACCCATGCGAAAGTTATCAAATTTACTAAAAAATCTCAAAATTGGCCAAATCGATCCCCAGGCCCACGTCTCGAAATTCGAAAGATATCACAACACTATAATACTTATCCCCTTATGAGTCTACACATACCAAACTCATCAAAATCAGACCCCAAATGGCCCCTGAAATCCCCAAATTAAGCTCTCCAATATCAAGCCCTAATCTCCAAATTTTCCCCCAAAAGTTTCCACTAAAATCATGATTAAACAGTGGAAGAATTGCCATAAACACAAGATACAAGGTCCAAGTAGCTTACCTCAATGAACACACTTAATTCCCCCTTGAAATCCCAACTCTAAGTTCCAAAATCCGTCAAAAATGGTAAAGAAATGAGCAATTTTCGCGAAGGCATCTATTTATAGGTTTTGCCCCGCACTTTCCGCACCTGCGGTCCCAGGTGTGCACCTGTGAAAATGACTTAAACTCCCCCTTTCCGCATTTGCGGTCCTTCCTTATCCGCACCTGCGCCCTCGAGCCAGCCTCCCATTTTCCGCTTCTGCGCAAGGCCAATCGCACCTGCGGCTCCTCATCCGCAGGTGAGGCCACACCAAAAGCCATGCACCAGCAACAACTTTGTTGCATTTTTTCCAAGTTTAAACCTCCTAATGACCGTCTGAAATCACCCCGACCCCTTCGGGGCCCCAACCAAAAATATAAATACCTCATATAACATCACCGGAACTTAGATGAACCCTCGGAACACCCAAAATAAAGTCAAAACACTAAATCAATCCGTAATTCAAGCCTAAGGATTTCTAAACTTTCAAAATTCGCCAACGATGCCGAAACCAACCAAACCACATCTGAGTGACTTGAAAATTTGCACACACATTGCAAATGACACTACAAACCTGCTTCAACTTTCGGAATACCATTCCGACCCCGATAGCTAATTTCCCACTGCCGACCAGAAATCGCTAAAAATCTAATTTTGCCAATTCAAGCCCAATTCTACTCCAGACCTCTGAATAACATTCTGAACATACTTCTAAGCCCCAAATCACCTAACGAAGCTATCTGAACCACAAAAACCACATTTCGAGATCATTTATCTATAAGTCAACTTTCATTTGACTTTTCCAACTAAGGCACCAACTTAAGAGACTAAGTGTATCATTTCTCTCCACAGCCACTCTGAAACCGAACCAATCAACCCAACACAACAAAAACGAGCTGAACCATACAAGAATAAAGCAGAAATAAGGGAAACGGGGCTAAATTCTCAAAACGACCGGCCAGGTCATTACATCCCCCCTCTTAGACAAACATTCATCCTCTAACGGGTCTAGAAACATACCTGGAGTCTCAAATAGGTGGGGGTATTTGCTTCGCATCTCCCGCTCGGTCTCCTAGGTGGACTCCTCCACCAGCTGCCCTCTCTACTGCATCTTCACTGAAGCTATATCGTTAGACCTCAACTTTCTGACCTGAAGACCCACCTCATAAGACATATCACCCTCTAGCTAAACCAAACTGAGTCTAAAACATGAGACAAGTCACCAATATACTTCCGAAGCATGGAAACATGAAATACTGGATGCACGCTCGACAAGCTAGGTGGCAAGGCAAGTCTATAAGCCACCTCTCCAACCCTCTGAAGCACCTCAAAAGGCCCAATGAACCAGGGACTCAACTTTCCCCTCTTCCAAAACCGCACACCCTTCATGGGTGACACCTTCAGCAGGACTTTCTCCCCCGTTATGAAAGATACATCCCGGACCTTCCGTCCGTATAACTCTTCTACCCCGACTGCGCCGTGCGAAGCCGCTCCTGAATCAACTTCACGTTATCCAAAGCATCTTGTATCAAATCCGTACCCAAGAGCCTGACCTTACCCGGCTCAAACCAACCAACCGGATATCTACACCCCCTCCAATACAAAGCCTCATATGGAGCCATGTGAATACTCGACTGATAACTATTATTATATGCAAACTCCACGAGTGGCAGAAATTGGTCCCATAAACCCCCAAAATCAATAACACAAGCGCGCAACATGTCTTCTAGTATCTGAATAGTGCGCTCGGACTGCCCGTCCATCTGAGGATGAAAAGTTGTGCTCAACTCAACATTAGTACCCAACTCCCTATGCACGACCCTTCAAAACTACGATGTGAAATGAGTACCTTTGTCGGAGATGATGGAAACTGGAACACCATGCGACCGAACAATTTCCCTTATATAAATCTCAGCTAACTGCTCCGAAGAATAGGTAATACCAACAGGAATGAAGTGAAGGGACTTGGTCAGCCAATCCACAATAACCCATATAGCATCAAACCTCCTCGATGTTTGTGGGAGCCCGACTACAAAGTCCATGGTGATCTGCTCCCACTTCTACTCAGGAATAACCAACCTCTGATGCAATCCACCGGGTCTCTGGTGCTCATACTTGACCTGATGGGAGTTGAGACACCGAGCTACAAATCCAGCAATATCCTTTTTCATCCATCTCCACCAATAATTCCGCCTCAGATCCTGATACATCTTCACGGCACCCGGATGGATGGAATATCGTGAGTTGTGGGCCTCCGCAAGAATGAAATCCCAAAGCCCATCTACATTAGGCACACATATCCGACCCTGTATCTTTATAACACCATCGTCACCAATAACTACATCCCTGGCGTCACCTCACCGGGCTCTATTATGAAGAACGAGCAAGTATGGGTCATTATACTGGCGCTCTCTGTTACGGTCATAAAGGGAAGACCTGGATACAAAATCCAATACCCGATAGGGCTCCGATAGATCCAACATCACTAACCCGCTAAGGCCTGAACATCAAGTGCTAATGGTCTCTCTACTGCTGGAAGATATGCTAGACTCCCTAAACTCTCTGCTCTGCGACTCAAGGCATCGGCCACTACATTGGCCTTTCCTGGATGGTATAGAATAGTGATATCATAGTCCTTGAAAAGCTCCAACCATCTCATCTGATGCAAATTCAGATCCTTCTGCTTAGACAAATGCTGCAGGCTACGGTGATCAGTAAAAATCTCCAAATGAACCCCATACAAATAATGACGCCAAATCTTCAAGGCGTGAACAATGGCTACTAGCATGAGATCATGCACCGGATAATTCTTCTCATGAGTATTCAACTGGCGCGAGGCGTAGGCAATCACCCTACCCTCCTACATCAAAACACAACCAATGCCTATCCCCGAGGCATCAAATACACGGTATAAGAACCCGAAGCTGATGGCAATACTAACACTAGAGATGAGGTCAAAGCCGTCTTGAGCTTATGGAAGCTCTCCTCACACTCGTCTGACCACCTGAAGAGAGCACCCTTCTGAGTCAATTTGGTCAAGAGTGAAGCGATAAAAGAAAACCCCTGCAAAAAGTGACGGTAATATCCCACCAAACCAAGGAAGCTCCTAATATCTGTAGTTGAGGACGGTCTGAGCAAACTCTACACCGCCTCTATCTTCTTCTGATCAATCTGGATACCCTCGTTGGACACCACGTGCCCCAAGAAAGCTAATGATCCAAGCCAAAACTCACACTTGGAGAACTTTGCATAAGCTTCTCCTTCCTCAATCTCTGCAATACAACTCTCAAATGCTGAGCATGATCTTCCTGGCTACGAGAATACCCCAGGATGTCATCAATGAACACAATAACAAAGGAATCCAAATATACTGAAATACGCGATTCATCATATGCATGAACGCTGCTGGGGAATTGGTCAACCCAAAAGACATCACCAAAAACTCATAGTGGCCATAACGGGTCCTGAAAGTCGTCTTGGAAACATCTGAATCCCGAATCATCAGCTGATGGTACCCGGATCTCAAATCAATCTTAGAGAACACCCTAGCTCCCTGAAGCTGGTCAAACAAATCATCAATGCGAGGCAAACGATACTTATTCTTGATTGTAACTTTTTTCAGCTACATGCAGTCAATACACATTCTCATGGAACCATCCTTCTTCTTCACAAACAACATCGGTGCACCCCAAGGTGACACACTAGGCCGAATGAACCCCTTTTATAGGAGTTCCTGAACATGCTCTTTCAATTCCTTCAACTCCACTGGTGCCATACAATATGGTGGAATAGAAATAGGTTGAGTGCCCGGCAACAACTCAATGCCAAAATCAATATCCTTATCGGGCAGCATGCCCAGCAGATCTGCAGGAAATAATTCCCGGATAGTCACGGATAGGAACAGAATCGACAGTGGGAGTCTCAGAACTGACATCCCTCACAAAAGCAAAATAAGACAAACATCGTTTCTCTACCATACACACTGAGCCTTCAGGTATGAAATCACCCTACAAGGCACATAATCAATAAAACCTCTCAACTCGACTCTCGGACATTCTGGCATCGCTAAGATCACGGTTTTAGCGTGACTATCTAAAATAGCATGACATAGACATAGCCAATCCATGCCTAATATCACATCAAAGTCAACCATGCTATAAAATAGAAGATCACTCGGGTCTCCAGACCCTCAATAGATATCACACACGACCGATATACTCGATCCATAATAATATTATCATGCGCCGGAGTCAACACATGAACAGATGTGAGTAAGGACTCGCGGGGCATATCCAGAAAGTGGGTAAAATATGATGAAACATAGGAATACGTTGAACCAGGATCAAATAAGACTGAAGCATCTCAGTGACAAACTGAAACAATACCTGTAATCACTGCATCTGAGGCCATAGCATCTGGTCTGGTTGGAAGTGCGTAAAACTAGGCCTGACCTCCACGGGATCGACCTTCCCTTCTAGGGTGGCCTCTAGCTTCTTGACCCCCACCTCTCGCTGCCTGGTCGGGTGGTGAAGTAACTGGAGAAAAAGTCGAGGGCTGACTCCTCTGCTAAGATGGACCTCCAAGAAAACGAGGACACTGTCTCCTCATATGTCCGAACTCTCCACACTCGTAATCGGTGCTGGAGACGGGGACTAAAGGGAACCCCTAGCACCAGGATAACCTCTGGAAGAATCAGTCATAGATGAGTCCTGAACCGATGGTGCTCGAGATGAACTCTAGGTTGGAAGAGCACTGAATGATGGGTGGCCCAGATGAGAACTTGACGACCTAGACCATCGGATCCACCACGATAACTTGAGCGGCCTGACTGAGCCTGCCTGAATGGAAGGCCCTTGCCGTGCTGGAACTGCTCCCGAAATAACACCACCAAAACTACCAGATCCTCGAGGCCTCTTGGCCTCCCTCTCATCTCGCTCCTGGCGAGGAACTGACTCAATTTCTCGGGTAATATCAACAACCTACTCAAAAGTAGCACCCGATACCCTCTCCATGGTCATAAGAATACGAAGCTGATATGTGAGGCCATCCACGAATATCCTGATCCAATCTCTCTCTGTAGGGACCAACCAAATAGCATGACGGGCAAGCTCCGAAAACCTCATCTCGTATTGCAACACCGTCATATCACCCTGACGCAGCTGCTCAAACTACCTGCGCAGCTCCTCTCTACGGGACTTTGGAACATACTTCTCTAAGAAGAGAGTGGAAAACTGCTGCCAAGTAAGGGGCGTTGCACCAACGAGCCTACGCCTCTCATAATCCTCCCACCAAGTAAATGCAGCTCCTGAGAACTAGAAGGTAGTAAATGACACCCCACTGCTCTCCATTATCCCTGCCATACGAAGCATCCTCTGACACTTGTCTAAGAAACCCTGGGCATCCTTGCTCTCAGCACCACTGAAAGTCGGAGGCCGAAGTCTACCAAATCTCTCCAACCTGCGCTGCTCATCGTCAGCCATAGCTGGAACCATAAAATCCTGGGCTGGTGCAATCGGCTGGGCTGGAAATGCCTCCGGTGTCTGAAGCTCCTGAAGATCCGAAATAACAATAGGCATAGCTGGTGCCTGGGCTGGTCCCACTGGAACATTTGTTGCCGGGACCTGATCTGGAATAACAGGCGGGTCTATGGGTACCGCCCTGGCAGTTGCGCGGGCTGCACCTCTACCCATACCACGGCCTCGACCCCTCATGGGTCCCACTGGTGGCTAATCACCCTATCCGATAGTGCGTGTCCTCACCATCTGTGAGAGAATAAAACAATAGAAGTTTAGTTGCCAGAATCAATATATTCGCATGACAATAACTCATGAAATGTGAGATTTTTCCTAAGGGTTCTGCAGCCTCTCGAAGATAAGTATAAATGTCTCCGTACCGATCCGCAAGACTCTACTGAACCTGCTCATGACCGATGAGTCTTATGTAACCTAGGCTCTGATACCAACTTGTCACGACCCAAATCTAAACTGGCCGTGATGGCGCCTATCGTAGTACTAGGCTAGCCAATTTACTGTGCATAATAAAATGAACTTTTTATTTAATTCAATAACGTGATTTATCATAAACTTTCCACTTTTAATCACAAGTACGGATATTCAAAGGAAAATCTCTAAACAATATCCTAAAACCCAGAGTCAACAATAATGGGCAACTAAATGGAACACAGAATCTGACACGATTTTCTTAATACAACAAGTCCAGGAAATATAAATTACGAAAAAATAGTAAGGAGAAGGGTGGGGCTACGAACGCCGTGCAGCTACCTCACAGTCCCCGATAAATTCTCCAATGAGGATGAATCAAATCTCACTCGGTCCGGGCACCTGAATCTTGACACAAGGTGCAGGGAGTAACGTGAGTAAGCCAACTCAGGAAGTAACAAAAATAAATAAAGACTCGAGTGCAGTGACGAGCTTTTAAAATCATGTGAATTCAATTAATAAATATTAGTGGAAATAAATAAATCAAGTCAGGAATCTACGTTCTGAAAGTTTCATAAAACTCCAATTTTCCCGTTTGAAATCTCATATTTAAAACATTGGTTCAACATTTATCATTTAGAGTCTAAAATGTAAAAAAGAGTGAAAACAACAATTTCATAGTAAATAAGCCCCCGGGCACAGTATCACTCACAATTAAGCCTATTAGTCACTTGTGACTCAACTCTCGTCAATCAACACTCACACTCAGTACTCACGCTCAATAGGTACCATATAATAACCACTGCCAACCCGATCTATAAAATAGTCGAATGTGCTCACTGGGGGTGTACAGACTCCTGAGGGGCTCCTACAACCCAAGCGCTATATCGTTACGGTGCGCAGCCCGATCCAATATCACTGCAGCGTGCAACCCGATCCATGTATCATTGAATCATGCATCCCGATCCATATATCCTCACAATTAGGACCTCGACCTCACTCAATCATCAACCTCACCAGCCACTAGAGCGTTTTAGTATAATCAGGGGACTCAACCCAAAACAATTTTTCATATGTTTTAAAATAGAGTAGTGAAACTGAATCAAATAGTAAACAGGAAAAATCATGACTAAGGATATTCTTTAGAATCGAAAAAATGTGAGAATAATAGTNTCTCAGTGACAAACTGAAACAATACCTGTAATCACTGCATCTGAGGCCATAGCATCTGGTCTGGTTGGAAGTGCGTAAAACTAGGCCTGACCTCCACGGGATCGACCTTCCCTTCTAGGGTGGCCTCTAGCTTCTTGACCCCCACCTCTCGCTGCCTGGTCGGGTGGTGAAGTAACTGGAGAAAAAGTCGAGGGCTGACTCCTCTGCTAAGATGGACCTCCAAGAAAACGAGGACACTGTCTCCTCATATGTCCGAACTCTCCACACTCGTAATCGGTGCTGGAGACGGGGACTAAAGGGAACCCCTAGCACCAGGATAACCTCTGGAAGAATCAGTCATAGATGAGTCCTGAACCGATGGTGCTCGAGATGAACTCTAGGTTGGAAGAGCACTGAATGATGGGTGGCCCAGATGAGAACTTGACGACCTAGACCATCGGATCCACCACGATAACTTGAGCGGCCTGACTGAGCCTGCCTGAATGGAAGGCCCTTGCCGTGCTGGAACTGCTCCCGAAATAACACCACCAAAACTACCAGATCCTCGAGGCCTCTTGGCCTCCCTCTCATCTCGCTCCTGGCGAGGAACTGACTCAATTTCTCGGGTAATATCAACAACCTACTCAAAAGTAGCACCCGATACCCTCTCCATGGTCATAAGAATACGAAGCTGATATGTGAGGCCATCCACGAATATCCTGATCCAATCTCTCTCTGTAGGGACCAACCAAATAGCATGACGGGCAAGCTCCGAAAACCTCATCTCGTATTGCAACACCGTCATATCACCCTGACGCAGCTGCTCAAACTACCTGCGCAGCTCCTCTCTACGGGACTTTGGAACATACTTCTCTAAGAAGAGAGTGGAAAACTGCTGCCAAGTAAGGGGCGTTGCACCAACGAGCCTACGCCTCTCATAATCCTCCCACCAAGTAAATGCAGCTCCTGAGAACTAGAAGGTAGTAAATGACACCCCACTGCTCTCCATTATCCCTGCCATACGAAGCATCCTCTGACACTTGTCTAAGAAACCCTGGGCATCCTTGCTCTCAGCACCACTGAAAGTCGGAGGCCGAAGTCTACCAAATCTCTCCAACCTGCGCTGCTCATCGTCAGCCATAGCTGGAACCATAAAATCCTGGGCTGGTGCAATCGGCTGGGCTGGAAATGCCTCCGGTGTCTGAAGCTCCTGAAGATCCGAAATAACAATAGGCATAGCTGGTGCCTGGGCTGGTCCCACTGGAACATTTGTTGCCGGGACCTGATCTGGAATAACAGGCGGGTCTATGGGTACCGCCCTGGCAGTTGCGCGGGCTGCACCTCTACCCATACCACGGCCTCGACCCCTCATGGGTCCCACTGGTGGCTAATCACCCTATCCGATAGNTTTTTCTAACCCTTTTGTTTTATAGGCTTTTTAATTGTGTTGGTTTCTAAAATGAGGGAGTGGAGAAGTGGGGAAAGAGATGTGAGGGAGTTAGGATTTGTGGGGAGGTAATGTGAGGAAATGGGGAAAGTGGGGATTATTATTATTATTATTATATATATATATATATATATATATAAAACTTACTTTTAGATTTAAAGAAAACTATATAAATAGGAAATCCCAATATTTACACTATAGTTTAAATTATACTAAGAAAAATACTATTATACCTTACATTTAAATTGGAAGAAACTAAATTTATATATATATAAATCTCCTTCTATTTAAACATATGAACAAATCTTATATTCTAAGATTGTGAATATTTTTGTAGTTTTTAATTTTCTTAATAAAACCTATGAAGAGTAAGATAAAAATTTAAAGTATTAAGGTTAGACCTAAAAAAATATATATATTTACATAAAAAAATAGAACAGAATTTGGGTGTGGTCAAAAATTAGTTGTTCACAATAGTAAAAATACCCCTTCGGGTCCAAACAGATCGGCACAAGGCCCCAAGCATGGCTTACAACCCAAAATATAGTAATAATTTCAAAATTGAGGAATAACATATGATTTCTAGTCAAATACGCGGCTTAGTAGTCACTAAGGGACGGACAAAGTCACAATCCCTGCCAGTGGACGCCTACACCCCCGACACCTAGCATGTGCATCACCTTATTTATCAAAACAATATGAAATACCGAGGTTTCATACCATCAGGTATAGCTTTACGATTGTTACTTACCTCAAAACCGGCCAAAATCCTAACCCGTGATGCCCTTGCCTCTTGACTCGGCCTCCAATCACTCTGAATCAACCAAAAATCAGTACCATATCATCAATATATGCTAAAAGAACAAAACCCACGCGAAAATTATCAAATTTACTCAAAAATCCCGAAATTGGCAAAACCTGACCCCCGAGCCCACGTCTCCAAATCCAAAAAAAATCACAATACTAGAATAGTTATCCTCTCACGAGTCTATACATACCAAACTCAACAAAATTGGACCCCAAATGGCCCCTCCCCAATTTAAGCTCTCTAATTTCAAGCCCTAATCTCCAAAATATTCCCCATGTTTCCACTAAAATCATGATTAAACAATGAAAGAATTACCATAAACACAAGATACAAGGTCCAAGTAGCTTACCTCACTGAACGCACTTTATTCCCCCTTGAAATATTAGCTCTAAGTTCCAAAATTCGCCAAAAATGGTGAACAAATGAGCAAATTTCGTGAAGGCATCTATTTATAGGTTCTGCCCAGCGCTTTCCGCACCCGCGGACAAAATCTCGCACCTGCGGACTCGCACATGTGGTCCCAGGTTCGCACCTGCGAAACTGACTTAAACTCCCCCTTTTCGCATTTGCGGTCCCCCCTTCGCACCTGCCCGACCTCAAATTATCGGCTTCTGTGCAAGGCCAACTGCACATGCAGTCATGCAGCTGTGACTCCTTATCCGTCGATGCGGCCACACCAGAAGCTATGCACCAGCAGCAGCTTTGCTGCATTTTTCCAAGTTTAAACCATCCGATTACTGTCCGAAATCACCCCGAGCCCCTCAGGGCCCCAACCAAAAATATAAATACCTCATATAACATCACCCGAACTTAGCCCAATCTTCGGAACACCCAAAATAACGTCAAAGCACCAAATCAATCCATAATTCAAGCCTAAGGATTTCTAAACTTTCGAAATTCGCCAACGATGCCAAAACCAACCAAACCACGTCCGAATGACCCAAAAATTTGCACACACATCCCAAATGACACTACGAACCTGCTCCAACTTTCAGAATTCCATTCCGACTGCGTAGGTAATTTCCCACTACCGACGGGAAATCGCCAAAAATCCAATTTCGCCAATTCAAGCCTAATTCTACTCCGAACCTCCGAATAACATTCCGAACACATTCGTAAGTCCCAAATCACCTAACGAAGCTATCTGAGCCACAAAAATCATATTCCGAGATTATATACCTATAAGTCAACTTTCGGTTGACTTGTCCAACAAAATCATCAACTTAAGAGACTAAGTATCTCATTTCTCTCCATAACCACTCTGAACCCAAACCAATCAACCCAACGCAACACAAAAGGGTTGAACCATACAAGAATGAAGCAGAAATGGGGGAAACATGGCTAAACTCTCGGAACAACCGGCCGGGTCGTTAGACACACCAAGACACACCCTCACGTCCCATTATTTCTACTTGACCTCAATTCCACGTTTTCTATTTCAGGTCTTTTGCTAAGACTAAATAAACATCATCCTTTTTATATATAATTAAGGAGTTCAAAAGGAAAATAGGGGGAGAAGATCAGAAGTATTCCTCCCGTAAAAAAAGTTTTATTTTGAAAGAGATGTTATTTAGTTTTCTTTTTAGAATTCATTTATATTTCCCATGATCATTTCTCTCTTTTTATTATTCGAAAAAGTTGAAGAATTTTTGACGTCGAGATTTTTGTTCGAGGTTGCCGAAGAGTTAACACTTTTTAACTCTGGAAATCAGTAGATAGTATCTATTTACCTCTTGTGAAATCTTCGCAAAAAGGTAATATTCAATTTCCTTGTTTTCAATGATAATGTCATGATTTAAGTATGAATGTGTTTTAGTATTTATATTAATTTTCTTAAAAGTTTACTGAAGGAAAATGTGAGTTTGTGCTTGTTTCTTATCGGATGTACTGTCATCTATCTCTATAATTTAGTATATATAGTGTTCTAAAAATATATCTCTAGTCTTGGTTGATTCAAATCATCTTCGAAGTTCAGTCCATAAATCTTTCATGAATAGATCTAGGCTTGCACACTTGGTTTGATTAATCCTTGAAGTCATATTTCTATTAATTTGGCCAGTCATTCTTGTAAATAGGCCATAAATTATTATAAATTTTGTAAGATTATAATAGGTTTTTCTAAATTAATTTTTTGTTGTTTTCTTGGAATATACGTTAAGAAATTATTTACCCTCAAAATCGGATAACAATTAAATTTGTAAGTAGTTTTAAGGATATGCAAACTAATTCTATAGAAAGCGGTAAATGAAGTTAATATTGAACAAAAAAAGATAGAAAATTCAAACCACACAAGTAGGATAGTTCCACCCTTAATGAAATAGCCACCCTTGATCGGGTCTCACCACGGGCAACACTAATGAACAAGAGAAAGAGCTAATAATAGATAAAATAATAATATACTGCTTTGGACTACGTGTTACAATGTCCTTCATGAATTATCAGACCCTCTTTATATAGTAGGGGAATCCTACTTTAGGTACAATGTTGCCCAAAATCGCACACACAATTAACGAGGTCAATCAAGTAATAAAGAGTGAGTAGAGTATCGTTCCCACGAGGACTTGTGATCAATTATCAACTAAATCAAGAAAATTCTAACTTATCGAGTCAAGAATAAGTTCAAAGTGAGTTTTGATTAATTGATTCTACTAACTAAAGTTACAAGTAAAAGACGACGTAATTATCTAGCACACTTAGCACGAAAAATTTAATTCAATGAGAAGTAAAATTTTAGGGTTATGGCTGGCTAACAATCCTGTTGAATTCTTCAATCAGCTTGACTCATTATTTTATCTGGCTTATTAACTTGCAAGGATAGTAATACTCGTAGAAATTTGATAACTTTTACTCGCCTATTCAATTTATTCTAAACCCTATATTTCTATGAGATTAGAGATAAAAAGAATGCATTAACAACTTCTTGCACAATTGCCTAAGCACGGCGAATAAGTATATTTCTATCCATATTCATAAATTAATTCTCCGATGACTAGGTTCAAAATCGCGCTCTATTCAATCCTATTGCAATCAAGAATTAGCTCTTTCAAGTTCAACTCAAGATTCATATATAGTATTTCACTGTTAGCTAGGCAATAAAATAATTAAACTCAGGATATGAATAAACAACTCAATATGATAAATTAACCCATAAAGTCAATATTCGAATATAAATATTCATGTAAAACCATAACCCTAGAAAGAAGATTTTAGTAGCGCATAGTCATGGTAGAAATCTCAAATAATTCTCTAGGACACATACAAATCAATAAATGAAGGAAAATGTAAGAACTGAAGACGAATTCCATGGTTTCCAAACTTTCTGGTCTCTTTTCTCCGCTTCCTTGTGTTTTAGATGACCTATAAGAGGCATTTTTGTCTTATATAGTACGTATAAAAGTCGTGGGTCAAAGTTTTCCTTTACCTATTCTGACTCAGCTTCAAGGATTGATGCTGGGATGGATGCTTCGCGTCCGCCTCAACTTCAACTTCTCAGTATCGCATGCTGGGATGGATGCGGACATCCATCCTCTGTTCATTTATCTCTGTTGTGCCCAGGTGTGGATGCTAAGGCGGAGGCCTTCTTCCGAGTTCACTTCCAAGGATGCACCAAATACACTTTTCCCTAGGTTGGATTCAACGCATCCACCCCATTCTCCTATAGCTGGAGAACCTTTCTTCATATTTTTGCACTCTAAATATCCTAAGTCATTACACACAACTTAATTAGTCATAAAACCAATAATTAACACATGTTGGGCATTTTAAAGATCAAAGCACCAAAATCGGTTAAAATATGAGTAAAGTAACATTATAATATATAGAAATACGCCCAAAATCACCACCCCACACTTAAGCCTTTGTTCACCCTCGAGCAAAGTAGAGTCAACCAACAATGGGTCGAGAAACATTAAGCTTATCGCTATCAAGCCACACATTTCAATTAAGCTCAAGCACCCATGACTTTTGTTGATACCAACAATTAGCCCTTTGAATATGCATTCTTTAACTTACTTCTCCATGTTAAAACATGCCAAGAACAATATTGACAGTTTAAACCAATTAAATAGCAAATTAGGGACATCTCAACCTCATAAACTGACTCCCTAGCATAACTACTTTCAGGCCAACTTACTCACTCTAACTGAAGATCTTAATTGTGATGACCCGATAGGTCATCTAGAGTTTTAGAACCTAATTCTTTATTTCGAAGCCTCTAGTAGTTTCTTTAAGCCTTCCTCGATTTTCATGCGGAGTATGAGTATTTTTTCGAAAAGCTTTTATGTTAAAAACTAATAAAATGTGAAATTTTGCCTTAAAATCCATTGGAGTTGACTTCAGTTAATGTTTTGGGAAAACGGAATCGGATTTGTGTTCTGACGATTTTGATAGGCTTGTATCGTAATTTGAGACTTTGGCGTATGCCCAGAATCAAATTCGGAAGTACCTAGCCCGAGTTATCACACTTTGTTGAAATTTGGAAGTTTAAAAGCTCAATGCCTTTGAAAGTTTGACCAATGTTTGACTTATTGATATCGGGTCTGTATTTTAGTTTCGAAACCCGATATATGTCCAATAATGTATCTATGAGTTGTCTGTAAAATTTGGTGAGAAACGGAGTTGGTTTGACGTGATTCGGACGTCCAGTTGTGAAAATAGAAGTTTCAAAGTTTTCTTGAAAATTTCACTTGATTTGGTGTTCAATTCGTAGTTCTAGGTGTTATTTTGTCTATTTAATCATGCGAGCACGTTTGTATGATGTTTTTGGACCTGTGTGTTTGTTTGGTTTGGAGCCCCAAGGGATCGAGTGAGTTTCAGATAGGCTATGGACTGAAATTGGACTTAGAAACATCGCTGATGCATTTTAGTTTCTGGTGTCTGCTACAGATCTCGCATTTGTGAAAAAACTGTCGCATTGGCGAGCTTGGGCATGACAGGGGGTGCTCACATTTGCGAGAAAAAAATTCGCATTCGCGAACTTGCTAGTTCCGCTTTTGCGAAGGTAGAGCCGCATTTGCGACTGATTACTCTTTTGAGGATCGTTGCATTTGCAAAAAAAGGTCCGCATTTGCGAGGGTAGCAGGGTTCGCATTTGCGATCACTGGGATTTGATGAGAGTTCGCAATTGAGACCTCTTTCTCACAATTGCGAACATGAGATAACAATTGTGACAACTGCAACTGAACATATATGAGTTAGACGGGATATTTGTTTATTCTTCAAATTTTCAAAACAAGAACACCCTAGAGGATATTTTCCCAAGCACCCTTCTTCCCCAAATCATCGGTAAGTGGTTCTAATTCATTATCTTACAATTTTTCACTACATTTCCTAAGATTTAAACCTAAAATCTAGTATTTTCATGGTAGAAATTGGGGGTTTGAGTAGAATTAGGGATTTTTGTAAAAATGGGATTTAGAACTCAAATTGAGATCGGATACCATAACAAATTATATAAACAGGATTGGGCGTGAATGGGTAATCAGGGTTTTGTCCGAATTTCGGGTTTGCAGTAAGCACGCCCAGAAGTTGACTTTTTTTTTTTTTTTACTTTTTCAATAATAACCTAAATTGGATCTGTTGCAATCGTGGGTAGCTCCTAAGGCTTAAATTGAATCGTTTGGTTGGTAATTTTCTATATTTGATTGGTTCGGAGGCTTGTTTGAAAGGAAAAGTTGTGGTTGAGCTTTGAATTGATCCTTGGAGTGAGATAAGTGTCGTGGTTAACCTTGACTTGAGGGATTAGGATTTGTTTGGTTATTTTCTACATGTTTAGATGTTTGGTACAACGTATATGTGAGATGACGAGTACTTATGCATTGTTGTTGGGTCAAAGCATGCGGTGGAACTGGTTTTCTTGCAATTTATTTCCTTCTTGATTATGATATCCCTACTTAGTCTAGTTAATCATTAAATTGTTCGTTCTTCACGCATTTACGAGCTATTTGATATATTTGAGTATTGTGTTCCCAAAGTGTAGGATGGTATTGTGGAAACATTATTGATATGAGGCATGTTCTTATTTATTGTGTCCCCCTTTTAGTTATGTTCACTGTTATATGGTAAAGGAGAGTGTTAATGCACGGAGGGTGATGCCGTGCCGTATGTGAGTGTTAATGCACGAAGGGTGATGCCGTGAAATTTTCTTCATTTTGCTTAATTGTCTTTACTGGTTAAAGGTATATTGACTTTTTTAATTTTCATTTCCGTTGTATTTCTCGTATCTTGTATCCCTCTTTAGCATGTCCCCTCCCAATAGTACATATTTAGCTTTTAGGTTGTTATCTTGTACGTATACTATTATCTACATAGGTTTATTAGGTGGTGTTTTGTCATAGCCTCGTCACTACTTCGTTGAGGTTAGGCTCGACACTTACGGAGTACATGAGGTCGGTTGTACTCATACTATACTCTGCACTTCTTGTGCAGACTTTGGTACTGACCCTAGCAGTTTGTAAGGTGTAGTAGCTTTTCTTTGCTCATTGGAGAATCGAGGTAGATCTGATGGCTTCTGCAGACCTTGAAGTTCCCTTATATTTTTTTCTATTTTACTGTTTCTTTTCGTTCAAAAAAATTGTAAATTTCTTTCAGAGTATGTTTGTATAAAGTTCTAGAAGCTCATGAGTTGTGACTCTAGATCCCGATTATAGTAGATATTATGGGCATTTGTGTTATTCCGTACTCGATTTTATTCATTTTGGCTTAATTGACTTTATTGAATTTGAATAATAATTGGCTTAAAGGTTCTGTAACGTTGGCTTGCCTAGCAAGTGAAATTTTAGGCACCATCACGGTCCCGAAGGTCGGACCGGGTTGTGATAAATTGGTATCAGAGCACTAGGTTTCCTAGGTCTCACGATTCATGACCAGGCTTAGTAGAGTCTGGAGGATCGATATGGAGATGTCTATACTTATCTTCCAGAGGCTATGAAGTTTTGGAAAAATTTCACTTCTATCCTTTTCTGTCCTGCGATTTTGTTCTCTCATTGCTAATTGAACTCTTCTATTATTTTTCTACCGCAGATGGCGAGAACATGTGCTACGGCTTCAGTTGGACAACAGCCG
Organism: Nicotiana knightiana; assembly: GCA_005239525.1. Classification (NCBI taxonomy): domain Eukaryota; kingdom Viridiplantae; phylum Streptophyta; class Magnoliopsida; order Solanales; family Solanaceae; genus Nicotiana; species Nicotiana knightiana. The sequence continues at coordinate 266,226 of ML394008.1, read as the reverse complement.
GAGCCCCGAGTGCCAGCTTCTACGAGGGGCAGAAGTCGAGGTTGTGCTAGAGGCCAAGGCAGGGGCAGAGCTCAGCCTAGAGCTGGAGTAATGACACCAGCAGTGGAGCCCCAGGTGGAGTTTGATGAGGAGGTTCTAGCCCAGACTGTTTCTGTTAGACCAGCTCAGGTCCCGGAGGGGTTCATCACCACCCTAGTACTTCAGGATGCTTTGGTCTGTTTGGTGGGCCTTATGGAGAGTGTGGACTAGGCCGACACATTTCCTATGGGCCCAGCCATCTCTCAGGCCGGGGGAGGAGCACATACTCCCGCAACTCACACTTCGGAGAAGATGGCTCCCCAGTATCAGACTCTAGTAGCCCCGCCAGTTGGGGTAGTTCATCCAACTACAGGTCGGTGATGGACCCGCCAAGTCTTCTGAGGCTTTATGGAGATTAGACAAGTTACTAAGCTCTTTCCAGTTCACTTCAAGGGAGCACCTTCAGAGGACCCACACGATTATCTTGACAGTTGTCTTGAGGTGTTGCGGAACATAGGTATAGTGGAGACCAATAGGGTCGATTTTGCTACATTTCAGATGACGAGTTCTGCCAAGAAATGGTGGAGGGATTATGTGTTGACCAGACCAGCTAGGTCGCCTTCTCTTACTTGGGACCGGTTCTCTCAGCTCTTCCTAGAGAAGTTCATCCCTATCACATTGGGAGAGGAGTGTCATCGGCAGTTCGAGTGTCTCCAGGAGGGCAGTATGACTGTTACTCAGTACGAGACCTATTTTGTGGATCTGACCCGTCATGATATTCTTCTTCTTCCTACCGAGAGAGAGAGAGAGAGAGAGAGAGAGAGAGAGAGAGAGAGAGAGAGAGAGAGAGAGAGAGAGAGAGAGAGAGAGAGAGAGAGAGAGAGAGAGAGAGAGAGAGAGAGAGAGAGAGAGAGAGAGAGAGAGAGAGAGAGAGAGAGAGAGAGAGAGAGAGAGAGAGAGAGAGAGAGAGAGAGAGAGAGGATGAGGTTTATTGAGGGACTTGCTCATCCTATCAAGTTGCAGATGTCTAAGGAGACCGGGAGAGAGATTTCTTTTCAGATGGTTGCCAATATCACCAGGCGAGTCGAGATAGTTCATGCACAGGGGGGGAGGTCAGGAGTCTGAGAAAAGGCCTCGTCATTCCGACGGGTTTAGTGGTGCCTCGTTTGGAGGCAGGGGTAATTTTGGTAGAGGCCATCCTCCCAGGCCATTTCATTTAGCACGCTACGCATTCCACGGTGCTTCAGGTGGTTGTGGCCCTCATATGCCTTTTTTCGATCAACTAGCCACCAGTGCACCATTTGCTACTATTAGTGCACCTCTGCTTCGGAGTTTTCAGGGTGCTTACTCAGGTCGATAGGGCCAGTTTTAGGGGCAGTCATCACAGCAGCTGAGGTCCTATTATACTTGTGGTGACCCGAGTCACATTGCTAGCTTTTTCCACAGGCACCAGGTAGCTTGCAACATTAGGGTTCTCATTCCATGGTCCCAACACAAAGTGCTACACCGCTTGCTCAGCCAGCCAGAGGCAAGGGTCAGGCTGCCAGAAGTAAAGGTTAGACTGTAAGAGGTAGAGTTCAGGCTGTTAGAGGTGGAGGCCAGCCTGTTAGAGGCCGTCCCAGGGATGTGGTTCAGACTGATGGGCCCCAGCCCCGATCTTATGCTTTCCCAGCCAGGCCTAAGGCTGAGTCATCTGACGCGGTTATCACATGTATTATTTCAGTATTCCATAGGGATGCTTTAGTTCTATTTGATCCGGGATCTACTTGTTCCTACGTGTCATCTTATTTTGCTTCATGTTTGGTTATCCCTCATGATTGTTTGAGTGCTCCCGTGTACGTGTCCACACATGTGGGAGATGCTATTATTATAGGTTGTGTTTATTATTCATGTGTGGTTACCATTAGCAGTCTTGAGACTAGTGTGGATCTCCTACTTCTCGATATAGTTGATTTTGATGTCATTTTGGGTATGGATTGACTGTCACCTTATCATGCTATATTGGATTGTCACGCCATGACAGTGACCTTATCCTTGTCGGGGTTGGCTCGATTAGAGTGGAGAGGGATTTCTAGCCATTCTACTATCAGGGTTATCTCTTATTCGAAAGCTCGGCGTATGGTCGAGAAGGGTTTTATAGCTTATTTGGTTTATGTTCGCGATTCTAGTGCGGAGGTTCCTTTCATAGATTCGGTATCAATATTCCGTGAGTTATTAGAGGTGTTTCTCGCAGACCTGCCGAGGATGCCACCCGACAGGGATATCGACTTCTGTATTGATTTGGTTCCAGGCACTCAGCCCATTTCTTTTCTATCGTACTGTATGGCCCCACCAAAGTTAAAGAATTGAAGGACAAGTTGCAAGATTTGCTTAATAAGGGCTTCATTAGACCTAGTGTCTCACCCTGGGGTGCACCTTTGTTATTCGTGAAGAAGAAGGATGAATCGAAACAGATGTGCATAGATTATCGGTAGTTGAACAAAGTCACCATCAAGAACAAGTATCCACTACCGAGGATTGATGAATTATTTGATCAGCTTCATGGTTCCAGGTGTTTTCGAATATTGATTTGTGGTCTAGCTACCCTCAGTTGAGGATTAAGGCATCCGATGTCCCTAAGATAGCTTTTCAGACTCGGTACAGGAATTATGAGTTTCTAGTTATGTCCTTTGGGTTGACAAATTCCCCAGCAACATTTATGGATTTGATGAACCGAGTGTTCAAGCCCTATTTGGATTCCTTTGTGATTGTGTTTATTGATGATATCTTGATCTACTCCCGCAGTCGAGAGGAGCATGAACAACATCTTCAGATCGTACTTCAAACTTTGAGAGACAACAAGTTACTTTCAAAGTGCAAGTTTTGGTTAGATTCAGTCGCTTTCTTGGGGCACGTCATATTGGTAGAGGGCATTCAGGTGGATCCTACGAAGATTGAGGCAGTTCAGAACTAGCTAGACCCATTTTAGCCACGGAGATTCAGAGTTTCTTAGGTTTGGCGGGCTACTACCGTCGATTTGTTGAGGGGTTCTCATCTATATCAGTACAATTGACCAGGTTAACCTAGAAGGGTACCCCATTTGGATGGTCAGACGAGTGTAAGGCGAGCTTTCAGAAGCTCAAGATTGCTTTGAATACATCACTTGTCTTGGTGTTTCCTACGGGTACATGATCGTATACGGTATATTGTGACGCATTTGTTGGGCTCGGTGCGATACTGATGCAGGATGGTAGGGTGATTGCATATGCGTCGCGGTAGTTGAAGGTTCATGAGAAGAATTACCCTATCCATGACTTAGAGTTGGCAGCCATTGTTCATGCACTAAAGATTTGGAGGCATTATCTTTACGACGTGTCGTGTGAGGTTTTCATGGATCACCGGAGCCTTCAGTATTTGTTCAAGAAAAAGAATCTCAATTTGAGGAAGAGGAGGTGGTTGTAGGTATTGAAAGACTAAGTTATCACCATCTTGTATCATCTTAGGAAGGCCAATGTGTTGGCCGACGCCTTGAGTAGAAAGGCAACGAGTATGGGCAGCCTTGCGTACATTATAGTCGGTGAGAGACTGCTTGCATCATATGTTTAGACTTTGGTAAATCAGTTTGTGAGGTTGGATATTTCAGAGCCCAGTCGTGTCCTAGCTTATACGGTCGCTCGGTCTTCCTTGTTTAAGCGCATCAGGGAGCGACAATATGACGACCTTCAATTGCTTGTCCTTAGCGACATATTGCGACATGGTGGTGCCAAGAATGTTACTGTTGGAGATGATGGATTTTTGAGGATGTAGGGTCGTATTTGTGTTCCCAATGTAGATGGACTTTGTGATTTAATTCTTGAGGAGGCCCACAATTCTCAGTATTCTATTCACCCAGGTGCCGCCAAAATGTATCAGGACTTGCACCAGCATTATTGGTGGATGAGGATGAAGAAGGACATAGTTTCTTATGTATCTTGGTGTCTAAAGTGTCAGCAAGTAAAGTATGAACATCAGAGACCTGTTAGATTTCTTCATAAGATAGAGATTCCTGAGTGGAAGTTGGAGCGTATCAATATGAATTTCGTTGTTGCACTCCCACGAACTCAGAGAAAGTTCGATGCGGTATGGGTTACCGTGGACAGGCTGACAAAGTTAGCTCATTTCATTCCTGTGGCAATTACCTATTCTTTATAGTGGTTAGCTGTGATCTATATCCCCGAGATCGTCCGTCTTCACGGTGTGCCCGTGTCTATCATTTCTGATCGAGGTACGAAGTTCACCTCACAATTTTAGAGAGCAGTACATCGGGAGTTGGGCACACAGGTTGATTTGAGCATAGCGTTTCATCCTCAGACGGATAGAGAGTTCGAGTGCACTATTCAGATATTGGAGGATATGCTCCGCGCATATGTTATAGACTTCGGAGGATCGTGGGATCATTGCCACATTCGGAGTTTGCCTACAACAACAACTACTAGTCAAGGATTCAGATGGTTCCCTATGAGGCATTGTGCGGGAGGCGATACTGATCGCCAGTTAGATGGTTTGATCATGGGGAGGCTCGGTTTCTAGGTACACATTTGGTACATGATTTCTTGGATAAGGTTAAGATTATTCAGGATCGGCTTCGCACAACTGAATCCAGGCAGAAGAGTTATGTCGATCGTCGAGTTCATGATGTTGTATTCATGGTCGGAGAGAGAGTATTTCTTCGAGTTTTACCTATGGAGGGTGTGATGGGATTCAAAAATAAGGGCAAGTTGAGCCCTAGGTACATCCGACCCTTTGAGATTCTGGAGAGAGCGGGTGAGGTAGCTTACAGGATCGCGTTGCCACTTAATTTATCAGTTGTTCATCCGGTGTTCCATGTGTCCATGCTCTGGAAGTATCACAGTGATCCGTCCAATGTGTTAGACTTTAGATTAGTCCAATTTGACAAGGATTTGACTTACGAGGAGCTAGTGGCTACTGTAGTCCGGCATGTTTGACAGTTGAGGTCTAAGAGTTATCCTTCAGTTCGAGTGTAGTGGAGAGGTCAGCTAGTCGAGACAGCTACTTGAGAGTTCAAATCAGATATGCAAAGCAGATATGCACACCTTTTCACAAGCCTAAGAACTTTTCTACGTCCGTTCGAGGATGAACAATTGTTTTAGAGGTGGAGATTGTGATGACCCGATAGGTCATCTAGAGTTTTAGAACCTAATGCTGTGTTTTGAAGCCTCTAGTAGCTTTTTTAAGCCTTCCTCGATTTGCATGCACAGTCCGGGCATTTTTTCGGAAGGCTTTTGTCTTAAAAACTGATAAAATGTGAAATTTTGCCTTAAAAATCCATTTGAGTTTACTTCGGTCAATGCTTTGTGAAAACGGACCCAGATTCGTGTTTTGACGGTGTCGTTGGGTCCGTATCTTGATTTGGGACTCGGGCGTATGCCCCGAATTGAATTCAGAAGTCCCTAGCCCGAGTTATCACCCTATGTTGAAATATAAAAGTTTAAAAGCTTAATGCCTTTGAAAGTTTGACCAATGTTTAACTTTATCAATATCGGGTCGTTATGTTAGTTCCGAAACCCGATATAGGTCCAATAATGTATTTATGACTTGTTTGTGAAATTTTGTGAGAAACAAAGTTGGTTTGACGTGTTTCAGATGGTCGGTTGTGAAAGTAGAAGGTTTAAAGTTTTAAACATTTCATTTGATTTGGAGTTCAATTCGTAGTTCTAGGTGTTATTTTGGCGATTTGATCATGCGAGCAAATTCCTATGATATTTTTGGACTTGTGTGTATGTTTGGTTTGGAGCCCCGAGGGCTCGGGTGAGTTTCAGATAGGCTACGGAGTGAAACTGGACTTAGAAACATAACTGATGCATTTTAGTTTCTGGTGTCTGCTACAGATCTCGCATTTGCGAGACCTGACTCGCATATGTGAATAAACCATTGCATTTACGAGCTTGGGCATGGCAGGGGGTACTCAAATTTTCGAGGAAATAGGTTGCATTTGCGAACTTCCCAGTTCCGCTTTTGAGAAGGCAGAGTCGCATTGTGCAACTTAGCACTGTTTTCAGGATCTTCACTTTTGCGAAGAAAGGATGTCTGCATATTCGAGGGCTAGGGTTCGCATTTGTGGCCATTTTATCGCATTTTTGCTTACTGGGATTTGAGAAGAGTTCACAATTGCAACCTCTTTTTGGCAATTGTGATATTCATATTTGTGAACATGACATCACAATTGCGACATCTGTAACTGAACATTTATGATTTCGACGGGATTTTGGTTCATTCTTCAAATTTTCAAAACAAGAACACCCTAGGGACAATTTTCTCAAGCACCCTTCTTCCCCAAATCATTGGTAAGTGATTCTAATCCATTTTCTTTCAATCTTTGACTACGTTTCCTATGATTTTATCCTAAAACCTAGTGGTTTCATTGTGGAAATTGGGGGTTTGGATAGAATTAGGGATTTTTGTAAAAACGGGATTTAGACGTCAAATTAAGGTAGGATTCCAAAACAAATTACATAACCAGGCTCGGGGGTAAATGGTAATTGGGTTTTGGTCAAATTGTCGGGTTTGGACCAAGCGGGCCCGGGAGTTTCTTTTTGTTGACTTTTTCAATAATGATCTAAATTGAATCCTTTGCAATCGTGGGTAGTTCCCAAAGTTAATCCATTTTCTTTTGATCTTTCACTACATTTCCTATGATTTTATCCTAAAATCTAGTGTTTTCATTGTGGAAACTAGGTAGAATTAGGGATTTTTGTAAAAATGGGATTTAGACCTCAAATTGAGGCAGGATTCCAAAACAAATTACATAACCAGGATCGGGGGTGAATGGTTATTGGATTTTGGTCAAAATTTCAGGTTTGGACCAAGCGGGCTCGGGAGTTTTTTTTGTTGACTCTTTCAATAATGTCCTAAATTGAATCCTTTGCAATCGTGGGTAGTTCCCAAAGCTTAATTTGACTCTTTTCCTTGGTAATTTGCTAGATTCTATTGGTTTAGAGGCTTGTTTGAAAGGAAAAGCTGTGGTTGAGCTTTGAATTGATCCTTGGAGCCAGGTAAGCGTCGTGGTTAACCTTGACTTGAGGGATTATAACTTGTTTGCCTATTTGCTACATGTTTAGATGTTTGGTACAACATATATGTGAGGTGATGAGTACTTATTCGTTGTTGTTGGTCAAACCATGCGGTGGAACTGGTTTTCTTGCAATTTATTTCCTTCTTTGATCATGATATCCCTGCTTAGTCTAGTTAATTATTAAATTGTCCGTTCTTCACGCATTTACGAGCTATTTGAGATATTTGAGTATTGTTTTCCCGATATGTAGGATGGTATCGTGGAAACATTATTGATATGAGGCTTGTTCTTATTTATTATATCTCCCTTTCATTTATGTTCACTATTATATGGTAAGGGAGAGTGTTAATGCATAAAGGGTGATGTCGTGCCGTATGTGAGTGTTAATGAACAAATGGTGATGTTGTGCCGTATTGGGAGTTTTAATGCACGAAGGGTGATTTCATGCCATGTTATGAGATTTAATGCACGAAGGGTGATGCTGTGTGGTGTCTATTGATTTATACTCAAAGTGAGAGTAAAAACATGAAGGGTGATGCCATGCAGTATCCTTGTTTCATTATCAGGTTCAGAGTAAAAGCACGAAGTGTGATGCCGTGCGATTTTCTTTATTTTGCTTAATTGTCTTTACTGGTTAAAGGTATATTGACTGTTTTGGTTATCATTTCCGAAGTATTTATCGTATCTTGTATCCCCCTTAGCATGTCATATCCCAATAGTACACGTTTAGCTTTTATTTGTTGTTATCTTGTACGTATACTGTTATTTGCACATATTTATTACGTGGTGTCTTGTCATAGCCTCGTAACTACTTCGTTGAGGTTAGGCTCGACACTTACGGAGTACATGGGGTCGGTTGTACTCATACTACACTCTGCACTTCTTGTGCAGACTTTGGTACCGACCCTGGATGTTAGTGAGGCGTAGCAGCTTGGCTTTGCTCATTGGAGACTCGAGGTAGATCTGCTGGCGTCCGCAGACCTTGACGTCCCCTTCTATTTTCCATATTTTACTATTTTTTTCGTTCAAAATAGTTGTATGTCTTTAGACTCTGTTTGTAGGGAATTCTAGAAGCTCGTGAGTTGTGAATCCGGATCCTGACTGTAGTACATATTATGGTCATTTATGTTATTCCGCACTCGATTTAATTTTATTTTGGCTTAATTGACTTTATTTATTGAACGAAAAAAAATCCTAATACGCCCTTGTACTATACGAAATTGAGCACATTTGCCTTTCGTTAATACTTTGGCACATATATGCCCTTACCGTCACATAGTTGGTCCATATATGCCCTTGTACTATACGAAATGGAGCATATTTGTCCTTAGACAATACTTTAGCCCATATATATCCTTGTTGCCACATAGTTGGTCCATATATTCCCTTTTTAAGATGGAATTCACCCAAACTAATTAGCTCTTTCGTTAGCTATACTAAAGTGCATTACAGACACTATTTCATTTTTATTAGTTTTTTTCTTTACCTTTCTCTTTTCTTACTTCTTTTTTCTTTTCTTCTACTTTTTTTCCTTTTTCTTTCTCCCATATCCGATTTTCCCCCCATTGCCGATGCCTTCTCCATTTATGTCACTAATTTCACATGACAAAACTCATAAATTCCTGCTAATTTTTCTATTACAAACCCCACAGGTTCTTCTGACCGGAGGAAAATGAAAATTGTCGGAAAAATTTCTACCTTCACCAAATTAACCAAATTAGCACCAGCAGAAAAAAATCGGTGCTGTTAATTTGGTTAATTTTTTTTGTGGTGTTAATTTGGTTAATTTGGTGAAGGTAGAAATTTCTTCGATAATTTTCATCTCCTTCCGGTCAGAAGAACCTATAGGGTTCGTGATAGTACAATTAGCAGGAATTTATGATTTTTATCAAGTGAAATTGGTGACAAAAATAGAGAAGGCATCAACAATGGGAAAAATCAGATATGGGAGAAAGAAAAAGGAAAAAAATAGAAGAAGAAAAAAAAAGAAGAAAGAAAAGAGAAAGGTAAAGAAAAAATTAAAAAGTACTAATAAAAAGAAAATGGTGTTCGTAATGCATTTTAATATAGTTAAAGAAAGAGCTAATTAGTTTGGGTGGATTTTGTTTCGAAAATGGCATATATGGACCAACTATATGATAACAAGGACATATATTTGTTAAAGTATTAACAAAGGAAAAATGTGCTCCATTTCATATAGTACAAGGGTATATATGGACCAACTATGTGACTGTAAGGGAATATATGTGCCAAAGTATTAACGAAGGACAAATGTGCTCATTTGTATAGTACAAGGGCATATCAGGACATTTTTCATTTATTGAATTTGAATAATAATTGGCTTAACCGTTTTCTAACATTGGCTTGCCTAGCAAGTGAAATGTTAGGCTCCATCACGGTCCCGAAGGTGGAAATTCCGGGTCGTGACATCAATAAAGTCACCTATTCATCATGAAACATGTGCTCTCACCACAAATCAAAGAGAGATAGTCCACACACTCAAATAAACTTTGAACGTAGTTTAAGGACTTCAAACAATAGAAGAAATCACTCACTCACTCAAAGAAGTTTACATACGCACAAAATATACCATACACTTGCCCATTATGTAAATTTCTACTAATGTAGGCCTGCTAAATCTAAAATCAATTAGGACTTTATCGTGGTTGTAACATGGGATAAGGAACATGTAGGATATATATAGCAAACAATGGCTAACCCTCCTAAGCATTTAACACGACAAGTAATCACTTTAAGCGCAATTTTCTTCAACCCAACTTCCAACATCACAAACAACATCACCCCCAAAACTTTACCTTTTTTCTTTACTCCCAACTTTGACTTACATTTACTAGCATGGATAATACGTATTATTGCTTTTGTAATTTTTTTTCCAGTTTTTTTTCTACGATGTCGGTTAGTTGTGTATATCTTACAACATAAGTGCACCTTTCTTTCTTTCATTTTTTACATTCAAAAGCTACTAAAGTTCCCCATTTACTTCTACTAGTGCTTATTTTACAAGTTAAGTGCTTTAAGAGGCACACGGATCAACAGTCTCAATTAAGAACAAAAGGATATAGGCTGGTAATGTGGTGTCAAATAAAAGGTCTAGATACTCAAAATGGCTAAATATGGATGATTTTATTTATGGTAGCATTACAATTCAAACAGGATCAAAGAAGGCCTAAAATCATATTTCAAACCGAGCAGGACCTTTGATTTCACTTCAACTCACATGCAGGGCAAGTTCTAGATAAATGTACTACATGGAACTACACAAAACTTCTCACCAAACTATAGCACATGATTCAATTAGGATGGCTACATTCTAACTCTCAATCAAAGCATGTACATAGTCAAGCCACAATTTTAATGCAGAAGGAACAACAGTTAGCACATGAGTCGGGAAAATGAGCCTAAGCGTCACAAAATAAGCTATTTTACTCTTCAAGGCACGAATAACTTTCAAACTCATGGAGAAACTTATAATCCACATGCCCAGGTCTAACTCTGCTGGTATTACACAAGTCATTAAGTATGCCAAATTCAGTCTGAGTCTCTATATCCTACACTACTTTAAAAATAAAAACTAATACCCGGTTAAAAATATTCATCCTTTGGAAAAGAACCGGTGCCCAAAGAAAAGCTAAGAAATTACTATCTATGCTATCCTAATAAAATCAAAAGAAAATATTTTTGGTACTTTTGATCGAACCTTAATCCTTCAGGAAAGTTGTCCAAGAGATCGATCATCAAGAAAAGCCCATGCTTTTTTTTAATTTTTTCTGTATTTTCTTTTTTGAATAAACTATTCTAAACTAGACTACTTCTAGCTACGAGATAAAAAAATAATGACTTTTTTTTTACAATTACAGTCAGAAAATGTAACGACCCGTTCGGTCGTTTTAAAAATAGCACCCCGATCCCCTATTAACCGCTTATCCCATGTCTATTTATGTTATCAAAACTTGTTGGAGCGTTGAGTGATGAAATCCGGGGTGATTATGGACACATAGTCCATAAATGTAGAATTTAGCTTTCGAAATCTGGCCGTAGCTAGAGTGGTGTGAAGACGGATCTGGAATGGAATTTCGTCAACTCTGTTAGCTCCGTTGGGTGATTTCGGGGTTAGGAGCGTGTTTGGGATGTGTTTTCGAGGTTGGTTGTGGATTTAGGCTTGAATTGGCGAAAGTTAGAATTTTGGCGATTTCGGCCGATAGGTGAAATATTGATATCATACTAAAAATGGAATTCCGAAAGCGGAAGCAGGTCCGTAATATCATTTGGGATGTGTGAACAAAATTTTAGGTCATTCGGATGAGTTTTGACGTGTTTCGGCATCAGATGTGGATTCTAGAAATTTCGTAACTTCTTAGGCTTGAATCTATGCATAATTGATGATTTTGATGTTTTGAGATGTGTTTTTAAGGCTCGATCAAGTTTCAACAAGGTATCAGGGTCAGTTGGTAGGTTTGGTTGAGGTCCGGGGGGCTGGGGGTTGTTTCGGATGCCCAACGGGTGAGTTTGGGACTTTGAGAGCAGCTGAACCATTCTGGTTCTGGTGTCTCGCACTTGCAATTGTATTTTCGCAGGTGCGGACACGCAGGTGCGAAGGGGGTGCACGCCGGTGCGGACATAGCTTAGGCTGGCCCGACTCGCAGGTGTGCAAGAGTATCCACAGGTGCAGAGCCGCACATGCGACACAACCACCACAGGTGCGACCCCTGGTCGTTTAATGATTTTCCGCACCTATGATTGTGTTTCCGCAGGTGCGGCACCGCAGGTGCGATCCCAGTGTCGTAGGTGCAAAAAATCCGGGCTGGTTATACCAATAATTCGAGGGTTTGAAATTCATAATTCCAAAATAGATTGTGAGCTCGAAACTTGGCGATTATCAGTGGGATTTGAATAGAAGAATCATAGGTAACGTTGTCTAACCTTAATCAATTTTTATATCAATAATAACTATCAATTTCCTCAACCTAATCAATGAAATTGGATGAAAACCCATGAAATTGGGATGAAATTTCCCCAAGTAGAAATCTGAGGATTTAGTGAGATTTAGACGTCGAATTTTGTTGATTTTTTTTTTTTTTTTTTTGAGTTTAATAAATGTTCTATTTGATTCTTAAAACTGTTACAATTGAGTCCTAGTAGTAGTTTTGACTCACTACTACCTCTATACATCATTCATACTATGACAAGGAATTAGAAAGTATCTATTTATACAATCAATACATTGACTTCCTAGTCCTATCTATATACTTCATTGAATCCAGTCTAGCTTGCTCAATGTCTTCTTCAATTTCTTCCATTTCCATTTCTTGTTGCTCAACGAAATTAGGAATTTTGTTGATTCTTGTTCGAGTGGGTTCATGAGCGAATGGGTGTTCGTGAAATATAAATTTTACCCGATTCCGAGAGGTGGGCCTGGGGGACTTTTTGGACGAATTTCCTAATTTCGCGTATTAGCTTAAAAATAATTAGCTATTTTGTTCCCTTGAAGTGATATTTACACCATGCAATTGATTTGAATATATTTGGGCCACCCGAAGTCAGATACTCGTGGCAAGAGCGTGGTATTAAGTTGATTAGCGCAGTCAAGGTAAGTGGCTTGCCTAATTCTGTGTTGGGGACTTCCCCTTAGGTATTTTATACTGATTTTGTTACGTAGATGCCGTGTCTAATTCTGATTTTGTTTAACTAAACCGTATCCGACATACTTCTGCTTTGCATATTTAAATTGGGACTGCGGACCGAGATCCGAGAGCTTTCCCCTTGTATTGCATTTCATATTGAAATTGGGACTACGGACCGAGATCCGAGAGCTTTCCCCCTGTACTAAAATGCATATTTAAATTGGGACTACAGACTGAGATCCGGGAGCTTTCCCCGTGTACTGCATTGCACATTTACTGTTGAGATATATGCTATGCCGAGCCGAGGGCTCTCTTTCTATTATTAATTCCTCCAGTTTCCATTAATCTTGTTTATCATTGCTTATCTATATTTCACTGTTTTAAATTGTATATTTACTTGTTTTAAAAACTCAGTAGGGCCTCACCCTGACCTCGTCACTACTTGAATGGGGTTAGGCTTGGCACTTACTGAGTTCTGAATGTGGAGTACTCATGCCCTCTCCTGCGCATGTTTTCCCCATGTGCAGATCCAGGTACCAGCACCTAGTATCGTCGTTCTAGCAGCTGCCAGGAGACCGCGAGGTAATTTTGCTGCGTCCGGAATCTCACGAGTCCCCTTCTACTCTAGTATAGGCATAGAAGACTTATGTATTTTTCCATTTTTCATTGTATAGAGCTACATTGAGTACAGAGCTTGTGACTATAGTGACATTCCAGGTTTTGGGAAGTGAAAGTGTATATGCTGAGCAACTATGTTATATCTACTTGAGTTCTTTTCTGTCTTATTTTATTGATTCTATCATTTTGCGCAAATTTTATGCTTTCCTAGTCGTAGAGACTAGGTGCCGTCACGATACCTTTCGGAGGGCAAAATGGGTCGTGACAAGTTGGTATCAGAGCGTCTAGGGTCATAGGAGTCACAAGTCACAAGCTAGTTTATTAGAGTCTCGTGGTTCAGTGCGGAGACGTCCCTGTCTATCTTCGAGAGGCTTTGTAGCTGTTAAGAACAATCAAATCCTTTGGAATTTCTTATCGTGCTAGTTACTGTCATCAAATTCTTTAACTCTATTCTATTCTTGCTTGTAGATGGTTCATACCCGTACTGGACGTACTGATGACCAGTCACCCGAGCCCCCATTCAGAGCCACCAGAGGCAGGGGCCGGGGCAGGGAACGAGCACGCGGTGCAGCCCGAGCACCGGCTGGACAGAGGCAAAGGAGCCCCCAACAACTACAGTTGGAGGGGCGCAAGAGGTCCCTCCTGTTACTCCAGACCTCCAAGAGACATTGGCTCAGTTCTTGACTGCCTTCAGTACTCTGTCTCAGGCGGATCTACTCCCGATACCTCCAACTACATCCCAGGCCGGGGGAGGGACACAAACTCCGGCAGCCATACTCCTAAGCAGAGGGTTCATATTGGGCAGGTTCCAGAGTATATTCCTATGCCCCCAGTAGCTCCAGCCCAGCATGAGACTAGCATAGCTTTTCCTGAGGCAGAGCAGCTTCGACTTGAGAGGTACAAGATGTACTACCCACCTAAGTTCAGCGGACTAGCTTCGGATGACGCTATGGGTTTTCTTGAGGGTTGTCATCGCATTCTGTGCACATGGGTATTGTGGAGACGAGTGGGGTGTCTTTCACTGCTTTCCAGCTGAGGGGAGCAGCTTATCAGTGGTGGCGTGACTTTGAGCTTAGTAGCACGGACGAGGTAGCTTCACCTCCTTAGGCTCAGTTCTCCGAGATGTTCTTACTTGAGTTTGTCCCTCAAAGCTTCAGGGATGCTCGGCGTGTGTAGTTTGAGCAGCTACACTAGGGTACCATGACTGTGTCAGAGTATGCAGCCCCTTTCAGCGATTTGGCTCGCCATGCACCGGTTTTGGTTCTCACTGTCAGAGAGAGGGTTCGACGCTTTATTGAGGGACTCCACCACAGTATTCGGACCAGCATGGCTAGAGAGCTGGAGACGGATATAGCTTACCAGCAGGCCGTAAGTATTTCCCGGAGGATTGAGACTATGTTAGCCCGGGACAAGGAGGAGAGACATGCCAAGAGGTCTCGAGAGACTAGTCATTTTTCAAGAGCCCGTGCACCAACAGCACGCTATGGTAGGGGTTTTGTGGGTCCCCCTGTTCATTAAGCTCTCCCAACAGCTAGTGGTATTTCATCCCCTCCTAGACCTCAGGAGCCTCATTATGCACCACCGGTATCTCAGGTGTCTCTTGCTCGAGGTGCTATCACTGGCTTGTCCGGTAGGTTAGTTCAGAGTCAGCAGCGGCCGCCACGTCCTCCGAGGGGTTTCTTTGAGTGTGGTGACCCTCATCATATGATCAGAGATTTCCCTAGAGCGAGGAGGGGCGCACCACCTCAGACTTATTAAGGTGCACTCCCTCAGACTTTTTAGGCCCCACGTCTTCCACCAGGTCCTCCAGCCATTCTTCCAGCCCCAACTGCTACCCCACCACCTCAGGCGGCTTGAGGTGGAGGTCGGGGAGGTCGAGGTCACCCTAGAGGGGGAGACCAGGCCAGGTACTATGCTCTTCCGACCCGGTCCAAGTCCATTGCTTCAGATTCAGTCATTACAGGTATTGTTCCCATTTTTCATAGGGATGCATCGGTATTATTTGACGTAGGCTCTACATATTCATATGTGTCTTCCTATTTTGTTTCACATCTAGGGATATCTCGGGATTCTTTGAGTTCCCCTGTCTATGTTTCTACTCCGGTGGGATATTCTCTTGTTGTGGACCGCGTATATCAATCATGTTTGGTTGCAATCAGTGGTTTTGAGACCAGAGCTGATTTACTACTACTCAGTATGGTAGATATCGATGTTATATTGGGTATGGACTGGCGGTCTCCCTATTATGCTATTCTTGATTGTCATGCCAAGACTATGATGCTGGCTATGCCAGGATTACCGAGGTTAGAGTGGAGAGGTTCCTTAGAGTATACTCCTCACGGAGGCTCATCGGATGGTTAAAAAGGGGTGTGATGCATATTTGGCTTATGTGATAGATGTTAGTGCTGAGACCCCTACATTTGAGTCAGTTCCAGTTGTCAGGGACTATTCTGATGTATTTCCAGCTGATCTTCTGGGTATGCCACCCGATAGAGACATTGATTTCGGCATTGACTTGTTGCCGGGCACTCGGCCCATTTCAATTCCTCCTTATCGCATGGCTCCTCCTGAGTTGAAGGAGCTGAAGGAGCAATTATAGGATTTTCTTGAAAAGGGATTCATCAGGCCCATTGTATCACCTTGGGGCGCTCCAGTATTATTTGTGAAGAAAAAGAATGGCTCGATGCGTATGTGTATTGACTACCGACAGCTGAATAAGGTGTCCGTGAAGAACAGGTACCCATTGCCTCGCATTGATGATCTATTTGACCAGTTACAGGGTGCAAGGGTGTTCCCCAAAATTGATATGCGTTCGGGTTATCATAAGTTTAAGATTCGGGAGCCGGATATCCTAAAGACTGCCTTCAGGACCAAATATGGCCACTGTGAGTTCCTTGTTATGTCATTTGGGCTGACCAATGCCCTAGCAGCCTTCATGCACCTGTTTCACAGCATATTTCAGACTTATCTTGATACTTTCATCATTGTGTTCATTGATGACATTCTGGTATATTCTCGAACCCAGGAGGACCATGAGCAGCACTTGAGGACCGTGCTTCAAGCATTGAGGGAGAAGAAGTTGTATGCCACGTTTTCTAAGTGTGAATTTTGGCTTGATTCTGTGGAATTCCTAGGCCACGTGATGTCTTCAAATGGGACCAAGGTAGATCCGAAGAAGGTGGAGGCGGTACAGAGTTGGCCCAGACCGTCCTCAGCTACTGAGATCCGCAGTTTCCTCGATTTGGCTGGGTATTATCGTCGTTTTGTGGAGGGATTTTCATCCATTTCAGCGCCCTTGACCAGACTGACCCAGAAAGGTGCATATTTTATATGGACTGAGGAGCTTGAGGAGAGCTTTCAGAAGCTCAAGACTTCCTTGACTACAGCTCGTGTGTTGGTTTTTCCTACCGGTTCCATGTCCTATACAATTTATTGTGATGCTTCGAGGATTGGCTTGGGAGCGGCGTTGATGCAGAACGGTAGGGTGATTGACTACACGTCCAGACAGTTGAAGGTTCATGAGAAAAACTACCCTATTCATGATCTCGAGTTGGCAGCAACTGTTGACGCCCTGAAGATATGGAATCATTATTTATATGGTGTTCCCTGTGAGATATTCATAGATCACTGGAGTTTGCAGCAGATATTGAGGCAGAAGGATCTAAATTTGCGCCAGCGTAGGTCGTTGGAATTGCTAAAGGACTATGACATCACTATATTATACCACCCGGGGAAGGCCAATGTGGTGGTCGACGCCTTGAGTCTCCGGGCGGAGTGTTTGGGGAGTTTGGCATACCTTCATGCAGCTGAGAGGCCTCTAGCCTTAGAGTTTCAGTCCTTAGCTAGTAAGTCCGTGAGATTAGATCTTTCTGAGCCTTGCCGAGTATTATCTGGTGTGGTTGCTCGATCTTCCCTTCATGACCATATCAGAGAGCGCCAATATGATGATCCCCTCCTTTTGGTTCTTCAGAATTGAGTCCGGCGGGGTGATGCCAGGGATGTGACTATAGGAGATGACAGGGTGATGAGGATGCAGAGCCGTATTTGTGTGCCCAATGTGGATGGGCTTCGGGAGTTGATTCTTGAGGAGGCCCATAGTTCGCGGTATTCCATCCATCCGGAAACTGCGAAGATGTACCAGGATCTAAGACATAACTATTGGTGGCGAAGGATGAAGAAAGATATAGTGGCGTTTGTAGCCAAGTGTCTCAAATGTCAGCAAGTCAAATGTGAGCATCAGAGATCGGGAGGGTTGCTTCAGCAGATTGAGCTTCTAGAGTGGAAGTGGGAGCGGATCACCATGGACTTTGTGGTCGTACTTCCTCGGACTTTGAGGAAGCATGATGCTATTTGGGTGATTGTGGATCGGCTGAGCAAATCATCCCATTTCATTCAAGTGCTGACTACATATTCTGTGAGAGGTTGGCTGAGATTTATATCAGAGAGATTGTTCGCCTCCACGGTATTCCAGTATCTATCATTTCAGACAGAGGTACACAGTTCACTTCACGGTTCTGGAGAGCCGTTCAGCAGGAGTTAGGCACCAGGGTAGAGTTGAGTACAACTTTTCACGCTCAGACAGACGGGCAGTCCGAGCGCACGATTCAGATTCTCAAGGATATGCTCCATGCCTGTGTGATATATTTTGGAGGGTCATGGGATTGATACTTGCCCCTTGCAGAGTTTTCTTATAACAACAACTACCAGTCCAGCATTCAGATGGCACCGTATGAGGCTTTGTATGGTAGGCGGTGCAGGTCTCCTGTGGGATGGTTTGAGTCGGGCGAGGCTTGATTATTGGGTACAGACTTGGTTTAGGATGCCTTGGACAAGGTGAAGGTGATTCGGGAGAGACCTCGCACAGCTCAGTCGAAGCAGAAGAGCTATGCGGACCGGAAGGTTCGTGATTTGGCATTTATGGCTGGTGATCGGGTTTTGCTTTGGGTATCGCCTATGAATGGCGTCATGAGGTTCGGGAAGAAAGGAAAGCTGAGTCCGAGATTTATTGGCACTTTTGAGGTGTTGCGACGTGTTGGGGAGGTTGCTTATGAGCTAGCCCTGCCTCCCAGCCTAGCAGGGGTTCATCCGGTGTTCCACGTCTCCATGCTCCGGAAGTATCACGGTGACCCGACTCATGTCTTGGATTTCAGCTCAGTCCAGTTGGACAAGGATCTATCATATGTTGAGGAGCCTGTGGCTATATTGGACAGGCAGGTTAGAAAGCTTAGATCGAAGAATATTTCCTCAGTTAAGGTTCAGTGGAGTGGTCAGCCAATCGAGGAGGCGACTTGGGAGACCGATAAGGATATGCAGAGTCAGTACCCTCATCTTTTGACAGTTTCAGGTATGCTTCTATACTCGTTCGAGGACGAACGATTTTCTTGTCGCCCCGATCCCTTATTAACCTCTTCTCCCATGTCTATTTATGTTATTGGAACTTGTCGGAGCGTTGAGTGATGAAATCCAGGGTGATTTTGGACACATAGTCCATAAATGTGGAATTTAGCTTTAAGAATCAGTCCGTAGCTAGAGCAGTGTGAAGATGGATGTGGAATGGAATTCCGTCGACTCTGTTAGTTCCGTTGGGTGATATCGGGGATATGAGCGTGTTCGGGATGTGTTTTCGAGATCGGTTGTGGATTTAGGCTTGAATTGGCGAAAGTTAGAATTTCAGTGATTTTGGCCGATAGGTGAAATTTTTATATCGGACTCGGAATGGAATTGTGAAAGTGACAGCAGTTACGTAATGTCATTTGTGACATGTGTGCAAAATTTGAGGTCATTCGGATGAGTTTTGACGTGTTTCGACATTAGATGTGGATTCTAGAAGTTTCATAAGTTCTTAGGCTTTATTCTATGCATAATTGATGATTTTGATGTTATGAGATATGTTTTTTAGGCTCGACCAAGTTTGATCAAGGTATTAGGGTCAGTTGGTAGGTTTGATTGAGGTCGCAGGGTTGTTTCGGATGCACAACGGGTGAGTTTTGGACTTTGAGAGCAACTGAACCATTCTGGTTCTGGTGTCACACACTTGCGATGGTATTTCCGCAAGTGCGGACACGCAGGTGCGAAGGGGGTGCACGCAGGTACAGATGTAGCTCAGGCTTTCCCGACTCGCATGCGCGGAAGAGTATCCGCAGGTGCGGAGCCGCACCTGCGACCCAGCCACCGCAGGTGCTACCCCAGGTCGTTTAATGAGTTTCCACACCTGCGATTGTGTTTCTGCAGGTGCGACCCCAGTGTCGCAGGTGCGACACATCTGGGCTAGTTATACAAAAAATCCAACGGTTTGAAATTCATAATTCCAAAATCGATTGTGAGCTGGGAACTTGGCAATTTTCAGTGGGATTTGAACAGGAGAATCACAGGTAACATTTTCTAACCTTAATCCATTTGTATATCAATAATCTCTATCAATTTCCTCAACCTAATCAATGAAATTGGATGAAAAACCATGAAATCGGGATGAAATTTCCCAAAGTAAAAATATGAGGATTTAGGGAGATTTAGACGTCGGATTTTGTTGATTCTTGTTCGAGTGGGTTCATGAGCGAATGGGTGTTCGGGAAATATAAATTTTACCCAATTTCGAGACGTGGGCCCGGGGAGTTTTTGGGAGAATTTCCTAATTTCGCGTATTAGCTTAAAAATAATTAGCTATTTTGTTCCCTTGAAGTGATATTTACACCATGCAATCGATTTGAATAGATTTGGGCCACCTGGAGTCAGATACTCGTGGCAAGAGCGTGGTATTGAGTTGATTAGCGCAGTCAAGATAAGTGGCTTGCCTAATTCTGTGTTGTGGACTTCCCCTTAGGTATTTTTATACTGATTTTGTTACGTGGACGCCGTGTACGTGAGGTGACGAGGGCGTACACAGGTCATTGTTGCTAAAATCCTATTTTTATTTCCATGAAATCACTCATTTTCATCCCTATATTAATGTTTCCTGTCTTAACTGAGTAGTTAGCTTAAGTTCTTTTCTGCATATGCTGAGCAGCTATGTTATATCTACTTGAGTTCTTTTCTGTCTTATTTTATTGATTCTGTCATTTTCCGCAAATTTTAGGCTTACCTGCTCATAGAGACTAGGTGTTGTCACGATACTTTTGGAGGGTAAAATGGGTCGTGACAGAAAGTAATTCCCCCACCCCAAACTTTTGTTATGCATAGTCCTCGATGTATGATCACAGAAAAAAATATTAAAATAAGGATGAGAAATACTCCCTGAGACCTTTTAGGGCCTAGTAGCAACATGATCCTCAATATTTAGGGTCGGGACGACCCTACACTTAAGCTCAAACATGCTCCTGAGCTTCAACTTCGGGTACTCAGACTTCCCCTAATATGCAAACAAAAATAAAATAAAACGTGACGCTATAAAAAATAAAAAAATAGAAAAAAGGGTGGGTTGCCTCCCAATAAACGTCTTATTTATAGTCGTGGCCAGACTTACACCAACTTCACCACTTTTTCTTCAACCTCGAAGATATAATTTGTATCCCCAAATTTGAGTCAAGCTTACGATTATGGTTCTGGGATGATGCTATGAATATAAAAGAACCAAGCAAATTGTGTCGCATTTTGCAATCCTTGTCCTTTAAGTGAGGAATATCGTTTTGTCTTCTTGGCCCAGCGAATTTCAAAGTATAGGCTCTTTTTGTTCATTCCTTGACTCGTCTATATGACCGAAAGGATCGATTCTCATGTCATCATCCCAGCACAGTGTTGAAAAGTGGTTAGAATGAGCTTTAATACGCTCAAACTCTAAAATCTCTTCACTTTTGATATCCTACTTTTGCAAGCTTCCTCAACCTTGGCATCATCAAAAATAATTTGGTCGAATGATAGGAACTCCACTTTATGCTCCACAAGCTGGCTAGTATCTACAACAATTGGTCTCTTGGCATCAGACACCTCAACCTTCTTATTAAATTGAGTCTGCAGATCATGGATATCTGAGCCAAATTAGTCTATCTCTTTCCTGAGATCAGTTCTTCCTTCTATCAGCCGTTCTGCCATATTTGAAAGACTATCGCTGAGAGACTCATGAAATTTTATTAGCTGAGCTTGTTCCTCTAGCCAAGATTGGCTCATTATATCTGTTTCTTCAAAATTATATTCTTGTGGGAACTTGCTCTCTTTAGTCAGTTCTTCCTCCTCGGCCTTCATTCTCATGAATGATGCACTAATTCTTTGTATAGCCTTTTTATTTTCATCTTGTTGCTCGACTACTTGCCTCACCATGTCCATAATACGTGCAGCACGCTTCACATCGTCCACTTTATTTCTCCTATTAAACTCGTAAACATTATTAGAAATATCGTAATAAGGGCTTCGGAGAAGGATAAAAAAAATTAGGACATCCACCCCAATGGCCACAATGACCACCACACACATTGTAAATATTCCACTCACAAGATTGAGATTTACAATTTTGCCATAACTGTGGCCCTCCACAATATGGAAAAGGATCACCAAAGTAAGAATAACTAATATTCAACTAATTTTTATTAAAAGATGCGATCTAACACAAGTAAAACATGCTAAAACTAGAAAACACAAGAATAAAAATTAGAACTTGACTGATCTAATGAAACAATTAATTTTGAAGTCCCCGGAAACAACGCCAAAAACGTGTTGCCCAAAATCGTACACGCAAGTATAAGCGGTCAACCAAGTAATAAAGATTGAGTAGAGTATCATTCCCATGAGGACTTGTGACCGATTATCAACTAAGTCAAGAAAATTCTAACTTATCGAGTCATGTACAAGTTCAAAGTGATTTTCGATTAGTTGATTCTACTAACTAAAGTTACAAGTTAAAGAAGAAGTAAATAACTTGCACACTTAGCAGGAAGAATTTAATCCAATGAGAAATAATATTCCAGGGTTATGGCTGGCTAACAATCCTGCTGAATTCTTCAATCGACTCGACTCATTATTTTATCTGGGTTATTAACTTGCAAGGATAATAATAATCGTAGAAATTTTACAACATCTACTCGCCTATTCAATTTATTCTAAACCCTATATTTCTATAGATTAGATATAAAAAGAACACATTAACAATTTCTTGTACAATTGTCTAAGCACGACGAATAGGTATATTTCAATCTGTATTGGCAAATTAATTCCCCAATGACTTGGTTCAAGATCGCACTCTATTCAATCCTATTGCAATCATGAATTACCTCTTTCAAGTTCTACTCAAAATTCAGATATAGTATTTCACTGTTATCTAGACAGTAAAATAATTAAACTCGTGATATGAATAAACAACCCAATATGAAAAATTAACTCGTCAAATCAATATTTGAATATCAACATTCATGTAATACCAAAACCTAGAACGAATGAGTTTAACCATGCATAGTCATGGTATAAATCTCAAATAATTCCCAAGAATACATACAAATCAATGAAAGAAGGAAAAAGTTTAAGGCCCCGTAATAGTTTTCTTAACAACCCGAATTCAACGGTGCTGTAGTAGGTGTATGGGTAAATGATAGTATAAATTCAGCTCGCCGCGATTCAGACTTTTTGGATTTATCGGTGTGTTAAATAGATGAAGGAAAATATTTTGTAGAAAAGGCATTTCTGCGGCCCACTATGTGATTGTAGAATCACTCTGCGGGCTGTAGAATGGCCATAGAGTGAGGTAACCTTTTTGGCTAATTTTAATGTTATTTTTGCGGCCCATTATGCGATTGGAGGTCTATTTTGCGGGCCACATATCACTTATCCAATTTTGGGATTTTTCACGTGAGAGTTCTGCGACGCATTATACAACCGCAGACTGGTCGCAGACCGAGGCAAAAAAATGCCAGGGGTCGAAGGCAATTATGCGGCCCATTTGCCGCAAAAGCATTATGCGGTCGCATATGAAACTATAGATCTGTGTGAGGGCTCCTATTTCTCATTTTTAAACCCGACCCTTTCTCGTTAAAACACCCATTTTAGACCATTTTGAACCTATTTTATGATATTTCTAGAGTGAGAGGGAGAATCCTCGAGGTATGAACTAATATTCACCAAATATTTCTTCAATTATCACTTAAAACCTTGAAGATTATCAAGAGAGGAACCTAAGTCTTCTTCTTAAGAGGTAAGATTTCATCACCCCAGCTCTTAATTCCAAAATATAGTTATAATGGGCCATTAGTGAGATAATTCACGGGGATGAGGGTGATTACCTTGCATACATGTAATCCTAAGGTATCTGGGGGAGTTATAAATCAAGGATCGAAAAGAATGGAGAATGGATTGGTGTAATCTTTCATAAAAGGGCCATGGAACATTAATAAAAGTGTTTTATAGAATGATCAAGTGAGCTAGGATTATGATAGTTTTTCTAATTATGGGTTAAATTGTGCTACATGGATAAAATAGATTAAAGTTGTGAACATTACGGAACATCGTAGAGTTTTAAGGGGCTTAATTGAGGTATGTATGGATAAACCTCATTCTCCTTAGAATCGAAACCCCTGGTGTTTGTGAAATTGGTGTAAGTCCCCAAATTGATCATACTAGAATTGACTATCCCAACCGTGTTGTTTTGAATGATATATGTTCAATAATTGTACTAAATGCTTTTCATGTCATCTTTCACTTCGAGGATATGTGTAAAAATGATTACGTGTTAAGAAAGGTTAAGACGTCATGTCAAAAATCGAATAAAGATTGTTATGCCAATTTGTATGAAAGACCTCTATGTGCTTAGGATCTTCCAAGTCATTCCCTTATGTGTAAAAATGCCTTACATGATAGGTTTTATTAATTCTGATGATAATGCTATTGAATGTACAAAAAGGGGAAACTTAAATTGTAAAATATGACCAAGTTTCAAGAACGACTTAGTAAATGAGGCCACTCGCGCCAATGTATCGAAAGATGGGAAAGAAATGTAAAGTGAGATGATTGATTGGAAGGATGATGTCTCAAATGAGATGGCGTATCCGATCGGGCCATGATCGGACGCCATGCCACAAACATGGTGGTAATTGTGATGGAAATAAGGATTGGAACTGTGGATTTGGTTGATGTATCAAATGAGATGACCCGGCCGATCGGATCGAGATCAGAATCTGTGTAAGAACATGGTGGCATTGTGGATTGTGGAATATGGCACTAAAGATTACAAACCTAATAAAATGGAAATTGATTGAGAACTTATGTGACACTTACTTGATGTTTTAGTATTGTTTGAAGCTCTTATTGAACTCATGATTGCTTTTCCCCTTGTATTATTGTTCATTCTATTGAGATAGAATTTTTGATTTACATACTAGTACTATTCGACAGTACTAACGTCCCTTTTGTTGGGGGCGATACATCTTTAAGTGAATGTAGGTGTTTCCAGAGCAGACAATGTTGATCGTAGTTAGTGGCGCATCCTCTTCTCAGCAGTCTTGGTGAGCCCTATTTCATCCCGGGGTCATGTATTGTATCCCCTGTGCATATTTTTACCACGTTTTGAGGTATCGTCGGGGCCTTGTTTTCGTCATTATTATAACTATCTTTTTTATTTTTAGAGGCACCATAGACGTTACGTGGTTTGTGCATGGGTGCTAGAAGGGTCAGACAGATTATGTGTGTTTTCGACTCTTGTCCAACTAAATCGTAAAGTGTATGTATTTTGGGAACTTAACTATGATGTAGCAAAATGAAATGAAATGAATTAGTAATGTTAATGCATATGATCTTTCCATATCTAATGGTAACGCGCCTTCTATTGATCATAATCGAGTTGGGTAGGAAGTGTCTAACAGGCTTGTCCGACCGGGTTCATCCAGTCGAGCGCCTGTCACGCTCCCCGAGGTTGGGGCGTGACAAAAAGTAAGAACTCAAGACGAATTACGTGGTTTCCAAACTTTGTGATGGTTTTTATCCGTTTCCCCGTGTGTTAGATGACCTAAAAGAGGCATTTTTTTCTTATATATTACGTAAAATGGTCATGGGCCAAAGTTTTCCTTTTCCTATTCCGACTCACCTTCAGGGATTGATGCTGCGATGCATGCTTTACATCAGCCTCAACTTCAACTTCTTAGCAGCATGCTAGGGTTAATGATGCACATTCACCCTCTATTCCTTCATCTCTGCTATGCCTAGGTGTGGATGCTAAAGCAGATGCCTTCTCCCGACATCACTACCAGGGATGCACCAAATACACTTTTTCCCTAGGTTGGATGCTATGCATCCACCCTATTTTCCTATAGTTGGATCACCTTTTTTCATATTTTTGCACTCCAAACATCCTAAAGCATCACACAACTTAATTAGTCATAAAACAAAAATTAACACATGTTGGGTATTTTAATGATCAAATAGCACCATAAGCGGTTAAAACATGAGTAAAGTAACATTATAACATACAGAAATATGCCCAACATCACCACCCCACACTTATTACTTTATTCGTCCTCGAGCAAAGCAGAGTCAACCTACAACGGGTAGAACAAAATTAAGCTTATCGCTACCAAGACACACATTTCAATTAAGCTCAAGAACCTTTGACTTTGGTTAATACCAACGATTATCCCTATGCATATGCATTATTTAACTTACTTCTCCATGTTAAAACATGCCAAGTGCAATATTGACAGTTCAAATCAATCCAATAGAAAATTAGGGACATCTCAACCTCAGAAAATAACTCCCTAGAAAAACTACTTTCAGGCCAACTTACTCACTCTGACTGAAGAGCTTAATAAAGTCACCTATCCATCATGAAACATGTGCCTTCAGCACAAATCAAAAAGAGATATTCCACACATTCAAATAGAATTCGACCGTAGTTTAAGGACTTCAAACAAATGAAGAAATCACTCAGTCTCTCAAAGATGTTCATATGCGCACAAAAGGTATAGGCTTGCCCATTATGTAAATCTCTAATAATGTAGGCCTGCTCAATATAAAATCAATTAGGACTTTATCGTGGTTGTAACGTGGCCTAAGAGATGAGCATGATATATATAGGAAAAAATGGTTAACCCTCCTAAGCACTTTAACACGACAAGTAATCACTTTAAGCACAACTTTCTTCAACCCAAATTCAAACATCACAAACAACATCATCCCCAAAACTTTACCTTTTTCTTTACGCCCTACTTTGACTTACACTCACTAGCAAGGACAAAATGTATTATTTCTTTTGCAAATTTTTTCCAGTTTTTTTTTTCTATCTACGATATCTACTAGTGGTGTATTTTTTACAACATAAGTGCACCTTTCTTCCTTTCATTGGTTCCACTCAAAATCCACCAAAGTTCTCCCCTTACTTCTTCTAGCACTTATTTTACAAGTTAAGTGCTTTAAGAGGTACATGGATCAAAAGACTCAATTAAGAACAAAAGGGTATACACTCGTAATATGGGTGCCAAATAAAAGGTCTACAGGCTCAAAATTTCTAACTAGGGGTGATTTTATTTGTGGTAGCATTATGATTCGAACAGGATCAAAGAAGGCCTAAAGTCATATTTCAAACCGAGTGGAACCTTGGATTTCGCTTCAACTCACATGGAGGGAAAGTTCTAGACAAATGTACTACACGGAACTACACAAAAATTCTCACCACACTATAGCACATGATTCAATTAGGATGGCTACATTATAACTGTCAATCAAAGCATGTACAGAGTCAAGCCACAATTTTAATGGAGAAGGCACAACAGTTAGCACATGAGTCAAGAAAATGAGCCTAAGAAATGCAAAACAAGCTATTCTACTTTTCAAGGCACAAATAGCTTTCAAACTCATGGAGAAATTTATAATCCACATGCCCAGGTATAACTCTGCTGGTATCACACAAGTCATTAAGTATACCGTATTCAATCTGAGTCTCTATATCCTACACTGATCTAAAAATAAGAAAGTAATATCCAGTTCAAAAAATTTATCCTTTGGAAAAGAACCGTGCGCAAAGAAAAGCCGCGAGAATTACTATCTACGGAAATGTGTCAGCACTGGAGTCGCATGCATGATTCGCGATTGAGGGGAGCTTTATGTTAAATATATATATTTTTATCGAGTCAGCACACAAGCCGCAGTTATGATACGCGACCGTAGGATAGCTTATTATTATTATCAAGTCACACACAAGCCGCAGATATGATGAGGGGCCGTGGGATAGCTTATTATTATTATCGAGTCAGCACACGAGTCGCATGGATGATGCGCGATCATGGGATAGCTTATTATATCGAGTCAGCACACGAGTCGCAAGGATGATGCACGATCGTGGGATAGCTTATTATTATATCGAGTCAGCACGCGAGTCGCATGTATGATTCACGATCGTGGGATAGCTTTATGACCCCAGTCCTTATGGCCACCTTTATGACTCCGGGCGGTTGTCTTGTCCTGATATGTCTATGATCACCTGAGTTCTGAGTCACTTGTAACTGGAGTGTTAGGTATTTGGTAAAAGGAGATTTTAGTACTTTGATGTTCCTTTAAGTTATTATCTGGATTCCGTTATTTTCTATGTACTTGTTGCTCGCCGTCTTTCATGTCTATTGTATTTCATCATACTCTGTCACATGTTGTATTGTCGGACCTTAGTAAGAGTCTAATTTTCCCCCTCGTCACAACCTCTCTGAGGTTAGGCGGGCGACTTACTAAGTACACATTATTTTCGTACTCATGCTGCACTTACTGTGCATTTTATTGCACAGGTAGCTTCATGGCAATGTGGAGGATTCAGAGACTTAGGCGAGCTGCATCTTCCATAGGCGATCCGCAGCTGCTAGAGTCACCTTCATGCTGTATCTATTTCATTTTAAATTTCCTTGTCCAGTTGTATTTCGGACATGCTTTGTAATATTTGTAAAATTCATAGAAGTTGATCATGTACTTGTGAAACCGAGTTCTGGTGACGTGTTGGGAATTACTTCATTAAATTAAATTGATGTGCTGTCATATTTAAGTTTACTAAAATTTATTTGTTTCATTATGAGATGCAAGCGAAAGTAACGATTTCGAAAATGTTAAAAACTGGAAAGTTATTTCAATAAATTAATGTTTTGGCTTGCCTGACCTTGTGTCCGGCGCCATCACGGTCTAGGGATTTTGGGTCGTGACAATGTGGTATTAGAGCTCTAGGTTCCCGTAGGTCTCACGAGTCATGAGCAAGTCTAGTAGAGTCTTGCGGATCGGTTCGAAGACATCTGTACTTATCTTCGAGAGGCTACAGGACTGTTAGGAGTATTTCCCTTTTTGATTCTTCATCGTGCGAGTTGATTCCTTTGAGGCTTATTCCTATGTTCATTCCTACTCAATCTTATGCGTCGCGAAGAGCTTGCTATGGATCAGGAATTTGAGGAATGGGAATGGTGCTACGAATGAAATTTGAGATGCTTCTATGTGTAGATGGTCGTGGTTGTTGCTATGGACCTGAAAGGGTAATATGTCATTTCAGCTCAGTATCTGTGTTTTGGGAAGCCTTAAGGATGTGATCAGGTAGTGGTGATGGTTGCAATTGATCGTCACGCGGTGTCGATATGGTAATAGAATGTTTTCCTGTGTGTTGGGGAAGATGAATGATTGAAGGGAGATCTTCTCAGAGTATGATTTCGAGATTTCAGTGCTTTTGTTCCGGCAGAGGGAAGCCATTTTGATTATGGATGGGATAGTTGAAGTTGATAAAGTAGTAAGACTTGGTGTCTTCAATCGAGATGGGTATGCACCTGTGACGTGTAGTCGTTGTCATTGATCGAATGGAATGTGTTAGGTTTATTGGTGCTATGATTTCTTCGATTGTGTGGGGTCAGAGTATTGAGATGAAGTATTGAGGAATGCGGTTGGCTAGGAATGATCCTGGAATGAAGCATGGCGTAGGTTGGGGTATTGAGGTCGTAAAGAGCGTGTATTTCAACGTTGCTTGGAGGTGTCAGCAGGTGATTTCTTCAGGTGGGTTGTCTTTTGGGGATAGGTTAGCAATGGAGGGGTTGGCAGGTTCTGTGAGGGGTCCTAGTGGCTAGTTGGTAGGACATAGAATGTGTAAATAATTCTAGGGAATTTAGGTATTTATGGAGTGCTATCAAGGGAATTTGGTTTGGCTGAGCAAGATCGTGTTATCAAAGGAGGAAGGATCTCAACAGGGTCTAGGGTGGTGCTAGGAGTGGCTTCGGGCTAAGTGGGGGAGTCCCACCATCTGCAGTAGGGCTGTAGGGTTGTCTTCTCATAGGGTTGAAAATTGTCGGTGTATAGGCAAGTGGTTTCAGCTAAGGAAGGAGGAGTAAAATGGTAATTGTGCGTGGGATTTGATGGATTTGTGCAAAAGTTGGTCCTGTCAGGTCAGGGTTAGGCTTTGGATTATTCAAATTTTTCTTAAGGCATGGGCGAGTTGTAGGGATAGTGACTCAGTCACGTGTTTCATTGAAAAAGGTGTTCCTGTGCCAGGAGGGCCGTGGAGTGATTGTATTCGGGTCCAGTCAAAGTGGGTGACTCTCAATACCGGTCCCAATGAGTTCAAAAGTTAAAGAATGCGGCGATTAGAAATTTCAGGCAGCAATATGGCCGAGAATCGAGGCTTTGCATTTCTGAGAAAGGGAAGGATCGTTGGAATGTTCTATGATATGTTTTTAGCAGGCATGATAATATTGGAGGAGTGAGAGGAATAGACTTCAGATTGAAGAAAAAAAGTACCAGAAGGGTATGAGACGGGTTGCATGATTTTGGCAGCGTAGTCTCGTGAATCAAGGTCACTCGGGATGAGTGAGGGTTGAGTTTGCTATGGGTTGAAGGAAGTTGTTATTGTTCCTGAGGCAATTAATGGTGATTAAAAGAGGATGGGTTATTTAGCCATGGTTGAAATGGCACCTTTGCGGCAGTGATTGGTTCCTTTGATGTGATTTAGTTATGCATGTGGTCTATGTCGGTGTGTGCGGGGCTTGTCGGCCGTCGTAATGGGTTTTATGTGGGAATTCACTCGTGATTTGAGGTGGTAATCTTGAACCGAGTCAAGTAAAAGTTTCTATTCGATGAAGTGTTCACCCTATTGGTTGTTCGAAAGCTATGATGGGATTCTTGCGCTACCTCATGTTGGTTTGTTAAGTGCTGGAAGCAGTATTTAACTGGGAGTAAGAATCGAGATTCAGGTCCGATACTTATAAGGATGTCATGAGCTCGGAAGAGAAAGACAAAGTGATTCGAAAGTTCAGTATAAGCTGGTATTATCTTCAGCGTCGCCTGAGATCGTTATTCGGTGGAAGAGGTTTTATACCCTGGTCATGGGTTATTGATGTGCTTTGCGGCCTTAGCATGGTCGGTGTCATGGATGTGCAGACTGGTTGTCTTGTGTGGGAGGTCGTGGAAGCATGACCGCGAAAAGATTGTATAAAGTGTGACATGTAGTCACTTGATGGAATTCAAATTTGGACTGAGTATGAAGAAGTGCAATATTGCTTAATTGAGAATTTATGCCTGGAGGGCATTCGGTTCAGTTGATTGTGGATGTTGGGGTGTTAGTCCCAGTGATGACGGTTGTTCTCGTGTATTATGAGAAAAGGTAGGGTTAATGTGGACCTAGGTAAAAGCTAAATAGCTAAGTTTAGTGCGAGCAAGGTGGCTCGATGTTTGTGGATGCATTTTTTATGATTATGGGCTCCGTGCGAGCCAAGCATGTTCCTTTTAGTGGAGCTCTTTTCATGGAAAGATATTAAGGCAGCGCGTGTTGTTCCGTCTTCGTCGAATTTATGTGTTATGGTGATTGTGCCGTGCGAGTTGTGAAAATGGCTTAAGGATTCCTTATGTGTTGACAAATGAGTTTCAAAAACAAATGATTTCGAAACCTATGTTTCATGCTTCTTTGATTACATTTCAGTTTGCGGGTGCTGCTTTTACCTGGTAGGAGTATTTCGATAGGCGTAGACCGGTTGGTTCAGCACCTCTTACGTGGCAGCAGTTCTCCACGATCTTTTTGGAGAAGTATGTTCCTCAGTCCCAAGTGAGGAGCAGCGTAGGCAGTTTGAGCAGCTGCGCAAGGGAGAGTTATCAGTCACTCAGTACGAGATGAGATTTTCCGAGTTGGCTAGGCATGCTTCTGAGATTATCCCTACTGATAGGGAGAGGGTGAGGAGGTTTGTAGATGGTCTTTCTTATCAGCTTCGGTTTTTTATGACTCGGGAGAGAGTATCGGGTGCTTAGTTCGAGAAGGTTGTTGCCATAGCTCGAGATATTAAGTCTGTTCACCAACAGGAGCGGGAGGAGAGGGAGTCCAAGAGGCCTCGTGGTTCGGGCAGTTCTATTGGTGATCCCTTCAGGGGACAGTTTCAACAGGGTACGGGTCGTTCATCAAGGCCTCCTTTGTCAGGCCGCCCAACATATAGTGGTGCATCTTCGAGGCAGGGTCCCCGTGGTTCTCCGTCAGGCCGTACTTCATTTGGTGCTCTCCCAGCTCAGAGTGCAGCTGGAGCACCTCCAGTTCAGGGTTCATCTATACAGGCGTCTTCCAGTGGCCGTACAGGTGCTAGGGTTTTCTATCAGTCCCCGCCTGCAGCTCTAGGTAGTTATTTTGGGTGTTGAGAGTTCGGGCACGGGTGGAGGCAGTGTCCCCACCATCCCGGTGGATCTTCTCAGCAGAGGGGCCAGCCCTCGACTTCAGCTCCAGTCATTTTACCACCCGCCTAGGCAGCCAGGGGTGGTGGTTAGTCAGCAAGAGGCCGCCCTAGAGGGGGAGGTCGAGCAGGGAGAGGCCAGGTCGTATGTATGCATTTCCAGCCAGGCCGGATGCTATGGCCTCATATGCCGTGATTGCAGGTATTGTTTCAGTCTTTTGCCGTGATGTCTTGGCTTTATTTGACCTTGGTTCCACATATTCCTATGTTTCTTCATATTTTGATGGTTTTCTCGGCATTCCCCGTGAGTCTCTAGTCACCTATGTTCATGTGTTGACTCCGATAGGCGATACTGTTGTTATGGACCGTGTGTATCGGTCGTGCACCATATCTATTGGGGGTTTGGAGACCCGAGTGGACCTACTGTTACTCAGCATGGTCGAGGTTGACGTGATTTTGGGCATGGATTGGTTATCCTCGTGCCATGCTGTTCTTGATTATCACGCTAAGACCGTGACCTTAGCTATGTCGGGGTGTCCGAGGGTTGAGTGGAGAGGTTCTTCCAAGTATATGCCTAGCAGGGTAATTTCTTACCTGAAGGCTTGGCGCATGGTTGAAAAAGGGTGTTTATCTAATTTGGCCTTTGTGAGGGATGTCGGTGGTGAGACTCCCGCTATTGATTCAGTTTCTGCGGTCCGTAATTTTCCAGATGTGTTTCCTGCAAACCTTCCAGGCATATCCACGTGGCAGGGATATTGATTTTGGTATTGACCTGGTGCCAAACACTCAGCCTATTTCTATTCCTCCGTAGCGTATAGAACCAGCGGAGCTAAAGGAATTGAAGGAGCAGCTTCAGGAGATCCTGGATAAGGGGTTCATTCGGCCTAGTGTGTCACCTTGGGGTGCACCGATGTTATTCATGATGAAGAAGGATGGGTCGATGCGTATGTGTATTGACTATCGGTAGTTGAATAGGGTTATGGTGAAGAACCGGTATCCCTTGCCCCGCATTAATAATTTATTTGACCAACTTCAGGGAGCCAGAGTGTTTTCCAAGATTGATTTGAGATCTGAGTATCATCAGTTAAGGATTCGGGATTCTGATATTCCGAAGACTGCTTTCAGGACCAGATATGGTCATTATGAGTTCTTGGTTATGTCATTTGGGCTGACCAATTGCCCAGTTGCGTTCGTGCAATTGATGGACAGCGTGCTCCAGCCTTATCTTGATTCCTTCGTCATTGTGTTCATTGATGACATACTGGTTTATTCTCGTAGCCAGGAAGAGCATGCTCAACATTTGAGAGTTCTATTATAGAGATTGAGGGAGGAGAAGATTTATGCAAAATTCTCCAAGTGTGAGTTTCGGCTGGGATCGGTAGCTGCCTTGGGGCACGTGGTGTCTAGTGAGGGGATTCAGGTTGATCCAAAGAAGATAGAGGCGGTGCAGAGTTGGCCCAGACCGTCCTCAGCTACAGAGATTAGGAGTTTCCTTGGTTTGGCGGGATATTATCGTCGCTTTGTGGAGGGATTCTCTTTGATTGCTTCGCCTTTGGCCAGATTGACCCAGAAGGGTGCTCTATTCAGATGGTCTGATGAGTGTGAGAAGATCTTTTAGAAGCTCAAGTCAGCATTGACTACAACTCCAGTACTAGTTTTTCCTGCTGGTTCGGGTTCTTTCACAGTTTATTGTGATGGTTCTAGAGTTGTCTTCGGAGCGGTATTGATGTAGAATGGTAGGGTGATCGCCTACGCGTCCAGACAGGTGAAGGTGCACGAGAAGAATTATCTAGTGCACGATCTTGAGTTAGCTGCCATTGTTCATGCTTTGAAGATTTGGCGGCATTATTTGTATGGAGTGCAGTGTGAGATTTTCACTAATCATCGCAGTTTGCAGTATCTACTGAGGCAGAAGGACTTGAATTTGCGTCAGAGGAGATGGTTAGAGCTCCACAAGGATTATGTCCTCACTATCTATATCATCCGGGGAAGGCCAATGTAGTTGCCGATGCCTTGAGTCGCAGAGCAGAGAGTTTGGGGAGTTTAGCTTACCTTCCAGTAGCAGAGCGACCATTAGCTCTTGATGTTCAGGCCTTAGTAGGTCAATTAGTGAGATTGAATCTATCAGATCCCCCGCTGGTGTTGGCTTGTGTAGCCACCAGGTCTTCTCTTTATGATCAGATTAGAGCACGCCAGTATGATGATCCACATTTGCTTGTTCTTTAGGACAGGGTCCGTCGCGGTGATGCCAGGGATGTGGTTATTGGTGAAGACGGGGTCGTGACATACACGAGTCTGATTTTCACCGAATGTTAGATACATAGGAAACCCTCTTTAGGTCCGACCCCCAATCTAAAAAAAAGATTTATTTTATTTCTTCTTTAGAAGCCTTTCACTAGAAAATTCCCACAAAAAAGTTAGTTTATTTACTTTATGGTTGATCTTCTTTAACTATGTAATGATCTAATGCATGCGACGTCATGATACATAACAAATCCTCATCGGATGAGATCATAGACATATATAAACTTGAGTGAAAAACAAACCAAGAAAAAAACTGAGTGAAAAATAAGAAAAAGAATAGAAAAACAAAGAGTGACAAAAACAGAAAGCGATGAACCCAGAGTGTTAAAATAAAAAAAGAGAGCAGGAAATGAAAGAAACAAGGTATAAAGTGTAAAAGGTTAGTTACAACCAGGATGAAACACACAACCATTCAAACACATAATAGAAACATTTAACTGTTAGGTGCATTACATCCTAACGTGTGATTTTCTGTCTGTTAAATGCTTTGAACTAACAAATTTGTTGTGTCTGGCCAAAGCTTAGGTTCTGTTTCAAGTGGTTGGTTTTGTTGGTACCATGATGATGCATATGTCGTGGAACCGCCTTACTATGTGGTGATGAATGCACAATCTTACACACGACCATCACATCATACACATAAACGAGCTCCACCTCCCAGAAATGCCCGTCCCTACCAAGATCCATATAATCCCCAACAAAATGTTCCCCAATACAATCCTCGTCAAAGAGAGCCTTCTAGAAGGAATCTTTCACGACCCAAACCGATGGGCCGCGACAGGCACCCGGTTGCTTGCTCAACCGATTACCAATATAACGTATCCTTTCGTATCATGATATCATAGGTAAATGAGATGGAAAGGCTGTCGTGGGATAACTAGAATAAAACATGTGATACCAACTTATACATAAGACATACGGATCGGGCCTATAAGACCAAAATGATCACTCGTACACTGAACACAGGCCATACAATCTTTTACGTACCTGACATATGTCTACAAGCCTCTAAGAGTAGATAAATACCATAAAGGTCAGGAAAGGGCCCCACCATACTAAAAAATACACGTCCAAATCATACTGACCAAATAAGCAACTTCGGAGCAAATGGAGCGCACCAATATCTTCCGTTGAGCTAATAGATATGAAAGAAACATGGAGTAAAGACTCCACATGTAAGATTGAATAGCTCTATGAATCATTTCATATTTATAATGTCACGCATATGCGTATAAATGTCATACCATGTATTGGTATATGCATTCATAACATCATCAAGCCTATGAGGGCATCCCATCATATCCCCTCGGCCACTGTGGGCAAAATCATCAACGTATACTAGCTGATCAGGTGTGGTGCATATATAACGTCGTAACCTTTTCCCATATCCCACATGCACACATATATAATTCCATCTGTTCATAAGATGAATATGCCTTTATTAATCTCATGAAATAAACTTTATCAACTTACGTGTTTTCTAAGACCTATGAATAGGTGATAGAATAATAGGACACATGGGGAAATCAAGAACGTAGGTACCTCTAGTATTTCTACGAATATAGTTATTTATGAAAGTTGTGAATTTGCTCGTTTCATTTGTATCGTATGGATCATTCCAAAAGAAAATAAGGGATAGCCTTAACATACCTACGCCGGTTCTCTTGACAATCCCTCTAACACATGAAAATCGTGACAAAACGCGAGACGACAAGACCAGAATAAGGAAAAATCCGTATAATATTCTTGAGAAAGATTGCACCGTACTCTCTTAAAATTGCGAAATCTCACGTTGCTGAGATAAAATCTCGTACGAATCATTGAAGCTCCCCTTCATTTCATTGTAGAGATGAAAGAATCTATCTTAAGTTATTTTACATAGGCTTTTAATCTTGATTGGTGTGTGCCCCATTTATGATGATGAGATGGCCACAAATCTCCTTAATTTTGCCACCTTACTAATGTTGTAAAAGTCACTTATTTGAGCTGAATCTTGCTGCCATGTTGGGGGGAGGGGGGGGGGGGAATATTTTCCACCCAATAAATATCCACAATTCCTTAATTACATTGTTAATCTTCCACCAAAAATCCACAATTAAACAAATATCCACATAATTAGGAATTACCTCAAATTAGTTAAAATACTACTCACTTTTAACACACTTTATACACCTTACTAACATGGTCATGTGGTACGTTGTATGGCACAAGTCCATAAATATAGGTTGTTATAGTTTGGACCGTATTTTATCTCAAAATGTCAAACTTCGACGAAACTCATTTTCTTCGATTTGCTTACCCTCTCACCTTTGCCAATTTACTTGTTACTTGTTTGAAACAACATAATACTTATAATCGCAAAAATAATCTCATTCTCGAGCTTACGTCAATTAAATTACAATGAATCTTTAATGTATGGAAATGCGGGATGTAACATCTTATTTCCGAGCTTGTATATATATACACAAAACTTTTAAAACACATGCCTCTGTAGGTATCATGACCATCATATCGTACCCGGTTATAATAGGCTCGGTAAACATACCCGGCTATCATTAGGCTCGGTAAAATTGTCCTCGACCACGTGGAGCTCGGTAAAACCCAACTGATAAGTGGTTGCATAATAGGTGCCATACCCGACCAACTATAACGCGGCTCAATAGGTTAAAATAGGTACGTATATATAATACTAGCTAGACTCATTGGAATCACATTCTGAACCTTTTGGAGTGACGTAAGGGAGGTAACCTCCGTACACGTTATTAGGACTAACCCTTCATCAAGAATATTATAAGAACCAAGAAATACCAACAACATTAATAAAAAGAGAATACGAGAAGTAACTTCAACATCAACTGTTCCATAATAAGTGAAACAATGTTAGTACTACTAGTTTCTAAGAGTGGAATATCTTTGGATGCACGTTCAGTATATTATGTACAACCGGAGTCGTGCAAAATAAGGAAATGGATATCCTGACATACCTTGTATGTACTGCCCAACCTAAAACTTTACAAATGTCACTCATCCTTTGTCTATAATAAGAGAAACAATACTATCATCATCGTTAAAGCGTCATAACTATTATATATTGACCAAGACCTATTTTATAATAAAACGGGCAACATCTCCCCTAGTAGTGCACCACCAGCTCCTATTAGTGCACCTCCGCTCCAGAGTTTTCAGGGTGGTTACTCAGGTTGACAGGATCAGTTTCACAACTAGAAGTCACAACAACCGAGCTCTTGTTATACTTTTGGTGATCCGAGGCCATTGATAGGTTTTGTCGTCGTGCATCGAGCAGTTCATAGAGTTCTCGTGCCATGGTCCCGGCACCGAGTGTTGCACCATCCGCTCAACCAGCTAGAGGTAGGGGTCAGAAAGCCATAGGTGGTGGTACGAACATTAGAGGTAGAGGTCAGGTCGTTAGAGATGGATGCAAGCCAACTAGAGGTCGTCCTAGGGACGTGGTTCATAGTGGTAGGGACAACCCCGATGTTATGATTTTCCAGCTAGGCTTGAGGCTGAGTCATTTGACGGTGTTATTACAGGTACTATTTCAGTTTGCATTAGAGATGTTTCAATTCTATTTGATTTGGGATATACTTACTCCTATGTGTCATCATATTTTGCTTCATATTTTGTCATGCCTCGTGATTATTTGAGTTCTCCTGTGTATGTGTCCACACCTGTGGGTGATGCTATTGTTGTAGTTCATTTTTATCATTCATGTGTGGTCACCTTTGGGAGTCGTGAGACTAGTGTAGATATTCTACTCCTCAATATGGTTGATTTTGATTTCATATTGGATATGGATTGGCTGTCACCTTATCACGCTATATTGGACTGTCACACCAAAATGGTGACCTTAGCCTCTCCGGGGATTCCTCGATTAGAGTGGAGGGGGACACCTGTCCATTCGACCAGCAAGGTTATCTCTTACATGAAGGCTCGATGTATGGTCGAGAATGGGTGTCTAACTTAGTTAGCTTATGTTCGTGATTTTAGCGCAAAGTTTCCTTCCATGGATTCTGTGCCAATTGTTCGTGAGTTTCCATAGGTTTTTTTTACAGACTTGCCGGGGATGCACCTGACAGGTATATTGATTTCTGTATCGATTTGGCTCCGGGCACTCTGACTATTTCCATTCTGCCATACAGTATGGCCCCACCAGAGTTAAAGGAATTGAAGGAACAATTGCAAAATTTCCTTGATAAGGGCTTCGTTAGGCCTATTGTCTCTCCCTGGGGTTCACATGTTGGTCGTGAAGAAGAAGGATGGATCAATGAGGATGTGCATAGGTTATCGGTAGGTGAACAAAGTCACAATCAAGAAAAAATATCCATTGTTGAGGGTTGATGACTTATTTGATCAGCTTCAGGGTGCCAAGGTGTTTCCGAAGATTGATTTGAGATCTGGCTACCATCAGTTGAGGATTAGGGCATCCGATGTGCCTAAGACAGCCTTTCGGACTCGACATGGGCATTATCAGTTTCTAGTGATTTCTTTTGGGTTGAAAAATAGCCCAGCAACATTCATGGATTTGATTAACCGAGTGTTCAAAACTTATTTGGAATCCTTTGTGATTGTGTTTATTGATGATATTTTGATCAACTACCGCAGTCGACATGAGCATGAGAAACATCTTAAGGTTGTGCTTCAAACTCTGAGAAACAGCTAGTTTATATGCTAAATTTTCAAAGTGCAAGTTTTGGTTGGATTCTGTCGCTTTCTTGGGCCACATTGTATCACCAGAGGGCATTCAGGTAGATCCTAAGAAGATTGAGGCAGTTCCAAACTAGCCTAGACCCACTTCAGCGAGGAGATCAAAAGTTTCTTAGGTTTGGCGGGCTATTACCGTTGATTTGTGGAGGGGTTTTCATCGATAGCAACCCTATTGAACAGGTTGACCTCAAAGGGTGCCCCATTCAGATGGTCAGACGAGTGTGAGGCAAGTTTTCAAAAGCTCAAGACTACTTTGACTACAGTATATTGTGTTGCTTTCTCGTGTTGGGCTCGGTGAGGTATTGATGGAGGAGGGTAAGGTGATTGAATATGTGTTGCTATAGTTGAAGGTTCATGAGAAGAATTACCATGTCCATGACTTAGAGTTGGCAGCCATTGTTCATGCGATAAGGATTTGGAGGCATATCTTTATGGCTTGTCGTGCGAGGTTTTCATGATCATCGGAGCCTTCAATATTTGTTCAAGCAAAAGGATCTCAATTTGAGGCAGAGAAGGTGGTTGGAGCTGTTACAAGACTATTATATCGCCATCTTGTATCATCCTAGGAAGGCCAATGTGGTAGCCGACGCATTGGGTTGAAAGACAGCGAGTATGGGTAGCCTTGCGTTCATTCTAGTTGGTGAGAGGCCGCTTGCACCAGATGTTCAGACTTTGGCCAACCACTTTGTGAGGTTTGATATTTCAGAGCCAATCGTCTTCTATCTTGTACCATTGATCGATCTTCTTTGTTTGAGCACATCAGAGATTGGCAGTATGACGACCCTCATTTGTTGGACCTTAGGGACATGGTGCGGCACAGTGGTTCCAAGGAGGTTACTGTTGGTGATTACGGGGTCTTGATGATGCTGGGTCATGTTTGTTTGCCTAATGTGGATGGACTTCGTGATTTGATTCTTGAGGAGGCCCAAAGTTACCAATATTCTATTCATTCGGGCTCCGCAAAGATGTATCAGAACTTGCGGCAACATTATTGGTGGAGGAGAATGAAGGTGGATATAGTTTCTTATGTAGCTCGATGCCTAAATTTTCAGCAAGTGAAGTATGAGCATCAGAGGCCCGGTTGTTTACTTTAGAAGATAGATATTCTTGAGTGGGAGTGGGTGCGTATCACTATGGATTTCGTTGTTGGCCTCCCACAGACTCAGAAAAATTTTGATGTCGTTTGGGTCATTATGGACAAGCTGACTAAGTCAGCGCATTTCATTCCTGTGGCAATTACCTATTCTTCATAGCGGTCGGCAGAGATTTATATCCGCGAGATCGTCTGTCTTCACGGTGTGCCGTGTCTATCATTTCTGATGAAGGTACGCAGTTCACCTCTCACTTCTGGAGTGCAGTACAACGTGAGTTGGTCAGACAAGTTAAGTTGAGTATTGAGTTTCATCCTCAGACGGACGGACAGCCTGAGCGCACTATTCAGATATTGGAGGATATGCTCCGCACATATGTTATGGAATTTGGAGGATCGTGAGATCAGTTCTTGCCCCTTGCATAGTTCGCCAACAATAACAACTACCAGTCTAGTGTTTAGATGGATCCCTTTGAGGCATTATATGGTAGGCAGTGCCGGTCGCTAGTTGGATCGTTCGAGTTGGGAGAGGCTCAATTGTTGGGCACAAATCTAGTGCAGGATGCCTTGGATAAGCTCAAGATTGTTTAGGATCGACTTCGCACAGCTCAGTCCGGGCATAAGAGTTGTGCCAGCCATAGATTTCATGATGTTTCATTCATGGCCGGGGAGAGAGAGTATAGCTCTGCGTATCACCGATGAAGGGTGTCATAAGGTTCAGAAAGAAAGGCAAGTTGAGCCCTAGGTATATTTACCTTTTGAGATTCTCGAGAGAGTGGGAGAGGTGGCTTACAGGCTTGCATTTCCATCGGGGTTATCAGCAGTTCATTCGGTGTTCCATGTGTCCATGCTTCTGAAGTATCACGATGATCCGTTCCATGTCTTATATTTCAGCTCTGTCCAGTTGGACAAGGGTTTGACATACGAGGAGGATCCGGTGGCCATTCCAGCCCGACAGGTTCGTCAGTTGAGGTCGAAGAGTTATCATTCGGTTTAAGTGTAGTGGAGAGGTCAACCCGTCGAGGCAGCTACCTGGGAGTTCGAATCGGACATGAGGAGCAAATATCTGTCGCGCCCTCTTCTTTCCTCGCGGAGAACGGGTTCAGGACATTTTTGGGACAAACTCCTTTGGAAGGAAGAAGTTGAAGAAAGAGTTGCCACCTAACGATTTTATGGTGCGTTAGGGCACCTGAGTAGTTAACTCATGAACTAATTTTCATTACCTGAGATTGGGTAAGGGCTTGAATTTATCCCGAGAGGAAGGTTTTAGGCATCCCTCAGGATCCACAACTGTAGGTCCCAGCCAAATGGTTTCGTGAATTCAGACAATAAGCAAATAACAAGCAAGGCTCACATAAGAGGGGATTTTAAACAAGTATTGGTGTTTTATTGAAAGTTTAAAAG
Source organism: Nicotiana knightiana (assembly GCA_005239525.1). Lineage (NCBI taxonomy): Eukaryota > Viridiplantae > Streptophyta > Magnoliopsida > Solanales > Solanaceae > Nicotiana > Nicotiana knightiana. Next base: position 224,814 of record ML394008.1, on the reverse strand, counting down.
AAATTAGAAGTAAACATTTGAGAAAAATGACCTGGGTTTAAAATAATACGGATCACATCAATGCAATACATGGTAATCACTCCTCGAAGAGCGGCTACACGTGGTATTAGCGCACCGGTCATCATATCTGTATTCTACCCTTCCCACCCCGTGAAGGTAATTAAAGCGTATGTTGGTCATGGATTCTATTGTGTTCTATTACCCGTCCTATCTTATCAGCCCTAGAGGAAGTTAGGACTACTATCCTAAAAGGTAGGTACTAGGTAGAACCTCTAGGTTTAAAGGACAAATTCTAAGTGACAAATAAAACATTTAGGACTGCATGTATAGGGGACACACAAGAGCAGATATGAGGCTCATGAATCCCTCCACAAATTAATACACATAACTAGCACGACTCAAACACAAAGAGGTCCTTGAATTTCAGAACCTAAGGCAGGATGTCTAAGTGAGAATACAGTAATGGGGCAGTATGATTACTGAGTTTCAGAAGAAATATTTTTACCAGTTCTAGACTATGAATTCTGATATGTAATTAGCCATACAATACAAAGAGACATTTTCCCCAGTTTTATTAAACTTAATGCCTAAGGTTTTCCTAGGCGGGTTTAACAAACTCTAGTTATCTTGTTTAGACATAATCGTGGTAAAGGAGTGAGTACTTAAACTAATGTGAATGCAGTGTCCTACAAAACATGATATCTAATTGCATACAGGGTGTAGAATGATGCAAACCTACACATTCTTTTCTAAATGTACAAATGTTTTCAGAAATCAGAATCTATTATAATAGGACAAAATTTACTTATTAACACATCTTTTGACTCGAAACAGGAAATACAGAAGCGTAGTTAAGTTGTCGAACCGAGCACATTATTTCTAATGAATATAGCAGTATGTCCTTGACACATGAGTCTGGCATAGGTAATATGAGCATGATGAGAATGAATTCCTAGGGTAACATCATCTCTAATGCAAATATTTAAAATTAATGTTTTTAACCTAAAACAAGATTTCTAGACATGGTGATCGTGAAGATGCAGAGACAACAACATTATAACAACCATTTTATAGTTATTTAACTACGAAGAGGATTTCTAAGTGAGGCATGAGTATGGCAAAGATGCTGAGATAAACGGGCCTAAAACATGTTTTCTAATGCATGCATGGCTAGTATTCCTAAGCACGGTAGCTATTGCACACATATACAAAATAAATCCTATAACATGGTTTCTACCCATAACTATACTAAGCATGCACAACCCCGCCCATTTCACTATCCAGCCCATAACCATTTTTTACAATTAATTATTACAGACCAGCCTTGCACGGATTACACAAAAATAAAAATAAGAAGTTACTATAGAGAGCCTAACAGTAGGACCAAGTATCCAGATCCAAATATGCCATATGCCATGACCTTTTGTAACCCAGGTGCATCAGAGTTCTTATGTATCTCAGAAGACCCCAGGCAGTGCTCACACCGAAGTACCCTAGTGAGGAATGAGTAAGTGTAGTATGGAATGCCAGCCTTGTGTGTCAGAGTTCAATGAGTACTCAAATGGTCCCCAAGGCAGTGCACACGAAGGGGGATAAACTTAGATCTAAGAGTAGTGAGATGTGCCTATAGTTTAGAAAAGAGTTGAGTTTGAAAAGTAGCTTTTGAAATAAATGTTTTGAACATAGCTTCAGAGAACAACATGAGAATTTGTTTTATAAAAAATGGTTTGAAGAAGAAAGAGAACAGGACAATCAGCAACCCAGAATGTACATGGTTTAGGAAGCAAATACAAGCAGGGATAGGGGGACTGGGTGATAAATAAGTCACATAGTAGAAGCGGACTTGCACACAAATAGTCCGTAGGCTAGTGCTATATGGTTTAAACAATCACAACCTAGTTATCACAGAATGTTCATGACAGGATTCTAGCAGCATTAGATTGAGGGGGTGTCAAACAGAGTCAGATATTAGGTCCAAGATTAGGATTTACACAATAACTAAGTACTGGGGGTACATTCATGATGGAAACATATAAGGGAAATCAATAGACATGTTTGATTAAATGGAAAGGGGAATCACATAGATAAGCATACCTGAGAAACATGTTGAGTTGGATGCTATAAACTTAAACTAGAAACATACCAGTTAGGAGTAAGAATAGAACAACAAGGTGTAGAGAAGTAGAGCAATAAGACAGTGGTGTGTAAAGTAATAGAGCAACAATAAGTTATTCAGTCTTGGCTTTCAGCTGACCGAGTAGCCAGAAGAACAAGAGAGAATATGCAGCAAAGCAAGTGAGAGTCCAGAGCAATATGATTGCTATTTATGTATATGTTGTATCTATTGGCTGTGTCATGCTAAAGAGAGTAGGGTGTTTATAATTCATAAAATGAGTAAAGAGAATAAGGTAAGGAATATTTAGTCTATCATAATTATGGAAATAATAACCAATCAGTATCAATTAAAGGCCTGGACACTATTTATTAGGGAGTCAAGTTCAAATGGGCCAATCAAAGTTAAATCAGGGAAATGAATCAACTAGAGTGATCTTACCATAACGGGAGTAGTAAAAGCATGGAGTGTGTAATAAAGACCAAGTTCATAACATGTAATTAAGGAAAGTACACACTGATAGCATATTCACAAAACAAAGTATGGGTTTAGTTCTGAAAATTAGTCGAGGGAATCTCGACTGTAATTGAAATCACAGGGAATCAGGCGTAATGAAGGAAAGTATCACACAATTAAGGGAAACAATTCGAAAAATCAGTACATAACATACATAATTATAGGTTCAAAGAAAACATCACAGAGTCAGTAGAGGGTATCAGGAACCCTAACCATGAATTAGTGTAAGAAACATATGGCACATAGAGAGCCTAGAAGAAGTATACAGATTGGCTAAACATAGCAAACAAGACGGACTATAACATAGAATAACATTAAAGCAGAAGTAAAGGAAAATCGATTTTGAAATGGGTTTGTAAAACCCTAGTTTTAAAATTGAAAGATCGTTTAATGATGAAAGTTTTTTGAGAAAAACATAGAAAGAATCTTCGGAATACTATAGATCTAAAGTAGATCTAGAATAAATCGAAAGACATAGGGTAAGGGTTTCGTGGAACCCAGGGAAGTAAGAAGAACCTCAAAGACGGCACTGACCTAAGCCGGGGTTGTAAACTTACTCAAACTGCCGGGGAGGCCGAAAAGTGGCACGGGACCATGGGAGGCCAGAAAGTGGTTCGCCTGAGGACTTTAGGGTGTCACTGGGCCGGTGCAGGGTGGACAAATGGCCATGAGACGATGAGGAGGCATGGTTTCTGGTGAGAGAACTAGTCGGAGAAGATGACTGGATTGCATCGGAGGAGAGAAGCCCAAAGGAGACTTCTAGAGAGAACTGGAGATCAATAGAGAGAGATAGAGAGAGAATGAGTGTTGAGGGAATGAGGGGTCGGAGGGGGTAGTGATTTGGTTTAATTATGGTAACACTGATCTAGACCGTTGATCCCATTTGATCAATGGTTCAAATCAAGTATGGGGTTAGGCTGGGTTATTTGTGGGTTTGGGTTGGGTTAGAGAGTGGGTTTTGGGTCATGTGGGGTTGGGTTAAAGGTTGGCTAAAATTTAAATAAAAATGGGCCAAAAGTTAAATACCTAATTAAATAAGGTAGTTAATTAATTAAAATACCTAATAATTATGAAAAATGAAATTGAGACCAAATAAGTGAATTAAGGCGATTGACTAATATATAAAAGTATAAATGATCATTCATTGATTTTAAAATGGTATAAATGTACATTTGTGCTATAATCGCAAAAACTGTTGAAATGAACTAAATAATGCCAATATTGGCTAATTTGTGAAATAATAAAATCCTAAGGGAATTGAATAGGATATAAATAACTTATTGAGCAAGAAAAAAATGATTTGAAATTATATCATTTATGAATAATTATGGAATATAAAGTATTAAATAATTAGGAAAATAATTTGATAAAAATATGAAAAACTGTGAGAAGATACCAGTTACTGTAAAGAGTGATTTTGAAAGTATATATACAAGTTTGAAAAAATATTTTGACCAAAAAATTGGGTATCAACAACTGCCCCTCTTTACCCGGAAAGGATGAAAGAGTTGTCAGGTAAAGATATGATGCCCAATTTTGGCCGGAGAGAAAGAGTATGAAAGATTTAGGCTGCACCCAGGCCTCTGAGCTGCTACATATCCCTGGTTGTACATGAATCAGGCCGTCTGTAGTTCACGAGTCACCGGTGAAGTATACCAGTGAAGTCTCACAAGGACAGACGCAAGGTGCAAGGTAAGGTGAACAAAATGGCTAACAGGGTAGTTAGGAGAACTGGAGCGGTCCGCTTCTGCCTGGCTGTTGTTCTTAGCCGGATTTCCTGCAAATGAATGACAAGCATAGATTGTGCGTAATTTAAACATGATGCAGATTCCCATTGGACTATGAATGTTGTCTTTGGACGGTTGAGGATGGCGTCCTTAGACCGTGATGTCCTAGGCCATGAATCGCTTGATGCAGGATTCACAGGCTATGAAATGACGTTCTCGGGCCATGAGGATGGTGCCTCCGGACAATGATGCCTTTGAATAATGACATGCAGAGTAATAAAAAGGGATCCGCGGGCCATGAAATGATGTTCTCGTGCCATAAAGATGGTGCCTCTGAACGATGATGCCTTTGGATAGGTTGGCGATATTTCAGCCCATGAGAAGTGCAATAGTATGATGCTGATAAGACAGAGCTTAGTCTTGTGAATTAGAAAGGGCAGAGCTTAGCCCGGAAAGAAACAAAGTAGGTAATTACAGAGACGATGGTTGCTTTAAAAGGTAAATGGGAGCCAGTGTTTAGCCCCCGGAAGACAGAATGGTAGCCTTATGCAATGCGGGAAATAAAAATGCAGATGGAGGTAGAGCTTAACCTCGGAAGGCAAAATGGTAACCTTATGCAATGCGGGAAATAAAAATGCAGATGGAGATAGTGCTTAGTCTCAGAAGGCAGAATGGTGGCCTTACGCAATGCGGGAAATAAAAATGCAGATGGAGGTAGAGCTTAGTTTTGGAGGAATAATTGTAGCCTTATGAAATACGGGAAATAAAAATGCAGATGGAGGTAGAGATTAGTCTTGGAAGGCAGAATGGTAGCTTTATGCAATGCGGGAAATAAAAATGCAGATGGAGACAATGCTTAGTCTCGGAAGGCAGATTGATAGCCTTATGCAATGCGGGAAATAAAATGCAGATGGAGGTAGAGCTTAACCTCGCAAGGCAGAATGGTAGCCGTATGCAAGATCTAAAGGAAGGACAACAGAAATTCTTAGGTGTCGTTAATTGCGGTAGAGCATTGCTATGATGAAGCATCGTTTGTGCTGATAATAAATGTTGGCGTGTGCGATAAGTTTCTGGAACGCTGTCTGTCCTCTGAGCGGATAATATGTTTTGGGGCATCTGTAATTTGTGCCTGCACCCAAAGAAAGATTGTGAGTTTTGTAAAGGGGAAGGTTAGTTCGCATCCCCGTTGGCTCTGCTTGGCTTGTCTACTTGATCACGATATTTTTCACATCATTGGGGTAGCGCTCGCTAAACAAGCTGTTTCGATAAATATACATGATTTTGTAAAAGTATAATATATAATCTAAAATAGTTTTAGATGAACCGATGACATGACACAGTTCGAGACATTTCAACCTCTCATGATGTGGAATTTTGAGGGCCTCACTCAAAATTCTGCCCCAGTTTGTTGGGTGGACGCCTCTGACTACTGCTCGTGCAGGAATTTTGAGGATCCTCCTCAAAATTCTGCCCCAGTTTCCAATTATTGGGGAAAATAGAGTTTTGTTGAATTGTGACCGAACCCATAGGGATGACTACATATTCTAAAGACCAGTAAAATTTTCTTGTTTAAAAATAATGCCCGAATGAGTCCCCTAGTTGTTTTTATTGTGGAAATTTTTTAAAACGGACCTAAATTGAGTAAAAAGTACCCCGAGACTTAAAGAATAAAATTTTCCAGAAAGTGGGTGTTATGCGACGCACTATACAATTGCATAACGTGTATGCGGACCGCATAATGGTTCCATACATGGACAGATCACTGCCCCATTTGAGGTCAACTATGCGGTCCAATATGCGATCGCATTTCGGTTCTGCGAGCCGCATAGCTGTCGCATTGTTGCCTTTGGTTTTTGGGGAGGGAGGTTATGTGATGCATTATGCGATCGCATAACGTGTATGCGGACCGCACAATGGTCGCATACCTGGGCAGTGTGTTTTGAATTTTGTCCCATCTTGAGGGTCATTCTGCGGACCGCATGTCAAGAATGCGACCGCATTCCTGACCGCATTCTTGTGTCGGGCCCTATTTTTCTAATTTTTAAAACCCGACCCAAGTTCCTTAAAACACCCCTCCCCTTCATTTTTAACCACTTTCTGAACAAAATTAGAGAGCGGGGAGAGAGGGTTCTTGAGAGAGAAAACATCATCTCTATCAATTGGATTTCAAAGTCGCTCAGGCCTGGAAATTTCGAGTAATCAATCTTCTTCTTCATTCTAACAGGTAAGAATCCCCAACCCTTTTTGTTAGTTTTCAGGTTTTAAGCAAAAGGGGGGTTCTCATGAATTGATTCTTGAAAATATAAGTTGATACCTTGCATGCATGATCGTTAATGTCCATAATCTAGTAAGAGGAAGTGGGTTGGGGTAAAATTCACAAATAAAGGGGTTGGCAATCTAAAGGATCACATAACATTCGATAAATGATTAAAAGAGTTTAAATTGTATGCATGATTTCCAATTCTGAGTTGAATATGTTTAATTGTGAACTAGATTGATTGTACTAGTTGGTCCGGTGATTTGTGAGTAAAAGTTAAAAAGGAATTTCGACCCCAGGTATGTATGGCTAACTTTAACCTTCGTAGAATCCTGTTGGTGGGTCCGAGTATACGGCATGCGTACCTTGTTTGGAAATATGTGAACTGATTGTTCAAATGTGTTGAGACGTAAGATTCTATTCTATGATTGTCCTAGTTGACTGTCATGCTACCATGCTATATGAGGTTGTGAAAAGTGTTTTGATGTGCCTATTTCATTTTGTGCAAAGCTCGTAAATGCTAGATGATATTGATATCAAAGTATGTGTAATGAATGAAAGATTGTTGATGTGCCCAAGTGTGGGATTGGGAAAGTATATAATGGCTAAAAGTCGTGCATGGAATGAAATGAAAAAAAAAGTATTGCGAAGTGATGTAAATTAATTGAACAATTATAGCAACACCGTGTACATGAATCACTGCTTGGTAAGAATTATAGTGCCTTGGTCCCAAATAAATAAATTGTTGATATGAACTTGTGTTCCCTGAAATTATGATTCTTGGGATGTAAGTTGTTTGTGATTGTTCTTGTGAATGTAAATTGTCAGTCGGTGTCGGGTTGCGCGCCACCACACAAAGTAATAAGTTGTGGGTTGTGGTGATAAGAATGGATCAAATTATCACTACTGAAATAAAAATCGATTAGCTCTTGAATATGATGATGTTGAAAGGGGAAAAGGACAGTTTGTGAAACTTGTTTCATTTTGGTTGTTTCTTTCCACGTGCATTGATTGATTAGTTCGATTACTGTCTCTTAATTGTGTACTGTTTGATTGTACTTAGGATAAAGTTTGTTCATACATACTAGTATTACTCCACAGTACTAACGTCTCTTTTGTCGGGGGCGCTACATTTTCTTATATGAATGTAGGTGGTTCTACAACAGGTAATTTAGCCCACTGTCAGTAGTGCCTCCTTTCCTTTCTGTCAGCTGTTCTGGTGAGCCCCACTTCCTCCCGGGGCCACGTGTGGCTCATGTCGCCTTATTTTGAGTTTATGATGTAGTGTAAGGTATAGCTGGTGTCTTATTACCGGCAAGTAGTACATAAACCCTTTTGTACTCGTAGAGGCTCCGTAGACACAATGTGGGTAATGTATACATGTATTTTGGGTAGTAAGCATACGGTTCGGAATCGTGGTCCACATTAGTAAATCTTGTATGTATTTCGTAAGTAATTGGCATCCTATTTTGGGAATGATAAGAAGTAGAAATGAATTCAAGCCGTAAGTTTATGCTTAAGTTATAAATGGCTATTTCACATGAATAATGTATATTGAAATCGCGGGGTAACGTGTGGGATAGGAAAGACAAATCAGGTTCTCTTAGCCGGGTTCACTCGGTTAGGCGCCGGTCTCGTCCTTCGATTTTGGGGCGTGACACGTATCCCCTCTTAAACAGGAATCAGGTCAGGCGTAGTTCAATTTACATCATTGAGAATACATGAGGATTACAAATAGTAGCGCTTGTCTGCATCTGAATTGATTGGTTTTGGCCAAACTTCTCCATCCATTTCTGCAAGTATGAGTTCTCCTCCTGTTAGCACTCTGTGAACCATGTACGGGCCTTGCCAGTTGGGAGAGAACTTCCCCTTGGCTTCATTTTGATGCGGAAAGATTTTCTTTAACACCAGCGGCCCTGGTATGAATCGTCTCGTTTTGACTTTCTTGTTGAAGGCTCTAGCCATTCTGTTCTTATATAGCTGACCATGACAAACTGCATTCGTTCTTTTTTCGTCTATGAGGGCTAGCTGCTCATAACAGCTCTTGACCCACTCTGCGTCACTGAGCTCAGCTTCTTGTATAATATTCAGAGATGGGATCTCCACATCGGCAGGAATTACAACTTCTATACCATAAACTAGCATATATGGAGTCGCCCCTGTTGAGGTGCGAATTGTAGTGCGATATCCCAATAAGGCAAATGATAACTTCTCATGCCACTGTTTGTGCCTTTCTATCATCTTTCTTAGTATCTTCTTGATGTTTTCTGAATCTCCCAGGTTGATGCTTTCAGTCTCGTCCAGGTTGGACTTAGGTTTGTTCTCAAAATTCCCAACTTCTTTGACGATCTCGTCAGGTATGTCATCTTCTTCTAAATATACGTTCGTTTGTTGCGTTGTCTCGTTGCATGTCACAGTCATCGGTTCATCAAGACAGGTAATAGTAATGTTGTATAAATAAATTAATGACTGAAAACAATAGCAATAAATATCGGATTTCGTAAGAGAAATTTGGAAGATGCTTTGATAGATTGAATAACTGTTTCGAACATTGAATATCTTTATTGTAAAAATTAAAAACAGATGCAGGAAAATCATTTAGTGAATAAAACAGTAAATAATGCTTTTTTTAGCCTTGCTACCCTGAGGCTCGTCGGGCTTTGGTTTTCTTGATAGACCAGTTCTTGAGATATGCCCCCTTAGTCACAATCTGTATTGAAGGGCCTTCCTCCCCCTCCCCCTCGAGGATAACACAGCAATCCATATGATCATTCTGTAGAAAGAAGATCCTCATTGCTGCAAGTGCTTCTTCTTCATCTGAACCATAGACAATGTCAGCTTGCTTGAAAGTCTACTCAAGATGAGGTATCAGTTGTTCCATAGGGTAATAGGGATTGCGCCAAGGTGGCAACTAATCGTTGAATTCCTGCCAGGTATACTCATACCCCGGACCGAAAGTGGTACCATGCTCCTTGAGCTTTATAGGCTTCGTGATTCCTTGGAGGTTTTTACCGAGCCCTTTGCCTGGCTCATATCCTCCCCAATTCAAGATTCTCTCGATCTTGTTATCCCACCATTTGTCCTTGTCGATGGCATTGGCCCATTCAATATGGTGGTAAGTTCCTCCACGTATCTTCCTTTTCCCGTCAATCATCGGAATAGTTTGACAGCCATCAATGGGGTTGCTACCATCACCATGAATAATTACCTTTTGGTGGTTCCATTCAAATTTTACCGCCTAATGTAGTTTTGACGCCACGGCCCCAGCAGCATGAATCCATGGTCGTCCCAACAACAGGTTGTAGGATGCCGGAACATCCATCACCTGGAAATTCACTTTGAACAAAGTCGGTCCCATCTGTAGACATAGACTGATCTCCCCCATGGAGGACCTTTGAGAACCTTCGAAAGCCTTCACATTGATCGCCCCATCCTTTATCTCATGTAGCCCTTTTCCCATTATCTTGAGTGTTATCAGCGGACAGATGTTAAGACTGGAACCTCCGTCGATCAAGATTCTTGTGATGAAATGATCCTCGCACTGCACGGTGATGTGAAGCGCTTTGTTGTGCTCCAATCCTTCAGGTCGTAGCTCAGGGGTGCTAGCATCTTACAGGATGAGGGGAGCAACGTATTTCTGGTTCGAGATGTGGGAGGATTCCCGTGGGAAGGGAAGTCCTCCAGCGAGATTGGATGAGTTCGTTGATGCTTTCATGGATCACTTCTTGCTTGCCGAGACTATGGCAGCCCGTGCTACGGAGTTTGAGGTTCTCAAGCAGGGTAATATGAGTGTGTGGGAGTACCACATGGAGTTCTTAAGGTTGTCCAAGTACGCTCCTCAGTTGGTATCGATTATGGATGCCAGAGTTCGACGGTTTGTTCATGGCCTCAGTCCCTTGGTTGTTAATGAAGCTGCTACATCTGCCTTGCACTCAGACATGAATTATGGTAAGATAGTGGGATTCGCCCAGGCCATGGAGGCTAGAAAATTGAAGATAAGGTCGGAGAGGGAGAGTATTAGCAGGCCCGGTCAGCGGGCCACTCGGGGAGTTCAGTTGGAGAAGGAGACCAGTTCAGGGGAGAGGACCATCAGGGCCATCCCAGTCTTATGCTCAGTCCTCATCTAGTGCACTGCCATCAGTGCCTCGTTATCAGCAGAGCAGTCCCTGGGGACCAAGATCATGTAGCAGGAGGCGGCATCCGTCCGGTCATCCAGGAGGGAGGTTCTAGCAGCAGATGAGGGCTCTGTGCCCTAAGTGTGGGAGGTTCCATACCGAGCCTTGTTACCTGGATATCCACATATTCTTCGAGTGTGGGGAGAGAGGTCATATTCATCAATTTCCGTGCGCCCAGTCAGGGCATGAGTAGTGGTTTTGCTCAGCCGTCCAGTTCTTCAGTCGCCGCATCTTTAGGGCGTTCTCCAGCTTCAACAGGGCGTGGTGCAGTTAGGGGTGGAGTACGAGGTAGAGGTGGACGAAGTCGCTTCTATGCTTTAAGTGGTCGCTAGAGTGCGGAGTCTTCTCTAGATGTCATTACAGGTATTCTAACTGTTCAAGCACTTGTGTTTATGCTCTTATTGATCCGGGGTCCTCTTTTTCATATGTTACCCCATTTATTGCTTCAAGTTTTGGGATAGAACCCGAACAAATTCATGAGCCGTTCTCTGTGTCGACTCCTGTTGGTGATTCTATTACAGCTGCACGAGTCTATAGGAATTGTTTTGTCATAGTGTGTGATCGAGATACCATGGCCGATCTTATCGAACTTGGGATGGTATATTTCGATGTTATCATGGGAATGGATTGGATTTACTCGTGGTTTTCTAAATTCAACTACCGAACCAGAATTATGAGACTAGAGTTTCCTAATGAGTCAGTTATTGAGTGGAAAGGTAATGGTGTGGTGCCAAAGGGTAGGTTCATTTCCTACCTTAAGGCCTCGAAGATGATTAAGAAGGGGTGTGTTTATCATTTTGTCCGGGTTGCGGACACCACTTTAGAAGTGTCTGCCCTCGAGTTTGTCCTAGTCGTGAATGAGTTTCTTGAAGTATTTTTGGATGAGCTTCCAGGGATTCCAATAGATAGAGAGATCGATTTCGGGATTGATGTATTGGCAGATGCGCAGTCAATATCTTTTCCACCATACTGAATGACGCCAACAAAGTTGAGGAAGTTAAAGGAGCAGTTGAAAGACTTACTAGAGAAGGGGCTCATTCGGTCGAGTGTGTCGCCATGGGGTGCTCCGGTTCTTTTCGTCAGGAAGAAGAATGGGCCGCTTCAGATGTGTATTGATTATCGACAGCTCAAAGAAATCACTATAAAAAACAAGTATCCATTGCCTCGGATAGATGATTTGTTGGACCAATTGAAGGGTGCGAGGTTCTTCTCCAAACTTATTTACGGTCGGGGTGTCACCAGTTGATGATCAGAGAGCAGGATATTCTTAAGACCTCCTTCAGAACTCGCTATGACCATTTTGAATTTTTTGTAATGTCCTTTGGACTGACCAATGCTCCAATGGCTTTCATGGATCTTATGAATCGAGTTTTCAAACCTTTTCTTGACTCCTTCATGATTGTTTTTATTGATGACATCCTTGTCTACTGGCGGAGTCGGGAGGATCATGCTAATCACCTCAGGAAGTTCTGCAGACTCTTCATCCGCACCAATTGTACGCCAAGTTTTTAAAATGTGAATTTTTGCTGGAGTCAGTCACATTTTTGGGGCATGTTATTTCAAGAGAAGGGATTAAGGTTGATCCCCATAAGATCAGAGCGGTGAAGGATTGGCATAGACCAACGACCCCGACAGAGATTCGCAGTTTCTTGAGTCTAGCCGGTTATTATCGGAGGTTTGTCGATGGGTCTGTACCCTCGCCTCCCCATTGACTAAATTGACGCAAAAGGTAACTAAGTTCCAATGGTCCGACGCTTGTGAGAAGAGCTTTCAGGAATTGAAATCAAGATTGACTTCAGCACCGGTGTTAACTTTGCCAGAAGGAACGGAGGGATTTGTGGTTTATTGCGATGCTTCAAGGGTTGGTTTGGAATGTGTGTTGATACAGCACGGGAAGATTATATCCTATTCTTCCAGGCAACTCAAGAATCACGAGAAAAATTATCCGACGCATGATTTAGAACTCGCGGCAGTTGTGCTTGCATTAAAAATAGGGCGGAATTATATGTATGGGGTCCAAGTGGACGTGTTCTCACACCACAGGAGTCTCCAATATTTGTTCAAGCAGAAGGAGTTGAATTTATGGAAGCGGCGATGGTTAGAATTGCTTAAGGATTATGATATGAACATTCTGTACCATCCGAGAAAAAGCAAATGTAGTGGCCGACGCTCTCAGTCGGAAGTCTATGGGTAGTCTGGCTCATTTGGAGGAAGATCACAGGCCGTTGGCTCGGGAGGTTTTTCAATTGGCTAGTCTGGGGGTCTGTCCTCGATCTCAAACGAGGGCGAAGTCATGGTGCATAATGGGGCAGAATCATCACTTGTAGAGGAAGTCAAGGAGAAGCAGTTCATTGATCAAGCATTGGCGCAGTTGAAGGAGGCAGTTTTGAATAGCAAGATTTCGGCATTTTCACTCGGGAGCGATGATGGTGTTTTGTGGTGCCATGGAAGGCTAAGTGTTCATGATGTGGATAATCTTCGAGAGAGGGTGATGGCGGAAGCTCATTGTTCCAGGTTTTCCGTGCACCCAGCTTCTACGGAAATGTATCAAGATCTCCAGGAAGTTTATTGGTGGAGCAGTATGAAAAGAGGTGTGGCATACATTGTATCTAAATGTCCGAATTGTCAGCAGGTGAAGGCCGAGCATCAGAGTCCTAGTAGGTTAACTCAGCTTATGGAAATTCCAATGTGTAAATGGGAAATGATCAACATGTATTTAATGTAGGGTTACCTTGCACTCAGCGCAAGTTCGACTCGATTTGGGTGATAGTGGATCGACTCACGAAATCAGCTCACTTCCTGCCGGTCGAGTGCACCGATACTGTAGAATAGTACGCTCAGTTATATATCAAGGAAATATTCAGGCTTCATGGTACTCCAGTTTCTATAATCTCAGACCGAGGAGCCTAGTTCACGGCTAATTTTTTGAGGAAATTTCAGCAAGGTTTGGGTACTCAGGTAAATCTCGGCACATCTTTCTATCCGCAGAATGATGGTCAGGCAGAGAAGACTATTCAGACGCTTGAAGATATAGTACGGGCTTGTGTGTTGGACTTCAAGGGTAGTTGGTATAATCATTTACCGCTTATCAAATTTTCTTAAAATAACAGCTTTCACGCTAGTATTCAGATAGCCCCATTTGAGGGATTGTACGGAAGGAGGTGTAGATCTCCGATTGGGTGGTTCGAGGTTGGTGAAGCATAATTGTTAGGGCCAGGTCTTGTGCACCAGGCATTGGAAAAAGTCAGAGTCATTCGGGAGAGGATGAAAACCGCTCAGAGCCGTCAAAAATCCTATGTAGATGTTCGGCGAAGAGAAATGGAATTCTAAGTAGATGATTGGGTATTCTTGAAAGCATCTCCCATGAAGGGAGTGATGCGGTTTGGGAAGAAATGGAAATTGAGATTAATGTATGTCAGGCCATATCAGATTGCTCAAAGGATAGGACAAGTGGTTTATAGGTTGGAATTACCCCCTGAATTGTCATTAGTGCACCCGGTGTTCCACGTGTCCATGTTGAAGAAAGTGGTTAGAGATCCATTAGCCATCGTGCCAGTTAAGACTATTGAGGTTAATGAAGAATTATCGTATGAAGAGGCTCCGGATGCTATTCTTGATTGACAAGTCCGTAGATTGTGGAACAAATAAATTGCTTTAGTTAAAGTATTGTGGCGAAGTCAGCACATTGAGGAAGCCACGTGGGAAGCGGAAAATGAGATGAAAGAAAAATATCCCCATTTGTTTGAATAAGTCCAGTAGTGTTCGCCAGAACTGTCATCTATAAGCAAATTATATTTTATGTTCAGTTTTGTGCAAAAGCACCCCATCTTCCCCTAATTTCCTTATTGTTGTAATTTCCCAATGTGTGCTAAAACTGAACCCGCTGTTCTATTTGGGTAGCGTGCAACCCTTGAGGTAAATAAAAGTTCTGTGGAGCGTATGTGTTAGGCAAGTGATTAATAGTAGTGTAAGTTGGTAATGATTAATTGAAATGAATATAGTATATTGAGGTGATTGGGTAGTATGGGACTCATTAAAATGACCAAGTTATGTGCAAAAATGTGAATCATGTGCAAATTTGTGGTATAATAAGAAAGAACTATGTGTAGTTGACAAAATAATTTAATATTTGCAAATTATTAAGGTAACAACATTGTGTGTGAGTTATTGGGTGATTAAAACTATGTAATGGTGCTTGGAAATGTGTTTCGGGGGCTCTCTGACAGGTAGATAGGTCTAATTACAAAGGGAACTTTGGCGAAATNGGGGGGGAGGATGTAAAGACCCGCAAAATTTTCTTGTTTAAAAATAACTCCCGAATGAGTCCCCGAGTTATTTTTATTGTGGAAATTTTTAAAATGGACCTAAATTGGGTAAAAAGTACCCCGAGACTTAAAGAATAAAATTTCCCAGAAAGTGGGCGTTATGCGACGCACTATGCAATCACATAACATGTATGCGGACCGCATAATGGTTGCATACATAGACAGATCACTTCCCCATTTGAGGTCAACTATGCGGTCCAATATGCGATCATATTTCGATTATGCGGACCGCATAGCTGTCGCATTGTTGCCTTTGATTTTTGGGGAGGGAGGTTATGCGACGCAGTATTAGATCGCATAACATGTATGCGGACCGCACAATGCCCGCATACCTGGGTAGTGTGTTTTGAATTTTGGCCCATCTAGAGGGCCATACCGCGGACCGCATATCAGAAATGCGATTGCATTCCTGACCGCATTCTTGTGTCGGGCCCTATTTTTTTTTATTTTTAAAACCCGACCCCAGTTTATTAAAACACCCCTCCCCTTCATTTCTAACCACTTACTGAACAAAATTAGAGAGAGGGGAGAAAGGGTTCTTGATAGAGAAAACACCATCTCTATCAATTGGATTTTCAAAGTCACTCAGGCTTAGAAATTTCGAGTAATCAAACTTCTTCTTCATTCTAACATGTAAGAATCAAGAACCTTTTTCGTTAGTTTTCAGGTTTTCAACAAAAAGGGAGTTCTCGTGAATTGATTATTGAAAATATAAGTTGATACCTTGCATGCATGATCGTTAATGTCCATAATCTAGTAGGAGGAAGTGGGTTGGGGTAAAATTCGCAAATAAGGGGTTGGCAATCTAAGGGGTCACATAACATTCAATAAAATGCTTAAAAGAGTTCAAATTGCATGCATGATTTCCAATTCTGAGTTGAATATGTTTAATTGTGAACTAGATTGACGGTACAAGTCGGTCCGGTGATTTGTGAGTAAAAGTTATAAAGGAATTTCGACCCCAGGTATGTATGGCTAACTTTAACCTTCATAGAATCCTCTTGTTGGGTCCGAGTATACGACATGTGTACCTTGTTTGGAAATATGTGAACTGATTTTTTAAATGTGTTGAGACGTAAGATTCTATTCTTTGATTGTCCTAGTTGACTGTCATGCTACCATGCTATATGAGGCTGTGAAAAGTCTTTTGATGTGCATTTTGTGCAAAGCTTGTAAATGCTAGAGGGTATCGATATGAAAGTATGTGTAATGAATGAAAGATTGTTGATGTGACCAAGTGTGGGAAAGTATATAATGGCTAAAAGTCGTGCGTGGAATGAAATGAAAAAAAAAGTATTGTGAAATGATGTAAATGAATTGAACAATTATGGCAACACCGTGTACATGAATCACTGCTTGGTAAGTTGAAATGAACTTGTGTTCCATGAAATGATGATTCTTGGGATGTAAGTTGTTTGTGATTGTAAATTGTCAAGCGGGGTCAGGTTGCGCGCCGCAACACGAAGTAATAAGGTGTGGGTTCTGGTGATAAGGATGGACTAAATTGTCAGGCGGGGCCGGGTTGTGCGCCGCAACACAAAGTAATAAGGTGTGGGTTGTGGTGATAAGGGTCGCCGAGGTAATAAGGATGGAATGTGATCATTATTACTACTGAAATGAAAATCTATGAGCTCTTCAATGTGATGATGTTGAAAGTGGAAAAGGATATATTGTGAAACTTGTTTGATTTTTGTTGTTTCTTTCCACGTGCATTGATTAATTGGTTCTATTACTGTCTCTTAATTGTGTACTGTTTGATTGTACTTGGGATAAAGTTTGTTCATACATACTAGTATTATTCCACAGTACTATCGTCTCTTTTGCCGGGGACACTACATTTTCTTATATGAATGTAGGTGGTTCTATAGCATGTAATTTCTCCCACCGTCAGTAGTGCCTCCTCTCCTTTCCGTCAGCTATTATGGTGAGCTCCACTTCCTCCCGAGGCCACGTGGGGATCATGTCGCCTTATTTGGAGTTTATACTGTAGTGTAAGGTATAGCCGGGACCTTGTTACCGGCAAGTACTATATAAACCCTTTTGTATTCGTAAAGGCTCCGTAGACACAATATGGGTAATGTATACATGTATTTTGGGTAGTAAGCGTACGGTTCGGAATCATAAGTAATTGCAATCCTATGTTGGCAATGATAAAAAGTAGAAACGATTTCAAGCCGTAAGTTTATGCTTAAGTTATAAATGGCTATTTCACATGAATAATGTATATTGAAATCGTGGGTAACACGTGGGATAGGAAAGGAAAATCAGGTTCGCTTGGCCGGGTTCACTCGGTTAGGCGCCAGTCTCGTCCCTCGATTTTGGGGCGTGACGAACTTGGTATCAGAGACTAAGGTTTTAAAAGTGTCCTAGGATGTCTCGGAGCCGTGTCTAGTAGAGCTCTTCTTATCTGTGTGTTGTCGACCACATCTATAATTAGGGGGCTACATGGACATTTAGGAAACACCCTTTTCATTGTTATTTTATATCGTGCGGTGAAGTGGAAAGTGAAAATATTATTGTCTAACTCGTACTCTGTTCCAAAATTTTTCAGAGATGGCACCGAAGAAGAGAGCTCGACTCGTCCTAGAGGCCAATGCCGCCCCAAGTGTGGCCGTGAATTCTATACCCGATGGTGCGGGTGAGAGCGAATCCCTGACCTTGAACCCATCTGACCTTTGTGTTGCAGATCAGAGTGTTCCTATTCCTGCGGGAGGGTGCTACAATCCCTCCCGTCGATATTCCTGATCCTTCTTCGGTTCAAGCTTCAGGTCCCGGTACTTCCGATGAGGACCTCAGGGGAGCTATTCATATGTTGACCCAGTTCATGGTTTCTCAGGCCCAAGGATCTCATGCTGCCCCTGCATCCTCTAGTAGACTCCGCCGGTTCTCGAGTTAACTAGTTTCTGCGGTTGAACCCTTAGAGTTCTCAGGTATTGACCCACAGGCCGATCCGCAGGACTTTCTAGATGAAATGTACAAGACGCTTCGGGTTATGAAGGCTACAGAGATAGAGGGGTTGAGTTAGCATCTTACAGGCTGAGGGGAGCAGCGTATTCCTGGTTCGAGATGTGGGAGGACTCCCATGGGGAAGGAAGTCCTCCGGCGAGATGGGATGAGTTCGTTGAGGCTTTCATGGATCACTTCTTGCCTGCCGAGACTATTGCAGCCCGCGCGACGGAGTTTGAGGTTCTCAAGTAGGGTAATATGAGTGTGTGGGAGTACCACATGGAGTTCATGATGTTGTCCAAGTACGCTCCTCAGTTGGTATCGACTATGGATGCCAGAGTTCGACAGTTTGTTCAGGGCCTCAGTCCCTTGGTTGTGAATGAAGCTGCTACAGCTCATGAATTATGGTAAGATAGTGGGATTCGCCCAGGTCACGGAGGCTAGAAAATTGAAGATAAGGTCGGAGAGGGAGAGTATTAGCAGGGCCCAGTCAGCAGGCCACTCGGAGAGTTCAGTTGGAGGAGGGAGACTAGTTAAGGGGAGAGGACCATCAGGGCCATCCCTGTCTTATGCTCAGTCCTCATCCAGTGCACCGCTATCAGTGCCCCGTTATCAGTACAACAGTTGCTGGGGGCCAAGATTAGGTAGCAGGAGACCCCATTAGTCCGATCATCCAGGAGGGAGGTTCCGGCAGCAGAGGAGGGCTCTATGCCCTATGTGTGGGGGGGTCCATACCGAGCCTTGTTACATGGATATCCCCATATGCTTCGGGTGTGGGGTGAGAGGTCATATTCAGCGGAATTACCGTGCGCCCAGTCAGGGCATGGGTAGTGGTTTTGCTCAGCCGTCCGGTTCTTTAGTCGCCGCATCTTCAGGGCGTCCTCCAGATCCAGCAGGGCGTGGTGCAGTTAGGGGTGGAGTACGAGGTAGAGGTGGACCCAGTCGCTTCTATGCTTTGAGTGGTCGGCAAAGTGCGGAGGCTTCTCCAGATGTTATTACATGTATTCTGACTGTTCAGGCACTTGGTGTTTATGCTCTTATTGATCCGGGGTCCTCTTTGTCATATGTTACCCCATTTATTGCTTCAAGTTTTGGGATAGAACCCAAACAACTTCATGAGCTATTTTCTGTGTCGACTCCTGTTGGTGATTCCATCACAGCCGCACGAGTCTATAGTAATTGTCTTGTCACGGTGTGTGGTCGAGATACCACGACCGATCTTATCGAACTTGGGATGGTACATTTCGATGTTATCATGGGAACGAATTGGTTTTACTCATACTTTGCTAAACTCGATTGCCGAACTAGAATTATTAGACTAAAATTTCCTAATGAGTCAGTTATTTACTGGAAAGGGAATGGTGTGGTGCCAAAGGGTAGGTTCGTATCCAACCTTAAGGCCTCGAAGATGGTTAAAAAGGGGTGTGTTTATAATTTGGTCCGAGTTGCAGACACCACTTCAGAAGTGTCTGCCCCCGAGTCCGTCCTAATCGTTAATGAGTTTCTTGAAGTATTTCCGGACGAACTTCCAGGGATTCTGTCAGATAGAGAGATCCATTTCGGGATTGATGTATGGAAAGACACGCAGCAAATATCTATTCCACCAACAGAATGGCGCCAGCAGAGTTGAGGTAGTTAAAGGAGCAGTTAAAAGACTTACTAGAGAAGGGGTTCATTCGGCCGAGTGTGTCGCCGTGGGGCGCTCCGGTTCTTTTCGTCAGGAAGAAGGATGGGTCTCTTCGGATGTGTATTCATTATCGGCAGCTCAACAAAGTCACTATCAAAAACAAGTATCCATTGCCTCGGATAGATAATTTGTTCGGCCAATTGCAGGGTGCGAGGTTCTTCTCCAAAATTGATTTACGATCGGAGTATCACCGGTTGAAGATCAGAGAGCAGGATATTCCTAAGACCTCCTTAAGAACTCGTTATGGCCATTTTGAATTTTTGGTAATGTCCTTTGGACTAACCAATGCTCCAGCGCCTTTCATGGATCTTATGAATTGGGTTTTCAAACAGTTTCTTGACTCCTTCGTGATTGTTTTTATTGATGACATCCTTGTCTACTCGCGGAGTCGGGAGGATCATGCTAATCACCTCAGGGCAGTTTTACAGACTCTTCATCAGCACCAATTGTATGCCAAGTTTTCAAAATGTGAATTTTGGCTAGAGTCAGTCACATTTTTGGGTCATGTTGTTTCTAGAGAAGGGATTAAGGTTGATCCCCAGAAGATCACAGCAGTGAGGGATTGGCCTAGACCAACAACCCCGACAAGGATTCGCAGTTTATTGGGTCTAGCCGGGTATTATCAGAGGTTTATGGGTGTTCTCTACCCTCTCCTCCCCATTGACTAAATTGATGCAGAAGTCAACGAAGTTCCAATGGTCCGACGCTTGTGAGAAGAGCTTTCAGGAATTTAAATTAAGATTGACTTCAGCACCAGTGTTAACTTTGCCAGAAGGCACGGAGGGATTTGTGGTTTATTGCGATGCTTCAAGGGTTGGTTTGGGATGTGTGTTGGTGCAACACGGGAAGGTTATAACCTATGCTTCAAGGCAACTCAAGAATCACGAGAAGAATTATCTGACGCATGATTTAGAACTCGTGGCAGTTGTGTTTGCATTAAAAATATGGCGGCATTATTTGTATGGGGTCCATGTGGACGTGCTCTTAGAACACAAGAGTCTCAAATATTTGTTCAAGCAAAAAGAGTTGAATTTAAGGCAGCGACGATGGTTAGAATTGCTTAAGGATTATGATATGAAAATTTTGTACCGTCCGAGAAGAGCAAATGTAGTAGCCGATGCTCTCAGTCGGAAGTCTATGGGTAGTCTGGTTCATTTCGAGGAAGATCAGAGGTCGTTGGCTCGGGAGGTTTGTCAATTGGCTAGTCTGGGGGTCTGTCTCTCGACCTCAGTCGAGGGGAAAATTATGCTGCATAATGGGGCAGAATCATCACTTGTAGCGGAAGTCAAGGAGAAGCAGTTCATTGATCCAACATTGGCGCAGTTGAAGGAGGCAATTTTGAATAGCAAGATTTCGGCATTTTTACTTGGGAGCGATGATGGTGTTTTGCGGTGCCAGGGAAGGCTATGTGTTCCTGATGTGAATAATCTTCGGGAGAGGGTGATAGCGGAAGCTCACAGTTTTAGGTATTTCGTGCACCCAGGTTCTACGAAAATGTATCAAGATCTCTGGGAAGTTTATTGGTGGAGCAGTATGAAAAGAGGTGTGGAAGACTTTGTATCTAAATGTCTGAATTGTCAGCAGGTGAAGGCCGAGCTTCAGAGGCCTAGTAGATTAACTAAGCTTATGGAAATTCCAATGTGGAAATGGGAAATGATCAACATGGATTTAGTAGTAGGGTTACCTCGCACTCAGCACAAGTCTGACTCGATTTGGGTGATAGTGGATCGACTCACGAATCAGCTCACTTCTTGCCGGTCAAGTCCACCGATACTACAGAATAGTACGCTCAGTTTTATATCAAGGAAATAGTCAGGCTTCATGGTACTCCAGTTTCTATTATCCCAGACTGAGGAGCCCAGTTCATGGTTAATTTTTGGAGGAAATTCCAGCAAGGTTTGGGTACTCAGGTAAATCTCAGCCCAACTTTCCATCCGCAGACTGATGGTCAGGCAGAGCAGACTATTCAGACACTTGAAGATATGATACAGGCTTGTGTGTTCGATTTCAAGGGTAGTTGGGATGATCATCGAATTTTCTTACAATAATAGCTTTCATGCTAGTATTCAGATGGCCCCATTTGAGGCATTGTACGGAAGGAGGTGTAGATCTCCGATTGGGTGGTTCAAGGTTGGTGAAGAAAAAGTATTAGGGCCAGATCTTGTTTTGGAAAAAGTCAGAGTCATTCAGGAGAGGATGAAAACCTCTTAGAGCCGTCAAAAATCCTATGCGGACGTTCGGCGAAGAGAATTGGAATTCCAAGTAGAGATTGGGTACTCTTGAAAGTATCTCACATGAAGGGAGTGATGCGGTTTGGGAAGAAAGGGAAATTGAGCCCAAGGTATGTCGGGCCATATCGAATTGCTCAAAGGATAGGACAAGTGGCTTATAGGTTGGAATTACCCCCTTAATTGTCATTAGTGCACCCGGTGTTCCACGTGTCCATGTTGAAGAAAGTGGTTGGAGATCCATCAGCCATCGTGCCAGTTGAGACTATTGAGGTTAATGAAGAATTATTGTATGAAGAGGTTCCGGTTGCTATTCTTGATAGACAAGTCCGTAGATTGAGGAACAAAGAAATTGCTTCAGTTAAAGTATTGTGGCGAAGTCAGCACATTGAGGAAGCCACGAGGGAAGCGAAAAATGAGATGAAAGAAAAGTAGCCCCATTTGTTTGAATAATTCTAGTAGTGTTCGTTAGAACTGTCATCTCTAAGAAAATTATATTTTATGCTCAGTTTTGTGCAAAAGCACCCCATCTTCCCTTAATTGCCTTATTGTTGTAATTTCCCAATGTGTGCTAAAACTGAACTCGCTGTTCTACTTGGGTAGTGTGCAACCCTTGAGGTAAATGAAAGTTCTGTGGAATGTATGTGTTAGGCAAGTGATTAATAGTAGTGTAGGTTGGTAATGATTAATTGAAATGAATATAGTATATTGAGGTTATTGGGTTGTATGGGACTCATTAAAATGACCAAGTTATGTGCAAAAATGTGAATCATGTGCAAATTTGTGGTATAAGAAGAAAGAATTGTGTAGTTGACAAAATGATTGAATATTTTCAAATTGTTGAGGTAACAATGTTGTGTGTGAGTTATTGGGTGATTAAAATTGTGTAATGATGCTTGGAAATTTATTTCGGGGGCTCTCTGACAGGTAGATATGTCTAATTACAAAGGGAACTCTGGCGAAATTTTTCTGAAATATTGGAGTTAGTGAAAATCTTGAAGTTACATATCATACTTTCAAAACTAGTTGATTTCCAAAACCCTCATTCAAGGACGAATGATTTTTAAGGGGGGGGGGGGGGGGGAGGATGTAAAGACCCGTAAAATTTTCTTGTTTAAAAATAATGCCCGTATGAGTCCCCGAGTTGTTTTTATTGTGGAAATTTTTAATACGGACCTAAATTGAGTAAAAAGTACCCTGAGACTTAAAGAATAAAATTTCCCAGAAAGTGGGCGTTATGCGAAACACTATGCAATTGCATAACATGTATGCGGACCGTATAATGGTCGCCTACACGGACAGATCACTGCCCCATTTGAGGTCAACTATGCGGTCGAATATGCGATCGCATTTCAGTTCTGTGGTCCGCCTAACTGTCGCATTGTTGCCTTTGATTTTTGGGGAGGGAGATTATGCGACGCGCTATGCAATCATATAACGTGTATGCGGACCGGACAATGGTCTCGTACCTAGGCAGTGTGTTTTGAATTTCTCCCCATCTTGAGGGCCATTCTGCGGACCGCATGTCAGGAATGCGATCGCATTACTGATCGCATTCTTGTGTCAGGCCCTATTTTTCTCATTTTTAAAACCCGACCCCAGTTCATTAAAACACCCCTCCCCTCCATTTTTAACCACTTTCTGAACAAAATTAGAAAGAGGGGAGAGAGGGTTCTTGAGAGAGAAAACATCATCCCTATCAATTGGATTTTCAAACTCACTCAGGCTTCAAAATTTCGAGTAATCAATCTTCTTCTTCATTCTAACAGGTAAGAATTCCCATCCCTTTTCGTTAGTTTTCAGGTTTTAAACAAATGGGGGGTTCTCATGAATTGATTCTTGAAAATATAAGTTGATACCTTGCATGCATGATCGTTAATGTCCATAATCTAGAAAGAGGAAGTGGGTTGGGGTAAAATTCACAAATAACGGGTTGGCAATCTAAGAGGTCACATAACATTCGATAGACTGCTTAAAAGAGTCCAAATTGCAGGCATGATTTCCAATTCTGAGTTGAATATGTTTAATTGTGAACTAGATTGACAGTACTAGTGAGTTCGGTGATTTGTGAGTAAAAGTTAAAAAGCAATTTCTACCCCAGGTATGTATGGCTAACTTTAACCTTTGTAGAATCGTCTTGTTGGGTCCGAGTATACGACATGTGTACCTTGTATGGAAATATGTGAACTAGTTGTTCAAATGTTTTGAGACGTAAGATTCTATTCTCTGATTGTCCTAGTTGACTGTCATGCTACCGTGCTATAGGAGGTTGTGAAAAGTGTTTTGATGTGCCTATTTCATTTTGTGCAAAGCTCATAAATGCTAGAGGGTATAGATATGAAAGTATGTGTAATGGATGAAAGATTGTTGATGTACCCAGGTGTGGGAAAGTATATAATAGCGAAAAGTCGTGTGTGGAAAGAAATGAAAAAAAAAGTATTATGAAATGATGTAAATGAATTAAACAATTCTGGAAACACCGTGTACATGAATCACTGATTGGTAAGAATTATAGTGCCTTGGGCCCAAATAAATAAATTGTTGATATGAACTTGTGTTCCATGAAATGATGATTCTTGGGATGTAAGTTGTTTGTGATTGTTGTTGTGAATGTAAATTGTCAGGTGGGGTCGGGTTGCACGCCGTAACATGAAGTAATAAGGTGTGGGTTGTGCTGATAAGGATGGATTAAATTGTCAGGCGGGGTCAGGTTGCGTGCCGCTACACGAAGTAATAAGGTGTGGCTTGTGGTGATAAGGGTGACCGAGGTAATAAGGGTGGCCGAGGTAATAAGGATGGAATGTGATCATTATCACTACTGAAATGAAAATCTATGAGCTCTTGAACATGATGATGTTGAAAGGGGGAACGGAGAAATTGTGAAGCTTGTTTGATTTTGATTGTTTCTTTCCACTTGCATTGATTAATTGGTTCTATTACTGTCTCTTAATTGTGTACTGTTTGATTGTACTTGGGATAAAGTTTGTTCATACATACTAGTACTATTCCACAGTACAAACATCCCTTTTGCCAGGGGCGCTACATTTTCTTATATGAATGTAGGTGGTTGTAAAGCAGGTAATTCAGCCCACCGTCAGTAGTGCCTCCTCTCCTTTCTGTCAGCTGTTCTGGTGAGCCCCACTTCCTCCCGGGGCCACGTGTTGCTCATGTCGCCTTATTTTGAGTTTATACTGTAGTGTAAGGTATAGCTGGGGCCTTGTTACCGGCAAGTAATATATAAACCCTTTTGTATTCGTAGAGGATCCGTAGACACAATGTGGGTAATGTATACATGTATTTTGGGTAGTAAGCATACGGTTCGGAATCGTGGTCCACGTTGGTAAATGTTGTATGTATTTCGTAAGGTATTGACATCCTATGTTGGGAATGATAAGAAGTAGAAATTAATTCAAGACGTAAGTTTATGCTTAAGTTATAAATGGTTATTTCACATGAATAATGTATATTGAAATCGCGGGGTAACGTGTGGGATAGGAAAGGCAAATCAGGTTCACTTAGTCGGGTTCACTCAGTTAGGCTCCGGTCTCGTCCCTCGATTTTGGGGCTTGACACATATCCCCTCTTAAACGGGAATCAGGTCAGGCGTAGTTCAATTTACATCATTGAGAATACATGAGGATTACAAATAGTAGCGCTTGACTACATCTGAATTGATTGTTTTGGCCAAACTTCTCCATCCATTTCTGCAAGTATGAGTCCTCCTACTGTCAACACTCTGTGAACCATGTACGGGCCTTGCCAGTTGGGAGAGAACTTCCCCTTGGCTTCATCATGACGCGGAAAGATTTTCTTTAACACCAGCTGCCCTGGTGTGAATCGTCTCGTCTTGACTTTCTTGTTGAAGGCTCTAGCCATTATGTTCTTATATAGCTGACCATGACAAACTGCATTCCTTCTTTTTCCGTCTATGAGGGCTAGCTGCTCATAACAGCTCTTTACCCACTCTGCGTCACTGAGCTCAGCTTCTTGTATAATATTCAGAGATGGGATCTCAACTTTGGCAGGAATTACAACTTCTATACCATAAACTAGCATATATGGAGTTTCCCCTGTTGAGGTGCGAACTGTAGTGCGATATCCCAAAAAGGCAAATGATAACTTCTCATGCCACTGTTTGTGCCTTTCTATCATCTTTCTTAGTATCTTCTTGATGTTTTCTGAATCTCCCAGGTTGATGCTTTCAGTCTCATCCAGGTTGGACTTAGGTTTGTTCTAAAAATTCCCAACTTCTTTAATGATCTCGTCAGGTATGTCATCTTCTTCTGAATATACGTTCGTTTGCTGCGTTGTCTCGTTGCATGTCACAGTCATCGGTTCATCAAGACAGGTAACAGTAATGTTGTATAAATAAATTAATGAGGGAAAACAATAGCAATAAATATCGAATTTCGTATGAGAATATAAGATGCTTTGATAGATTGAATAACTGTTTCGAACATTGAATATCTTTATTGTAAAAATTAAAAACAGATGCAGGAAAATCATTTAGTGAATAAAACAGTAAATAATGTTTTTTTTAGCCTTGCTACCCTGAGGCTCGTCGGGCTTTGGTTTTCTTGATAGACCAGTTCTTGAGATATGCCCCCTTGGTCACAATCTGTATGGAAGGGCCTTCCTCTCCCTCCCCCTCGAGGATAACACATCAATCCATATCATCATCCTGTAGAAACAAGCTCCTCATTGCTGGAAGTGCTTCTTCTTCATCTGAACCGTAGACAGTGTCAGCTTGCTTGAAAGTCTACTCAAGATGAGGTATCGGTTGTTCCATATGGTAATAGGGACTGCGCCAAGGTGGCGACCAATCGTTGAATTCCTGCCAGGTGTACTCATACCCCAGACTGAAAGTGGTACCATGAGCTTTATAGGCTTTGTGATCCCTTGGAGGTTTTTACCGAGCTCTTTGCCTGGCTCATATCCTCCCAAATTCAAGATTCTCTCGATCTTGTTATCCCGCCATTTGTCCTTGTCGATGGCATTGGACCATTCAATATGGTGGTAAGTTCCTCCGCGCATATTCCTTTTCCCGTCAATCATCGGAATAGTTTGACAGCCATAAATGGGGTTGCTACCGTCACCATGAATAATTACCTCTTGGTGGTTCCATTCAAATTTTACCGCCTGATGTAGTTTTGACGCCACGGCCCCAGCAGTATGAATCCAGGGTCGTCCCAACAACAGGTTGTAGGATGCCGGAACATCCATCACCTGGAAATTCACTTCGAACAAAGTCGGTCCCATCTGTAGACATAGACTGATCTCCCCCATGGTGGACCTCTGAGAACTGTCGAAAGCCTTCACATTGATCGCCCCATCCTTTATCTCATGTAGCCCTTTTTCCCATTATCTTGAGTGTTATCATCGGACAGATGTTAAGACTAGAACCTCCATCGATCAAGATTCTTGTGATGAAATGATCCTCGCACTGCACGGTGATGTGCAGCGCTTTGTTGTGCTCCAATCCTTCAGGTCATAGCTCATCCTCATGAAAAGTAATTTTACTACTCTCCAGTACTTTGCCTAGCATATTGGCCATTTCCCCACTGGTGATGTTGTTTGGCACATATGCATCATTCAATACTTTCAACAAAGCATTCCTGCGTGTTTCAGAATTCTGCAGCAGAGAGAGGATGGATATATGTGTCGGTGTCTTATTCAGCTGGTCGATGATTGAATACTCCTTCGCCTGTATCTTTCTCCAAAGGTCATCGGTACCTATTTCGATGAGGGGAGGTCGGTTGGCGGCCTGCTTGCTCTACTTGGCCAGATGCTAGGGGTTTAAACCCTACCAGATCTCGTCATACCCAGTGCTGTGACAGCTTTCTCAGACCTGGCCTTGCTTTTCCTTATTTCCTCGGTTGTGTGGTACCAAGGAATAGCGTTTGAATAGAAGGGTGGCGTGGTTGACATTGCCATCGGAATTGGTGCAGCCATCTTTATTTCAAACGGAATGTGTGTTCGGGTTGGCAAGTTTGTGACCTCGAACGAAGTTGGTGTATTTTCTAGAGATACAGAATCAACTTCAATCGGCACTGGTGACTTTTCCGGTGGCGCTACTTCAAACTCGACTGGCATAGACATATTTACCTCAGAGACCTTGGGTGGCTGAATCTTGACTATGATTGGTTTGAGAGTGATTACAGATTTCTTTGGGTCATAGCCTTCTGCGATCAACCGGATTGACCCCTCGGGGTCCCAATCATATGGACGCCTCTACCCTTATGGTCTGGCAGAGGATTGTCGCGGACGTTTGGAGCGGGGTCTTTTTCCACAGTAATCTTGTTGTCAATGAGAGCCTGTATATTGTCCTTTAGAGAGCAGCATTCCTCGATGGAGTGCCCTTTCATGCCAGATGGTATGCGCAGGATTTGTTTGGGTTAACCAACTAAGAGGGATTCTCAGGGGTGGCAGCAGGAATAGGTGTAACATAACCATCGGCTTTGAGTTTTTCATATAGTTGGTCAATGGGATCGGCTATGGTGGTATATTGTTTTGGAGGACGACGATCAAAATTGGGATGAGGTCTAGGGAAGTTTTGGCGTGTAAGAGGGGATTAGTAATGAGATGGCTGAGAATTATAAGTGTGGTAGACAAGAGCAGGTTGTGGATATTTTGGCGAAGCAGGTTGATACGTGGGTGGTGGAGTTTGGTAATTTGGTGAGGGATGATATGTTGAGGTGTCAGATAGTTTTGGTACTAGAGTGCAAACTTGGTTCTTTGTGCAACCATTATGGCTCCCACATCTCTCTTCTTATACACACAACTGGACTGTAGAGCCTTGTTAGTGGCTTTGAAGGCTTCAAAATTTGTGACCATACCGCTTTTAATACCTTCTTCAATCCGCTCTCCCAATGTGATGATGTCAGAAAACTTGCAGCCCTGAAGTATCATTAACCGTTCATAATACTACGGGTCCTGAGCTCGGACAAATAACTTGTTCATCTGTCCTTCTTATAGAGCAGGTCAGACTTTAGCGGCTTCGGACCTCTAGCGAGTAGCATACTCGCGAACGGTTTCTGTAGGCTTCTTCTTCAAATTCTGAATGTAAAACACATCTAGTGCGTTCTCTGTGTTGAACCTAAAGTTGTCCATGAAATCAGACGCCATGCCTACCCAGTTTGAAC
This sequence comes from Nicotiana knightiana, assembly GCA_005239525.1. Taxonomy (NCBI): domain Eukaryota; kingdom Viridiplantae; phylum Streptophyta; class Magnoliopsida; order Solanales; family Solanaceae; genus Nicotiana; species Nicotiana knightiana. The sequence continues at coordinate 195,698 of ML394008.1, read as the reverse complement.
ATTTCTTGGGGTCTTGGCCGATGTACCAAGTCGATGCATCTCCCTTAAAACTCCTCATGAACAGCTTCATGCGGATTCTTTCATGCTTTCCCACACCGACCAATTTATCGCAATAGGTCCTCAGATGGACTCTCAGATCACCAGTACCGTCAAACATTTCGAACTTTGGAGGTTTTTACCCCTCGGGCAGTTCGACATCAGGTTGGATACAAAGGTCTTCATAGTTCAACCCTTCGATCCCTTTGGTACCTTCAACACCCTGAACTCGACTGGTCAGTTTCTTAAGCTCTTCGGCCAGGTTCCTGATAAGTAAATCATTTTCGTCAGACCCGGATGCCTGTGGGATAGGCGGAGTGGAGTGGGTCATGGCTTCCACATAGATAGGATTGTTATAGGTGTGGAAATGGTCTTTTGTGGGATTTTGAGGTTCTGGGTGTAAGGACCCGTAAAATTTTCTTGTTTAAACATAATGTCGAACGAGTCCCCGAGTTGTTTTATTGTGGGAGTCTTTGAAACAGACTTATATTGAGTAAAAAGTACCCCGAGACATAAACAATATAATTTTCCAGAAAGTAGGTGTTATGCGATCGCACAACGTGTATGCGGACCGCATAATGGTCGCATACCTGGGCAAATTACTGCCCTATTTGAAGTCAACTATGCAGTCCAGTATGCTATCGCATAACGTGTATGCGGACCGCACAATTGGTCGCATACCTGGGCAGTGTGTTCTAGATATTTGGCCCATCTTGAGGGCCATTGTGCGGTCAGATCTGTGAACCGCATGTCAGGAATACGATCGCATTCCTGACCGCATTCTTGTGTCGGCCCCTATTTTCCCTAATCTTTAACACCCGACCCTAGTTCATTAAAACACCCCTCCTCTTTATTTTTAACCATTTTTCTGAGATATTAAAGAGAGGAAAGAGTGGGTTCTAGAGAGAGAAAGTCCCAACTACATCCAATTGGTCTTCCTTAATCACTGAAGCTTGGAACTAATCAAGTAGAACACAAAATTCTTCACTCTAAGAGGTAATCTTCCACCCCATTATCCCTAAATTTCTAGATTTTGTTAAAATGAAACATGGGTAGGATAGTTCATGAAGACGGGGTTAAGAACCTTACATGCATGTACCTTGTCTACCATAATCTAGTAAAGGAAAATAGGTTGGGGTAACCTTTCACTTAAAGGGGTTATTTAATCTAAAAATAACACCTAGTGCTTGGTAGAAAGCTCAAATGAGTTCAAGACATGTTCATGATTCCTAATTCTATGTTTAAATGTGCCGTATTGTGAATTAGATCAAGGGTGCTATAGGGTCCGGTGGTTTGAGATAGAGAGTAAGGAAAGATCCCGATACGAGGTATGTATGGCTAATTTTAACCTTTGTAGAATCCTTTTGTTGGGTCCGAGTATTTGGTATGTGTACCTTGTTTGGAAATATGTGAATTGATTGTTCAAGCGTGTTAAGACGTGAGATTCTATTCTCTAATTTTCCTAGTCGATTGGCATACTACTGTGCTGTATGAGGTTGTGAAAGGTGTTTGATGTGTAATTAACGAAAGATTGATAATGTGCTCAAATGTGGGAATGTGTAAAATAGTTAAAATCCATACGTGGAAAGTAAAGAAAAAGAGTATTGTGAAACGATGTAACTAAATTGGGCGATTATGGCAACACCGTATTCATGAAATTACTACTTGAGAAGAGTTATGGTGCCTTGGGCCCAAATAAATAAGTTGTTGATATGAACTTTGATTCCTTGAAATGCTGATTCTTATGACTAAATTGTTTGTCATTGTTCTTGTGAATTTAAATTATCAGGCGGGGTCGGGTTGCGTGCCGCAACACGAAGTAATAAGGTTGATGGGTTGTGGTGATAAGGGTGGCCGAGGTAATATGGGTGGTCGAGGTAATAAGGATGGAATGTGATCGTTATCACTACTGAAATGAAAATCTACGAGCTCTTAAATATGATGATGTTGAAAGGGAAAAAGGAGAGATTGTGAAACTTGTTTGATTTTGGTTGTTTCTTTCCACATCATTGATTAATTGGTTCTATTGTTGTCCCTTAATTGTATATTGTTTGATTGTAGTTGGGATAAAGTTTGTTTACACATAATAGTACTATTCCACGGTACTAATGTCCCTTTTGCCGGGGGCGCTACATCTTTTATATGGATGTAGGTGGGTCCATAGCAGGTTGCTCAGCTCGCCGTTAGTGGTGCCTTCTCCTCATCCTTTTTCAGCTGTACTGGTGAGCCCCACTTCCTCCCTTTTTTGAGTATATTATGTATTGTAAGGTATAGCCGGGGCCTTGTTGCCGGCAAGTATTGTATAAACTTCTAGTACTCTTAGAGGCTATGTAGACACTACGTGGGTGTATATATATATTCTGAGCAGTGGTTGTATGTGTTCGTAATCGTGGTCCGTGTCGGGAAGTGTTGTATCTAATATGTATGAATTGGGGAAATCTAGTACAATAATGTATCATGATGGAAAATTTAACTTATTGTGGTAATCACGCACTTTAAGCTTATCTCACCGTTTCACATAAATAATGCATGTTATAAACACAGGGAAACGTGTTGCGTGGGAAAGGAAAATTAGGTTCGCTTGACTGGAGTCATATTGTCGAGTGCCGGTCGCGTCCCTCGATTTTGGGGCATGACAAACTTGGTATCAGAGCCTAAGGTTTTAAAAGTGTCCTAGGATGTCTCGGAGCCGTGTATAGTAGAGCCCTTCTTATCGGTGTGTTGTCGACCACATCTATAATTTGGGGGCTACATGGACATTTAGGAAACACCCTTTTTATTGTTACTCTATATCTTGCGATGAAGTGGAAAGTGAGAATATTCTTTCCTAACTCGTGCTCTGTTCCAAAATTTTCAGTGATGACTCCAAGGAAGAGAGCTCGACTCGGCCTAGAGGCCAATGCTGCCCCAAGTGCGACCGTAAATTCTGTACCCAATGGTGTGGGTGAGAGTGAATCCCCCACCTTGAATCCATCTGGCCTATCTGTTCTAGATAAGAGTGTTCTTATTCCTGCTGCGGCGGAGGGTGCTACAACCCCTCCCGTCGATATTCCTGATCCTTCCTTGGTTCCAGCTTCAGGTCCCGATACTTCCGAAGGGGACCTCAGGGGAGCTATTCATATGTTGACCCAGTTAGTGTCCGCTCAGGCCCAAAGATCTCATGCTGCCCCTGCATCCTCTAACAAATAGGGAGATTCCGCCGGTTCCAGAGTCAACAAGTTTTTGCGGTTGGCCCCTCCAGTGTTCTCAAGTATTGATCTAGAGGCCGATCCACGGGACTTTCTAGATGAAATGTACAAGACGCTTCGAGTTATAAAGGCTACAGAGACATAGGGGGTCGAGTTAGCATCTTATAGGCTGAGGGGAGCATCGTATTCCTTGTTCAAGATGTGGGAGGATTCCCGTGGGGAGGGAAGTCCTCCGGCGAGATGGGATGAGTTCGTTGATGCTTTTATGGATCACTGCTTGCCTTCCGAGACTAAGGCAGCCCGTGCTACGAAGTTTTAGGTTCTCAAGCACGGTAATATGAGTGTGTGGGAGTACCATATGGAGTTTGTGAGGTTGTCCTAGTATGCTCCTCAGTTGGTATCAACTATGGATGACCGAGTTCGACGGTTTGTTCAGGGCCTCAGTCCTTTGGTTGTGAATGAAGCTGCTACAACCGCCTTGCACTCAAAAATGAATTATGGTAAGATAGTGGGATTCGCCCAGACCACAGAGGCTAGAAAATTGAAGATAAGGTCGGAGAGGGAGAGTATTAGCCGGGCCCGGTCAGCGGGTCACTCAGGGAGTTCAGTTGGATGAGGGAAGCCAGTTCGGGGGAGAGGGCCATCAGGGCCATCCCAGTCTTATGCTCAGTCCTCAACAAGTGCGCAGCCATCAGTGCCCCGTTATCAGCAGAGCAATCACTAGGGGCCAAGATCAGGTCGCAGAAGACCCCATCAATCTGGTCGTCCCGTAGGGAGGTTCCAGCAGCAGAGGAGGGCTCGGTGCCCTAAGTGTGGGAGGTTCCATACCGAATCTTGTTACCTGGATATCTCCATATGCTACGAGTGTGGGGTGAGAGGTCATATTCAGCGGGATTGTCGTGCGCCTAGTCAGGGCATGGATAGTGGTTTTGCTCAGTCGTCCGGTTCTTCAGTCGTCGTATCTTCAGTACGTGCTCCAGCTCTAGCTGGGCATGGTGCAGTTAGAGGTGGGGCTCGTGGTAGAGGTGGACCCAGTCGGTTCTATGCTTTGAGTGGTCGCCAGGGTGCGGAGGTTTCCCTAGATGTTGTTACAGGTATCCTGGCTATCCAAACCCTTGATTGTTATGCTCTTATTGATCCAGGGTCCTCCTTCTCCTATGTTACACCATTTATTGCTTCAAGTTTTGGGATAGAACTCAAAAAGCTTCACGAGTCGTTCTCTGTGTCGACTCCGGTTGGTGATTCCATTATAGCCGCACCAGTCTATAGGAATTGTGTTGTCACGGTGTGTGGTCGAGATACCACGGCCGATCTTATCGAACATGCGATGGTATATTTCGATGTTATCATGGGGATGGATTGGCTTTTCTCGTGATTTGCTAAACTTGACTGCCGAACCAGAATTATGAGACTAGAGTTTCTTAACGAGTCAGTTATTAAGTGGAAAGGGAATGGCGTGGTGCCGAAGTGTAGGTTTATTTCCTACCGTAAGGCCTAAAAAATGATTAGGAAAGGGTGTGTTTATCATTTGGTCCGGGTTACGGACACCACTTCAACAGTATCTGCCCCGAGTCCGTTCCAGTCGTGAATGAGTTTCTTGAAGTGTTTCCTGAAGAGCTTCCAGGAATTCCTCCAGGTAGGGAGATTGATTTCGGGATTCATGTATTGCAAGATACGCACCCAATATCTATTGCACCATACAGAATGGCGCCAGAAAGTTGAGGGAGTTAAAGGAGCAGTTGAAGGACTTATTATATAAGGGGTTCATTCGGCCAAGTGTTTCACCGTGGGGCGCTCCGGTTCTTTTCTTCAGGAAGAAGGATGGGTCGCTTCGGATGTGTATTGACTATCGGCAGCTCAACAAAGTCACTATCAAAAACAAGTATCCACTGCCTCAGATAGATGATTTGTTCGACCAATTGCAGGGTGCGAGCTTCTTCTCCAAAATTTATTTATAGTCGGGATATCACCAGTTGATGATCAGGGAGCAGGATATTCCTAAGTCCGCCTTCAGAACTCGTTATGGCCATTTTTAATTTTTGGTAATGTTTGTACTGACCAATGCTCCAACGGCTTTCATGGGCCTTATGAATCGGGTTTTCAAACCATTTCTGGACTCCTTCATGGTTTTTTTTATTGATGACATCCTTGTCTACTCGCGCAGTCAGGAGGATCATGCTAATCACCTCAAGGCAGTTCTGCAGACTCTTCACTAGCACCAATTGTATGCCAAGTTTTCAAAATGTGAATTTTGGTTGGAGTCAGTCACATTTTTGGGTCAGGTTGTTTCCAGAGAAGGGATTACGGTTGACCCCCAGAAGATCATAGCGGTGAAGGATTAGCCTAGACCGACGACCCCGACAGAGATTCGCAGCTTCCTGGGTCTAGTTGGGTATTATCAGAGGTTTATGGAGGGGTTCTCTACCCTCGCCTCCCCATTGACTAAATTGACGCAGAAGGTAACTAAGTTCCAATGGTCCGATGCAAGTGAGAAGATTTTTCAGGAATTGAAATCAAGATTGACTTAAGCACCGGTGTTAACTTTTCTAAAAGGCACAGAGGGATTTGTGGTTTATTGTGATGCTTCAAGGGTTGGTTTGGGAGGTGTGTTGATGCAGCATGGGAAAGTTATAGCCTATGCTTCCAGGCAACTCAAGAATCACAAGAAGAATTATCTGACGCATGATTTAGAACCCGCGGCAGTTGTGTTTGCATTAAAAATCTAGCGGCATTATTTGTATGGGGTCCATGTGGACGTGTTCTCAGACAACAAGAGTCTCCAATATTTTTTCAGGTAGAAGGAGTTAAACTTAAGGCAGCGGTGATGATTAGAATTGCTTAAGGATTGTGATATGAACATTTTGTACCATCCAGGGAAAGCAAATATAGTGGCCGACACTCTTAGTCGGAAGTCTATGGGTAGTCTGGCTCATTTCGAGGAAGATCAGAGGTCGTTGGCTTGGGAGGCATGTCATTTGGCTAGTCTGGGGGTCTGTCTCTCAACCTCAGATGAGGGGAAAGTCATGGTGCATAATGGGGAAGAATCATCACTTATAGCGAAAGTCAAGGAGAAGCAGTTTATTGATCCAGCATTGAAGCAGTTGAAGGAGGCAATTTTGAATAGCAAGATCTCGACATTTTTGTTCGGGAGCGATGATGGTGTTTTGCGGTGCCATGGAAGGTTATGTGTTCCTAATGTGGATAATCTTTGGGAGAGGGTGATGGCAGAAACTCACAAGTACAGGTATTTCCTGCACCCAGGTTCTACGAAAATGTATCAAGATCTCCGAGAAATTTATTGGTGGAGCGGTATGAAAAGAGGTGTGGCGAACTTTGTATCTAAATGTTCGAATTGTCAGCAGGTGGAGGCCGAGCATCAGAGGCATGGTGGGTTAACTTTGCTTATGGAGATTCCAATGTGGAAATGTAAAATGATCAACATGGATTTAGTGGTAGGGTTACCTTGCACTCAGTGTAAGTTCGACTCGATTTGGGTGATAGTAGATCGACTCACGAAATCAGCTCACTTCTTGCCGGTCAAGTCCACCGATACTGCAGAACAGTACACTCAATTTTGTATACCATAGAAATATTCAGGCTTCATAGTACTCCAGTTTCTATTATATCAGACCGAGGGGCCCAGTTCACCACTAATTTTGGAGGAAATTTCAGCAAGATTTGGGTATACAGGTAAATCTCAGCACAACTTTCCACCCGCAGACTGATGGTCAGGCAGAACGGACTATTCAGATCCTTGAAGATATGTTACGGGCTTTTGTATTGGACTTCAAGGGTAGTTGGGATGATCATTTACCGCTTATCGAATTTGCTTACAATAACAACTTTCACGCTACTATTCAGATGGCCCCATTTGAGGCACTGTACGGAAGGAGGTGTAGATCTCCGATCGGGTTGTTCGATATTCGTGAAGCAGAATTGTTAGGGCCAGATCATATGCACCAGGCATTGGAAAAAGTCAGAGTCATCCGGGAGAGGATGAAAACCGCTCAGAGCCGTGAAAAATCCTATGCGGACGTTCGTCGAAGAGAATTGGAATCCCAAGTTGATGACTGCGTATTCTTGAAGGTATCTCTTATGAAGGGAGTGATGTGGTTTGGGAAGAAAGGTAAATTGATCCCAAGGTATGTCAGCCATATCTGATTGCTCAAAGGATAGGACAAGTGGCTTATAGGTTGGAATTACCCCATGAATTGTCATTAGTGCACCCGGTGTTCCACGTGTCAATGTTGAAGAAAGTGGTTGGAGATCCATCAGCCATCGTGCCAGTTGAGACCATTGAAGTTAATGAAGAATTATCATATGAGGAGGTTTCGGTTGCTATCCTTGATAGACAAGTCCATAGATTGAGGAACAAAGAAATTGCTGCAGTTAAAGTATTGTGGCGAAGTCAGCACGTTGAGGAAGCCACGTGGGAGGAGGAAAATGAGATGAAAGAAAGATATCCCTACTTGTTTCAATAAGTCTAGTAGATGATGTCAGAACCATATCCTCTAAGCAAATTATAATTTACATTCGCTTCTATGCAAAAGAACCCCATCTTCCCCTAGTTGCCTTATTGCTGTGATTTCCCAATGTGTGCTAAAATCGAACTCGTTGTTCTATTTGGGGTAGTGTGTAACCATTGAGGTAAATGAACATTTTGTTAAACATATGTGCTAGGCAAGTGATTAATGGTAGAATAGGTTAGTAGTAATTAATTGGAATTAATATAGTATATTGAAGTGATTGGGTTGTATGATACTCATTAAAACGACCAAGTTATGTGGAAAAATGTGAACCATGAGCAAATTTGTGGTACAAGAGGAAAGAACTATGTGTAGTTGACAAAATGATTGAATATCAGCAAATTGTTGGAGTAACAACGTTGTGTGTGAGTTATTGGGTGATTAAAACTATGTAATGGTTCTTGGAAATGTGTTTCGAGGGCTCTCTGGCAGGTAGGTAGGTCTAATTAGATAGGGAACTCTGGCGAATTTCTGAAAAATCGGAGTTTGTGAAAATCTGGAAGTTGCATATCACGTTTTTCAAACGAAATGATTTCCAAAACCCTTATTCGAGGACGAATGAGTCCCCGAATTGTTTTATTGTGGGAATCTTTGAAACAGAATTAAATTGAGTAAAAAGTACCCCGAGACTTAAAGAATATAATTTTCCAGAAAGTAGGTGTTATGCGACGCACTATGCGATCGCACAGCGTGTATGCGGACCGCATAATGGTCGCATACCTGGGAAGATTACTGCCCCATTTGAAGTCAACTATGAGGTCTAGTATCCGATCACATAACGTGTATGCAGACCGCACAATTGGTCGCATACCTAGGCAGTGTGTTCTGAATTTTTGGCCCATCTTGAGGGCCATTGTGCGGTCAGATCGGCGAACCGCATGTCAGGAATACGATCGCATTCCTGACCACATTCTTGTGTCGGGCCCTGTTTTCCCTATTCTTTAAAACCCGACCCCAGTTCATTAAAACACCCATCCCCTTAATTTTTAACCTTTTTTTTGATACATTAGAGAGAGGAAAGAGTGTGTTCTAGAGAGAGAAAGTCCCAACTACATCAAATTGGTCTTCCTTCATCACTCAAGCTTGGAAATAATCAAGTAGAACACAAAATTCTTCACTCTAAGAGGTAAGCTTCCACCCCATTAACCCTAAATTTCCAGATTTTGTTAAAACAAAACATGGGTAGGATAGTTCATGAAGAAGGGGTTAAGAACCTTGCATGCATGTACCCTATCTACCATACTTGTAAAGGAAAATAGGTTGGGGTAACGTTTCACTAAAAAGGGGTTATTTATTCTAAAAAGAACACTTAGTGCTTGGTAGAAAGCTCAAATGAGTTCAAGACATGTTCATGATTCCTAATTCTACGTTTAAATGTGCCGTATTGTGAATTAGATCAACTGTGCTAGAAGGTCCGGTGATTTGAGATAGAGAGTAAGGAAAGATCCCGATACGAGGTATGTATGGCTAACTTTAACCTTTCTAGAATCCTTTTGTTGGGTCCAAGTATTTGGTATGTGTACCTTGTTTGGAAATATGTGAATTGATTGTTCAAACGTGTTGAGGCGTGAGATTCTATTCTTTGACTGTCCTAGTCGATTGTCATGCTACTGTGTTGTATGAGGTTGTGAAAGGTGTTTGATGTGTAATGAACGAAAGATTGATAATGTGCTCAAATGTGGGAATTTTTAAAGTAGTTAAAAGCCATACGTGGAAAGCAATGAAAAAGAGTATTGTGAAACGATGTAACTGAATTGGGCGATTATGGCAACACCGTGTTCATGCAATTACTACTTGATAAGAGTTATGGTGCCTTGGGCCCCAATAAATAAGTTGTTGATATGAACTTGTATTCCTTGAAATGATGATTCTTGTGATGAAATTGTTTGTGATTGTTGTTGTGAATTTAAATTGTCAGGCGGGATCGGGTTGTGCCGTCGCAACATGAAATAATAAGGTTGTTGGGTTGTGGTGATAAGGGTGCCGAGGTAATAAGAGTGGCCGAGGTAATAAGGATGGAATGTGATCGTTATCACAACTGAAATGAAAATCTATGAGCTCTTGAATATGATGATGTTAAAAGGGAAAAATGAGAGATTGTGAAACTTGTTTGGTTTTGGTTGTTTCTTTCCACGTGCATTGATTAATTGGTTCTATTGTTTTCCCTTAATTGTGTATTGTTTGATTATACTTGGGATAAAGTTTGTTTATACATACTAGTACTATTCCACGGTACTAACGTCCCTTTTGCCGGGGGCGCTACATCTTTTATATGGATGTAGGTGGGTCCATAGCAGGTTGCTCAGCTCACCATTAGTGGTGCCTTCTCCTCATCTTTTTCCAGATGTACTGGTGAGCCCCACTTCCTCTCGGGGCCATGTGTAGTTCATGCCATCTCCTTTTTGAGTATATTATGTATTGTAAGGTATAGCCGGGGCTTTGTTGCCGGCAAGTATTGTATAAACTCCTAGTACTCTTAGAGGCTCCGAAGACACTATGTGGGTGTATATATATATATATATATATATTCTGGACAGTGGTTGTATGCGTTCGTAATCGTGGTCCGTATCGGGAAGTGTTGTATCTAATATGGATGAATTGGGCAAATCTAGTACAATAATGTAACATGAGTGAAAATTTAACTTATTGTGGTAATCACGCACTTTTAAGCATATATCACCGTTTCGCATAAATAATGTATGTTATAAACACGAAGAAACGTGTTGGGTGGGAAAGGCAAATCAGGTTCGCTTGACTAGGGTCATCTGGTTGAGTGTCGGTCGTGTCCCTCGATTTTGGGGCGTGACAATGGGATGAGCAGTGGGGTGTTATTTGTGGTGTGGCAAGCATTGTACTGTGTCCAGAGGTTTTGGTTCTTTGGGAGAGTGGTGTGATGGTTTTGCTGTCTTGGGATATTTTGTGGAGGTGTGGGGTTTTGAGCATTTGGAAGGTTGACGTCAGGGACGTTGAGGGAAAATGACAAGCTGGCCAGATTCCGGACCTGATCTAGCTCTTCCTGAAACATCAGCAATTTTCATTCAAGCGGTGACATGTTCTCATGTAGGACTTGAATACCTCGGCCATCAGTGACCTCTACCCTTTCAATCACATTCTCCTTTCTGATGCCGCTAGAATCTTCCATCTTACTTTTGCCTTTGTTTTCATCTTTAGGAGGACTAGGTGGAGGGCCCTTGGATCTGGTGCGATAGGTTGACGATGCCAGAACGTACGAACTAACCTTTGGGGAGGGGTGTTACGACCCCAAATCCTAACTGGTCGTGATGGCGCCTATCGTGGAACTAGACTAGCCGGCTACCGCATGTTCGCAATTTCTTTTGAAAATCCCATTCAAGTTCAAAGCATTTCATAAAAATATACAAAAATTACTTAATATAATAGGCCAATATTATACAATACCGTCAACCCCAAAATCCAGAGCCAACATGTCATGAGCATCTAGAGAAATAAGCCAAAATAAACTATTATAATACAAAACCTTCAAATCAAAAGCTAAATACAACAAGAAGGGAAAACAGGGATGCTGCGGACGCTGAACAACTACCTCTATATCCCGCAATCCGGCTCCGCTGCGGAATAAAGGCTAATGCTCGATATCTACTACTGAATCTGCAAATAGAGGTGCAGGGAGTAATGTGAGTACGCCAACTCAGTAGTAATGAAATTAAATCAAGTCTAAGTAGCAAGGGAACACATAAAATCAATGCCATCAAGTCACAATATACACAGCCTTACTTTCCAATAGTATAACATAGATATACGAAATCATCTTGCCTTAAAATCAACTTCAGAAAAAGTTCCTTAAAGAATGCACATTTTAACAACTTTAAAACCAAGGATTTGGTATGCAAAAGAATGTAGTTAAATCATCAGTAGCCCCTCGGTCACAAACATGTTTCATAATCAGCCCCTCGGGCATGCCTCACAATCACTCAGCACCTCACCATCTCTCAGCACCTCATAGCCACTCATGCCTCCCAATCACTCGTCACTCGGTACTCGATGCGCTCATTGGGGGTGTGTACAGACTCCTGAGGGGCTCCTTCTGCACAAGCGCTAATATCACTCAGCACCTCACCATCACTCTTGGCCCTCGGCGACACTCAACAGAACCACTCGAAAGGCCCCTCGGGTGAATCACTAAAACAGGGTACTCAACCCTAAACATCATTTTAATGCACATGTAGTGTTAATCAGGCTGAGATTCAAAAAACAGTATGCACAGTGATGCTGAGTGAAGTCATCAACAAATAGTGAGGAAAACAGCAGGAAAATTCCCTCAAAGGGTGTAAACAGATCGGCACGAGGCCCCAAACACGGCTTATAGCCCAAATCATTAGTTGCCGCGTAGAGGACCTAGTCCAATCCAAAAATCAGTATGTACAACATACTCGTCATCCGACATGTGCGCCTTTCAAAAATAAGTAAGAAAATGTGTAGCCCGGGGTTCCATACCCTCAGGACAAGATCTATAACCATTACTTACCTCTACCGGGCCACAACACTAGTCCGCAATGCTCTTTCCCCTCAAATTGACTCCCTATTGCTCTGAATATAGCCAAAACAAGTTTAACAACATCAATATATAACCAAGGAACGCAACCCAATCGAAAACTTATCAAATTACACAAAAATCTCGAAATTTGGTTAAACCCGAGCCCCGGGCCCACGCCTCAGAATTCGATAATTTTTACATCATTAAAATCCATGTCCTCCCACGATTCTATACATATCAAATACGCTAAAATCAGAGCACAATTACCCACTCAAAACCTCAAAAGAAAAATAAATTTTCCCATGCACCCTTCTTCCCCAATTTGGGTCTAATTCCAGAAATTTTGATGGTTTAATTACTTAGAAATCGACATATAACGGGTTATGAAGTTACAAACCTTGCCTCCAAGTGATTTCCTTCAATTCCCTCTTGAATCCTCTCAAAAGTACTCCCAACTCGTCAACGATGGAGGAAATTATAAGCCAATTCGCACAACAGGCCTTTTAAACATTCTGCCCAGCTAATATATTTTCTTCACTGCGATCGCAAACATTGGCACGCGATCGCGATTCACAGACCAATCAACCAATCCGATCGCAGACCAAAACATGCGATTGCATAGAACAAATTCTCCACCCACACATGCGCCTCAAAATACCCTACGCGATCGCAGAAATCCCCACGCGATCGCACTGCCTAACCTGACCAACCTACGCGATCGCAAACCTAACCACGCGATCACATAGAAAAAAATGCCTGCCCCTCTATTTAACCCTACGCGATCGCAAACATCCTCAAGCGATCGCGTAGAAGGAAACCAGAACCTCACACCAGCAGAAATATGCCTAGTATTCAAGCTAAGAATTGGTCTATTAATCACCCGAAACACACCCGAGGCCCTCGAGACCTCAACCAAACATACCGACCTATCCCATAACATAATTCAACCTTAGTCGAGCCTTCGAAACACCAAAAACAACGCAACAACACCAAAATCGCATCAAATTCAAGCCTATGAACTTTGAAAATTCAGAATTTCACCAACTACGCCGAAACCAACCGAAACACCTCCGATTGACCTGAAATTTTGCAGACATATCCAAAATCATATTACAATGCTTCTCCAGCTTCCGGAATTCCATTCCAACCCATATAGACTATTTTTCACTGCCGACCGGAAATCACCAAAAACCAACTTTCGCCAATTCAAGCCTAATTCTACACCGGACACCACAAAAATATTCTGAACACATTCCTAAGTCCCAAATCACCTAACGAAGCATCCGAGCCATAAAATTCAAATTCCGAGGTCGTTCACCAATAGGTCAACTCTCAGTTGACTTTCTCAACTATTAGGCTACTTTAAAAGGCTAAATGCCTAAACTCTCACCATAACAATTCTGGACCCAAACCAACTAACCCAACACATCAAAAACATGATAGCGATATATAACAAATATAGATATGGGGGAAACAGGGTAAATCTCACTGAACGACCGGTCGGGTCGTTACATCCTCCCCCTCTTAAACAAACGTTCCTCCTCGAACGGGTCTAGAAACATACCTGGAGTCTCGAATAAGTGAGGATATATGTCCTGCATCGCCCGCTCGGTCTCCCCGGTGGCATCCTCCACCGGCTGCCCTCTCCACTAAACCTTCACTAAAACAATATCCTTAGACCTCAACTTCCTGACCTGTCGACCCAAAATAGCAATTGGCTCTACCTCATATGACATATCACCCTCGAGCTGAGTCCAAAACATGGGAAGGGTCACCAACATACTTCCGGAGCATCGAAACATGGAATACTGGATGAATACTCGATAAACTGGGAGGCATAGAAAGCCTATGAGCCACCTCCCCAACACTCTGAAGCACCTCAGATGGCCCAATGAACCTGTCACTCAGCTTCCCTCTCTTCCCGAATCTCATGACACCCTTTATGGGTGAAACCTTCAGCAACACCTTATCCTCAGCCATTAAAGACACATCTCGGAACTTCCGGTCCGCATAACTCTTCTGCCTAGACTGGGTTGTGCGAAGCCGCTCCTGAATCAACTTCGCCTTACTCAATGCATCCCGAACCAAGTCTGTGCCCAATATCCTAGCCTCGCTCGACTCAAACCAACCAACCGGAGACCTATACCTCCTACCATATAAAGCCTCATACGGAGCCATCTGAATACTCAAATAATAGTTGTTATTATATGCAAACACCGCTAGTGGCAGAAACTAGTCCCACGAACCACGAGAGTCAATCACACAAGCACGCAACATATCCTCAAAAATCTGAATGGTGCACTCCGACTGCCCGTCGGTCCGAGGATGAAATGTTGTGCTCAACTCAACCTGAGTACCCAACTCTCTCTGCACGGCAACTGAGTGCCTGTGTCGAAAATGAAAAAAATCGGATCCCCATGCAATCTGATAACCTCCCTGATATAAATCTCAGCTAACCTTTCTGAAGAATAAGTAGTCCCAACTGGAATGAAGTGTATGGACTTTTTCAGTCGATCCACAATAACCCATATAGCATCAAACCTCCTTGAAGTCCGTGGGAGTCCAATTACGAAGTCCATGGTGATCCGCTCCCACTTCCACTCTGGAATATCAAATCTCTGAAGCAATCCACCTGGTCTCTAGTGCTCATACGTGACATACTGACAGTTGAGACACCGAGCCACAAACACCACAATATCCTTTTTCATCCTCTTTCGCCAATAATGCTGCCTCAAGCCCTGATACATCTTTGCGGCACCCAGATGGATGGAATACCGCGAACTATGAGCCTCTACTAGAATCAAATCTCGAAGCCCATCTACATTGGGCACGCAAATTCGTCCCTACATCCTCATGACCCCATCATCACCAATAACCACATCCCTCGCAGCACGCCGACGGAACCTGTACTGAAGAACAAGAAAATGGGGATCATCATACTGGCGTGCTCTAATCTGATCGTAAAGAGAAGACCTAGAGGCTACACAAGCCACCACCCGCGGGGGCTCTTATAGATCCAATCTCACCAACTGACCTACTAAGGCCTGAACATCAAGGGCTAATAGCCGCTTTTCTACTGGAAGGTAGGCTAGACTCCCCAAACTCTCTGCTCTGTGACTCAAGGCATCGGCCACTACATTGGCCTTCCCAGGATGATATAAGATAGTGAGGTCATAATCCTTGAGGAGATCTAACCATCTCCTCTAACGAAAATTCAAGTCCTTCTGCTTCAGCAGATACTGCAAACAGCGATGATCAGTGAAAATCTCACACTACACTCCATACAAATAATGCCGCCAAATTTTCAAGGCATGAACAATGGCAGCTAGCTCAAGATCGTGCACTGCATAATTATTCTCGTGCACCTTCAACTGTCTGCACGCGTAGGCAATCACCCTACCGTCCTACATCAATACCGCTCCCAAGCCAACTCTAGAAGCATCACAATAAACTGTTTAAGAACCCGAACCAGCCGGCAAAACTACTACTAGAGTCGTAGTCAATGCGGACTTGAGCTTCTAAAATCTCTCCTCACACTCATCAGACCATCTGAATGGAGCACCCTTCTAGGTCAATCTGGTCAAAGGCAAAGCAATAGAAGAGAATCCCTCCACAAAGCGATGGGAATAACCCACAAAACCAAGGAAACTCCTAATCTCTGTAGCTTAGGACGGTCTGGGCCAACTCTGCACCGCCTCTATCTTCTTTGGATCAACTTGAATCCCCTCACTAGACACCATGTGCCCTAAGAAAGTTACCGAACAAAGCCAAAACTCACACTTGGAGAATTTCGCATAAAGCTTCTCCTCCCTCAACCTCTGTAACACAACTCTCAAATGTTGAGCATGATCTTCCTGGCTACGAGAATAAACTAGGATGTCATCAATGAACACAATGACGAAGAAATCAAGATAAGGCTGAAACACGCTCTTCATCAATTGCATGAACGCAGCTGGGGCATTGGTCAGCCCAAACGACATAACCAAGAACTCATAATGACTATATCTGGACCTGAAAGCAGTCTTCGGAATGTCAGAATCCCGAATCCTCAACTGATGTTACCCATATCTCAAATCAATCTTAGAAAACACTCTAGCTCCCAGAAGCTGGTCAAACAAATCATCAATGCGGGGCAAGGGATACCGATTCTTCACCGTAACCCTATTCAACTGCCAATAGTCAATACACATACGCATGAACCCATCTTTCTTCTTCACGAACAACACTGGTGCACCCCAAGGTGACACACTAGGCCAAATGAACCTCTTATCTAGGAGCTTCTGAAGCTGCTCCTTCAATTCGTTTAGCTCCGCTAGTGTCATACGATAAGGTGGAATAGAAATAGGTTGAGTGCCTGACACCAAGTCAATACCAAAATCAATATCCCTGTCAGGTGGCATGCCTGGCAGGTCTGCAGGAAACACATCCAAAAAGTCACAGAACACTGGAACTGAATCAATGGTTAGAGCCTCACCACTGACATCCCTCAGGAAGGCCAACTAGGATAAACACCCTTTCTCAACCATGCGCTGAGCCTTCAGGTATGAACTCACCCGGATAGGCATATACTCGAAAGAGCCTCTCCACTCAACCCTCGGACGCCCCAGCATAGCTAATGTCACGGTCTTAGCATGAAAATCAAGAACAACATGGCACGGAGATAACAAATCCATGCCCAATATCATGTCAAAATCGACCATGCTGAGTAACAGTAGGTCCACTCGGGTCTCCAGACCCCAAATAGATATCACGCATGACCAATACACGCGGTCCACAACATCAGTATCACCCACCGAAGTTGAAACACAACAGAGGTGACTAGAGACTCAGGGGGCACATCCAGAAAATCGGCAAAATATGAAAAAACATAGGAATATGTGGAACCGGGGTCAAGCAAAGCCAAGGAATCACGGCAATAGACTGAAATAATACCTGTGATCATGGCGTCTGAGTCCATAGCATCCGGCCTGGCTGGAAATGCATACATGCGAGCCTGACCTGCCCCTACTCGACCTCCCCCTCTAGGGCGGCCTCTGGCTGACTGATCACCACCCCTGGCTGCCTAGGCGGGTTGTGAAATGACTAGAGCTGAAGTCAAGGGCTGGCCCCTCTGCTGAGAAGATCCACCAGAATGGTGGGGACTGATAGAAAACCCTAGCACCCGTACGGCCACTGGAAGACTCCTGCATATAATAACCCTGAACTGGAGGTGCTCGAGCTTCAATCTGAGCTGGGAGGGTGCCAAATGACGTATGGCCTGACTGAGAACCACAAGACCCTGCCCCAAGGAGACACCACTATATGCTGGACGACCCGACTGAGGAGGCTTGAAAGAACGGCCCCTACCCTGCTGAAACTGTCCCCTGAAGGGAGAACCACTGGAACTGCCCAAACAACGAGGCCTCTTGGCTCTCTTTCCTCCCGCTCCTGGCGGCGAACGAAGTCAATATCTCGAGCTATGTCAACAACCTGCTCAAATGAAGCACCGATACTCTCTCCTGAGTCATAAATAACCGAAGCTGATAAGAAAGATCATCTATAAACCTCCTCACCCTCTCCCTATCAGTAGGGTTAATCTCATAAGCATGCCTAGCCAATTTGGAAAACCTCATCTCGTACTGAGTGACTGATAACTCCCCCTGGCGCAGCTACTCAAACTGCCTACGATGCTCCTCTCTGTGGGACTGAGGAACATACTTCTCCAAAAAGATCGTGGAGAACTACTGCCAGGTAAGAGTGCTGAACCAACCGGTCTACGCCTCTTGAATGACTCCTACCAGGTAAAGGCAGGACCCACAAACTGAAATGTAACAAATGAAACCCCCTAGTCTCCAAAATACCCGCGGTACGCAGTATCCTCTAGCCCCTATCTAGAAATGCCTAGGCATCATCACCCTCTGTACCGCTGAAAGTCGGAGGCTGAAGTCTGCTGAATCTCTCCAACCTGCGCTGCTCATCCTCAGGCATAGCAGTAACCACATAATCCTGGACCAGAGCAACTGGCTGAGCTGGGGCTGCTCCCGGTGCCTGAATACCTTGTGCAGCCTACTCAGGTGCCCTGGTAGCTGTAGCCTGATTGCCTCCCCCGGCCTGAGCTGTGGTGGCAGTAGAAGACATGTCGACTTCCTGAGCAAAACTGGTGCATACTGTCAATATCTGAGACAGGGTCTTCTGAAGACCCGGAATAACCATAGGCACTTCGTGTGCCTGAGCCTGAGCCTGTCCCGCTAGGACACCATCGGCGGGAACCTGATCATGATCGATAGGGGGATCCTCTGGTACTTCTCCGACTGCTGCACGGGCTGGCCCCCTACCTCTACAATGGCATCGACCGCGGCCTCGACCTCTCGCTGGTCTAGCCCGTGACTGGTCACTCTGATTGGTATGGCATGTCCTCACCATCTGTGAGAGAATGAAACGATGTAAGTTCAGATTTCAAGAATCAATATATCAGCACGAAAGATTCAAAGAAAGATAGAAATGTTTCCTAGAAGTTCGACAGCTGCCCGAAGATAAGTACAGAGGTCTCTGTACCGATCTGCAAGACTCTACTAAACCTGCTCATGACCGTTGAGTCCTATGTAACCTAGGGCTCTGATACCAAACTGTCACGACCCCAAATCCTAACCGGTCGTGATGGAGCCTATCGTGGAACTAGGCTAGCCGACTACCGCATGTTCGCAATTTCTTTTGAAAATCCCATTCAAGTTCCAAGCTTTTCATCAAAATATACAAAAATTACTTAATATAATAGGCCAATATTATACAATACCGCCAACCCCAAAACCTGGAGCCAACATGTCATGAGAATCTAGAGAAATAAGTCAAAATAAACTATTATAATACAAAACCTTCGAATCAAAAGATCAACACAACAAGAAGGGAAAACAGATATGCTGCGGACGCTGAACAACTACCTCTATATCCCGCAATCCGGATCCGCTTCGGGATAAAGGCTGATGCTCGATATTTACTCCTGAATCTTCACACAGAGGTGCATGGAGTAATGTTAGTACGCCAACTCAATAGTAATGAAAATAAATCAAGTCTAAGTAGCAAGGGAACATATAAAATCAATGCCATCAAGTCACAATATACACAACCTTACATTCCAATAGTATAACATAGATATATTAAATCATCACGCCTTAAAATCAACTTCAGAAAAAGGTCATTAAATAATGCACATTTTTAACAACTTTAAAACAAAGGATTTGGTATGCAAATGAATGTAGTAAAATCATTAGTAGACCCTCGGGCAAAAACATGTATCATAATCAGCCCCTAGGGCATGCCTCACAATCACTCAGCACCTCACCATCTCTCAGCACCTCACAGGCACTCATGTCTCCTAATCACTCGTCACTCGGCACTCGGTGCGCTCACTGGGGTTGTGTACAGACTCCGGAGGGGCTCCTTCAGCTCAAGCACTAATATCACTCAGCACCTCACCATCACTCTTGGCCCTCGGCCACACTCAGTAGAACCCCTCGAAAGGCCCCTCCGGCGAATCAGTAAAACATGGTACTCGACCCAAAACATCATTGTAATGCTCATGTAGTGTAAATCAGGCTGAGTTCCGTAAAACAGTACGCACAATGATTATGAGTGAAATTATCAACTAATAGTGAGGAAAACAATAGTAAAAAGCCCTCAAAGGGTCTAAACAGATCGGCACGAGGCCCCGAACACGGCTTATAGCCCAAATATTTCACAAATCTTTAGAATCATAATTTAACATAAGGTTTTGAGTAAATATGCAACTCATTAGTTGCCGTGGAGAGGACCTAGTCCAATCCAAAATCAGTACGCGCCACATACTCATCATCTGACATGTGCGCTGCTCTAAAGTCAGTAAGAAAATGTGTAACCCGGGGTTCCATACCCTCAGGACAAGACTTATAACCATTACTTACCTCTACCGGGCCACAACACCAGTCCGCAATGCTCTTGCCCCTCAAGTTAGCTCCCGCTTGCTCCAAATCTAGCCAAAACCAGTTTAACATCATCAATATATAATCAAGGAACGCAACCCAATTGAAACCTTATCAAATTACACAAAAATCTCGAAATTAGGCCAAACCCAAGCCTCGGGCCCACGCCTCGGAATTCGATAATTTTTACGTCATTATAATTCTCGTCCTCCGACGATTCTCTACATACCAATAATGCTAATATCAGACCACAATTGCCCACTCAAAACCTCAAAAGAAAATTGAATTTTCCCATGCACCCTTCTTCCCCAATTTGTGTCTAATTCCAGCAAATTTTATGGTTTAATTACTTACAAATCGACATATAAACGGGTTATGAAGTTAGAAACCTTACCTACAAGTTATTTCCTTCAATTCCCTCTTCAATCCTCTAAAAAGTGCTTCGAACTCGTCAACAATGGAGGAAAATATAAGCCAATTCGCACACCAGGCCTTTTAAACATTCTGCCCAGCTAATATATTTTCTTCACTGCAATCACAAACATTGGCACGTGATCACGATTCAAAGAAAAACCAACCAATGCGATCACAGACCAAAACACGTGATCGCATAGAACAAATTCTCCACCCACACACGCGCCTTAAAATACCCTACGCGATCGCAGAAATAGCCATGCGGTCGCACTGCCTAACCTGACCAACCTACGCGATCGCAAACCTAACCACGTGATCGCGTAGAACAAAATGCCATCCCCTCTATTTAACCCTATGGGATCGCAAACATTCTCCCATGATCGCATAGAAGGAAACCAGAACCTCACAGCAGCAGAAATCATGCCAGTTTTCAAGCCAAGATTGGTCTGTTAATCACCCGAAACACACCAGAGGCCCTCGGGACATCAACGAAACATATCGACCTATACCATAACATCATTCCAACTTATTCGAGCCTTCGAAACACAAAAAAAATGCAACAACACCAAAATCACATCAAGTTCAAGCCTATGAACTTTGAAACTTCCAAATTTCGCCAACTATGCTGAAACTAACGGAAACACCTCCGATTGACTTGAAATTTTGCAGACATATCCAAAATGACATTACGAACCTGCTCCAGCTTCCGGAATTCCATTCCGAACCTGATAGCCTATTTTCCACTGCCGACCGGAAATCACCAAAAACCAACTTTCGCCAATTCAAGCCTAATTCTACACCGGACACCACAAAAATATTCTGAACACCCTCCTAAGTCCCAAATCACCTAACGAAGCTATCCGAGCCATAAAATTTGCATTTCGAGGTCGTTCACTAATAGGTCAACTCTCAGTTGACTTTCTCAACTGTTAGGCTATTTTGAAAGGCTAAATGCCTAAACTCTCACAAAAACCATTCCGGACCCAAACCAACTGACCCAACACATCAAAAATAGGATAGCGATATATATCAAATGTAGATATGGGGGAAATGGGGTAAATCTCAAGGAACGACCGGCCGTGTAGTTACAAGGGGAGTAAGAAAAAATAGAAACAAAAGGTAACCAAGTCAGTGAGGATTATGAAAAGAGTATAGCCGTATTTAAACACATAATGTGGAAATGAAAGCGTGTCCTAAGTTGGGGACCTCTTTGGTGCCTACGGTAGGCCTAGCGACAAATTGGTTTGGAGAACTTAAAATACTAAATGCCTTATTTTATTTATAACAAAAAAATAGACGAATCCTAAAACGACAAACAAAAAATAAAAATCACTAATGGCCATTGCCCTTATTACAATGTTGGAAAATAAAGACATTCCTATCTACTTGGTCCCAGAAGGACCTTCCCTAGATTCGGCATTCTTGCTTTCTTCTAACAGCCTTCGCAGCTCGCGAAGTCCCAACCGCAGATAAGTTCTTGATAAATATCCCCCTGTAGCTCCCTCATCCTTTTGACAATCTTCAACCCTTTTGATGAACTTTTCTTCTAAATCGCTTATACCTCGTTCCAAATATCCCAGCCTTTTGTTGGCGCTAATAGCCTTGTCCTTCCATTCCTCGATCAGTCTTTTATTGGACTTATGTATCTTGTGGTGCCTGCCTCATATCTCAAAGAGGGACGTAGGGTAGGTCCCTCTGAGACCAATCAATACCAGAAATGATGCGTCTCGGAATCGAATGATGAACTCATTTGTTGGATAACATTCGAACATCCACTGAACCCGTTCTTCAGTCAGGTAATGAAAGAGCTCGATCCATCCTTCGGCGTCCTCAGGTTGAGCGAACATGTCGGTGATACAGTTCATTCACTTTGGGTGATGGAAAGCAATGTGGTCATCCCGCATTCGGCGGTGGATGTCCTGTCGATACTCCCATTTTTGGAGATGTTCTACAAGCCAGAGTTGGAGTAACAGATTGCAACCTTCGAAATGTTTTGCTTCATGTTTAAATTTTTCCAGAGCCCGGTACATATGTGCAACGATCATGGGCACAATGCTGAAATATTGCCCATTTGACCCTTCCATTATGGTCTTAGTTGCCATGGCTAACCTGGTATGGATCCTTTCTATTTTCATCGGGAACACAATCAATCCCAAAAAGCAGACCATAAACACGACACTCGGCGATGGATGTGTCCTAGAAAGGTGATAGCAAACTCGTCATGGTAGGTACGGTATTATTTCCTGTAGCCATACCGTTCGTACATGTAATCAAAAGGAATGTATGAATCCTCCAGACATACCAACTCCACGTCCTTCTTCAGATCCATCATTTTGAGGAAACTTTTGCCTGTGCGGTTCTCAGGCATCAGCAACCCCGGTGTTTCCCATACTAGGTTAGCCAACCCTCCTATATCTTCTATCAACAATGCCATTTTGATGCTCAAAAATCGCAACACAGACCTTTCGCGATCCCATAATAAGGTAGCAGCCTCTACTATCATTTTGTTAGGCTGGATTTCCAGAAGTGATGGTAGATTACCGAAATGTTTCCTGACGATAGCTTTGTCGCTAGAGTGTAAATCCTCCCACCAACTCAGCAAATTTGAGCAAATATTGGAGACCATGCCGCACTGGGGACTTCGTGCCTCATTTTTTTTCTGCAAAACAAATAGGTTAGGACCTTACCCCCAGCGGACTCGACTATTTAACGTCAATAATTAGCAAGAAACATTTCGTTCTCCAAATAAATGCATAGAACGTGAGGGCGTCCGTTTGGTTTCAGGGAAACCCGGTGGATTTTTGGATAAGGTTATCTTAAAAGCTATCGTGCAGACAACACTTTAGCTTTGACTAAGTTTGACCATGATGCATGTAATAGTTCGACAGAGTAAGGTTTCTATGTGGTTTTAGACTGGTACCTTCGAGCAGACAACTCAAAGGGAAAAGGAACGTAACTGTTGACTGCACCGCTGATTGACTGGTTTTACCGCTAATAAGCCTTTCTAAATTTAGGGGGTAATAATATAGGAAGGGCGCACCCACTCATCAAGCCTTGCTATAGTATTTTGTTTGGCACGAGTGGAGTATGAATGTTGAGCATGATGTATGCAATAAGTATTTAAAACAAGTTTTCACGTATTTGCACGTTAAAGAAAGCGGTAAAAGCAGTAATAATGATTTAAAGCAGTTACAAAAAGGAAAAGAAGAGACATGTCAGTTACGTTTTGAGAAATAAATACTCGAAATAAACAATTACATGTAAACGGAATAGGAAAGGGTGCAAGTATTTAAAAATAAAGGCATAGATTCACAAAACAATTTGAAATGGTAAAAGCCTATAATCCCCAGCAGATTCGACATGCTGCCACGCCCCCTTCTTTCCTCGCGGAGATGGGGCTCAGGGCATTTTTGGGACAAACTACCTTCGGAAGGAAGAAGTTAAAGGAAGAATCGCCACCTAACGATTTTATGGTGCGTTAGGGCACCTGAGTAGTTAACTCATGAACTAGTTTGCAGTACCAGAGATTGGGTAAGGGCTTGAAGTTATCCCAAGGGGAAGATGTTAGGCACCCCTCAAGATCCACAACTGTGGGTCCCGACCAAATGGTTTCGTGAATTCAGACAATAAGCAAATAACAAGCAAGGGTCACATAAGAGGGGATTTCAAACAAGTATTGGAGTTTTATTGAAAGTTTAAAAGAAATTAGAAGTAAACATTTGAGAAAATATCATCGGTTTAAAGTAATACAGATCACATCAATGCAATACCCGGTAATCACAACTCGAAGAGGGGCTACACGTGGTATTAGCGCACTGGTCATCATATCCTTATTCTACCCTTCCCACCCCGTGAAGGTAATTAAAGTGTATGTTCGTCACAGATTCTATTGCGTGCTATTACCCGTCCCATCTTATCAGTCCTGGAGGAAGTTAGTACTATTATCCTAAAAGGTAGGTACTAGGCAGAACCGCTAAGTTTAAAGGACAAATTCTAAGCGACAAATAAAACATTTAGGACTGCAAGTATAGGGGACACCCATGAGTCGATATGAGGCTCATGAACCCCTCCACAATTAGTACACATAACTAGCATGACTCAAACACAAAGAGGTCTTTGAATTTTAGAACCTAAGGCAGGAGGTCTAACTAAGAAAACAATAATGGGGCAGTATGATTACTGAGTTTCATAAGAAATCTTTTTACCAGTTCTAGACTATGAATTCTGATATGTAATTAGCCATACAATACAAAGAGACAGTTTTCCTAGTTTTAATAAACGTAATGCCTAAAGTTTGCCTAGGAAGGTTTAACAAACTCCAGTTATCCTGTTTAGACATAATCGTGGTAAAGAAGTGAGTACATAAACTAATGTGAATGCAGTGTCCTACAAAACAGGATATCTAAATGCATACAGGGTGTAGAATGATGCAAACCTATGCATGTTGTTCTAAATGCACAAACATTTTCAGAAATCAGAATCTATTATTATAGGGAGGAATTTACTTATTAACACATCTTTTGACTCGAAACATGAAATACAGAAGCGTAGTTAAGTTGTCGAACCTAGCACATGATTTCTAATGCAAATAGCAGTATGTCCTTAACATATGAGTTTGACATAGGTAATATGAGCATGCTGAGAATGAATTCCTAGGGTAACATGACCTCTAATGCAAATATTGACGATTTCTAGACATGGTGATCGTGAAGATGCAGAGACATTAACATTATAACAACCATTTTATAGTTATTTAACTGTGAACAAAATTCTAAGTGAGGCATGAGTATGGCAAAGATGCTGAAATAAACGGGCCTAAAACATGTTTTCTAATGCATGCATGGCAAGTATTCCTAAGCATTGTATCTATTGCACACATATACAAAATAAATCCTATAGTATGGTTTCTACCCATAATTATACTAAGCATGCCCAATCCCGCCCATTTCACTATCCAACCCATAACCGTTGTTTATTAATTATTACAGACCAGCCTTGCATGAATTACACAAAAATAAAAATAAGAAGTTACTATAGAGAGCCTAACAGTAGGCCCAAGTATCCAGATCCAAATATTCCATATGCCATGACCTTTTGTAACCCAAGTGCATCAGAGTTCCTAAGGATCTCAGAAGACCCCAGGCAGTTCTCATACCCAAGTACCCTAGCCAGGAATGAGTAAGTGCAGTGTCGAATGCCATCCTTATGTGTCAGAGTTCAATGGGTACTCAAATGGTCCCCAAGGCAGTGCTTACACGAAGGGGCTAAACTTAGAGCTAAAAGTAGTGAGATGTGCCTATAGTTTAGAAAAGAGTTGAGTCTGAAAAGTAGATTTTGAAATAACTATTTTGAAAATAGATTCAGAGAACAACATGAGAGTTTGTTTTATGAAAATTGGTTTGAAGAAGAAAGAGAACATGACAATCAACAACCTAAAACATACATGGTTTAGGAAGCAAACATAAGCAGGGATAGGGGGACTGGGGGACAAATAAGTCACATAGCAGAAGCAAACTTGCACACAAATAGTCCTTAGGCTAGTGCTATATTGTTTAAACAATCACAGCCTAGTTATCACAAAATGTTCATGCCAGGAATCTAGTAGCATTAGATTGAAGGGGTGTCAAACAGAGTCACATAATAGGTCAAAGATTAGGATTTACATAATAACTAAGTATTGGGGGTACATGCTCGTAGTGTTGGGAGCCAGGCAGATTCATGATGAAAACATATAAGGGAAAGCAATAGAAATGTTAGATTAAAGGGAAAGGGTAATCACATAGACAAGCATACGTGAGACACATGTTGAGTTGGATGCTATAAACATAAAATAGAAACATACCAGTTAGGAGTAAGAATAGAACAACAAGGTGCAGAGAAGTAGAGCAACAATAAGTTATTCAGTCTTAGCTTTCAGCCGACCGAGTAGCCAGAAGAACAAGAGAGAATATGCAGCAAAGCAAGTGAAAATTCAGAGCACTATGAGTGCTATTTATGTGTGTGTTGTATCTACTGGTTGTGTCATGCTAAAGAGAGTAGGGTGGTTATAATTTTGAAAACGAGTAAAGAGAATAAGGTAAGGAATAATTAGTCTATCATAATTATGGAAATAATAACCAAACAGTATCAATTAAAGGCATGGACTCCTTTTAATTAGGGAGTCAAGTTCAAACAGGCCAATCAGAGTTAAATAAGGGAAATAAATAAACTAGAGTGATCTTACCATAACGGGGTAGTAAAAGCTTGGAGTGTGTAATAAAGACCATGTTCATAACACGTAATTAAGGAAAGTACACATTGATAGCATATTCACAAAACAAAGTATGGGTTTAATTATGAAAATTAGTCGAGGGAATCTCGACTGTAATTGAAATCATAGGGAATGAGGCATTATCAAGAAAAGTATCACACAATCAAGGAAAACAATTCGAAAAATCAGTATAAAACATACTGAATCATAGGTTCGAAGAAAACATCACAGAGTCAGTAGAGGGTATCAGGAACCCTAACCATGAATTAGAGTAAGAAACATAGAGCATATAGAGAGCCTAGAAGAAGTATACAGATTGGATAAACATAGAAAACAAGATGGACTAAAAAACCTTATAATTGGGATTTCCATAAGAAGTTTTGAATCAAAACATATTAACAGAGAAAAACATAGAATAACATTAAATACGAAGTAACGGAAAATCAATTTTGAAAGGGGTTTGTGAAACCCTAGTTTTAAAATTGAAAGATCGTTTAAAGATGAAAGTTTTTAGAGAAAACATAGAAAGAAACTTCGGAATACTATAGATCTAGAGTACATCTAGAATAAATTAAAAGACCTAGGGTTTTGTGGAACACAAAGAAGTAAGAAGAACCTCAAAGACGGCACCGGCCTAAGTCGGAACAGGTTGTAAACTTACTCAAACGGCCGGGGAGGCCAAAAAGTGGCACGGGACCATGGGAGGTGAGTGAACCGCTCTAGGTTCGCCTGAGGTGTTTAGGGTGTCACTGGACCGATGCATGGTGGACAAATATCCATGAGACGATGAAGAGCCATAGTTTCTGGTGAGAGAACTAGTCGGAGAAGATGACCGGACTCCATCGGAGGAGAGAAGCCCAAAGGAGACTTCAAGAGAGAACTAGAGAGCAACAGAGAGAGATAAAGAGAGAATGAGTGTTGAGGGAATGAGGTGTCGGAGGGGGTAGTGATTAGGTTTAATTATGGTAACACTAATCTGGACCATTGATCCCATTTGATCAATGGTTCATGGTTGGGCCGGGTTATTTGTGGGATTGGGATGGGTTAGAGAGTGGGTTTTGGGTCAGGTGGGGTTGGGTTAAAGGTTGGCTAAAATTTAAATAAAAATGGGCTAAACGTTAAATACCCAATTAAATAAGGTAGTTAATTAATTAAAATACCTAATAATTGTAAAAAATGAAATTGAGACTAATTAAGTGAAATTAAGGTGATTGACTAATATATAAAATTATAAATGATCATCCATTGATTTTAAAATGGTATAAATGTACATTTGCTATAATCGTAAAAACTGCTAAAATTAACTAAATAATGCCAATATTGGCTAATTTGTGAAATAATAAAATCCTAAGGGAATTGAATAGGATATAAATAACATATTCAGCAAGAAAAAAATGACTTGAAATTATATCATTTATGAATAATTATGGAATATAAAGTATTAAATAATCAGGAAAATAATTTGATAAAAATACGAAAAACTGTGAGAAAATACCAGTAACTGTAAAGAGTGATTTTGAAAGTATATATACAAGTTTGAAAAAAATAATTTGATGAAAAAATTGGGTATAGACAATATCCCCACCTTTTCACCATATTAGGCACTTTTCTATGTCTGTTCGAGGACGAATGGTTGTTTTAGATGTGATGACCCGATAGGTCATCTCATGTTTTGAAACCTAATTCTGTGATCCAAAGCCTTAAAAATCATGTGTTAGCCTTCCTCGATTTCCATATACAATTCGGGTGTCTCTCCGAAATGCTTTTATGCTAAAAATTGAGAAAAATAAGAATTTTTTTCCTAAAAACTTCATTTAAGTTGACTTCGGTCAACATTATTAGTAAACGAACCCAAATTCGTGTTTAGATGGTCCCGAGGGTTCTTAGTAGGATTTGGGACTTGGGCGTATGCCCGGAATCGAATTGGAAGTCCCTAACCCGAGAATTCGGACTTTGTCAAAATTTTGAAGTTAAAGGCTTATTGAATTTGACATGTTTGACCAAAGCTTGACTTTTTTGGATAACAGGTCCATATTTTGGTTCCGGAACCTGGTATAGGTCCAATACAATATTTATGACTTCTTTGTGAAATTAGATGAAAAATGGAGTTAGTTTGACGTGATTCGGACGTCCGGTTGTGAAAATAGAAGTTTCAATATTTTCATGAAAGTTTAAGTTGATTTGGTTCTCAATTCGTTGTTCAAGGTGTTATTTTTGTGATTTGAATGCACAGACAAGTTCTTATGATGTTTTTAGACTTGTGTGCATAGTTGGTTTGGAGCCCTAAGGGCTCACGTGAGTTTTAGATAGACTATAGAGTGAATTGAACTTAGAAATTATAGTTGGTGCATTAGACCTGCAGATTTCGCATTTGCAAGATCTGGCTCGCAAATGGAAGCCTCACATTTTTGAAGTGACCATCACATTTATGATCAGTGGGCTGGTGGGTGGACCTTCACATTTGTGAAGTTTTGGTCGCATTTGCGTCAGTTGTTCGCATTTGCAATGACTGAATGCCTAGGGCTCTTTTCGCAAATGCGATACCGCAGCTAAACAAAAGATGACTTAGACGGGATTTCTTATTCATTCTTCAAATTTTCAAACCTAGAAAAACAAGAGGCGATTTTCTAAAGAACCTTTCTTTCCCAAATCATTGGTAAGTGATTTTAAACTAATTTCTTTCAATATTCCACTACTTTTTCCTAAGATTAAACCTAAAATTTAAAATTTTCATGAGAGATTGGGGGTTTTTGGGTAGAAATTAAGGATTTGGTAATTTGGGAATTTAGACCTAAAAATGAGGTCGGATTCCAAAACAAATCACATAGTCGGGCTCGGGATGAATCGGTAATTGGGTTTTGGTCCGAATTTTGGGTTTAGACCAAGCGGGCCCGGTTGTTTAATTTTTCAATAATGGCCTAAATTGAATCCTTTACAATCGTGGGTAGTTCCTAAGGCTTAAATTGAATGCCATCGTTGGTAATTTGCTAAATTCTATTGGTTTGGATGCTTGTATGAAAGGAAAAGCCATGGTCGAGCTTTGAGTTTGGTCGTTGGAGCGAGGTAAGTGTCGTGGTTAACCTTGTCTTGAAGGAATATGAATTTTTTGCCTAATTGTTACTTGTTTATTGTTGGGAATACCGTATATGTGAGGTGACGAGTACTTATGTGTTATAGTCGGGTTAAATCATGTAGGTAGGGTTTGGTTTCTTGCAATTATAACTTCCTTTTATCATATTTACGAATCTCTTGGTGATAATTGTGTATTGATTTCGAAGATGAGGTTGACATTGTTGAACCAAATGAGAAAGTAAGGCTTGTACTTGCTATTTTATTGTCATACCCCAAACTCGGGGAGAGAGAATGGTGCCTAACCAAGTGAACCCGGCCAAGCAAGCCTGTTAGATTTCCTCCTACCCAAACTAATACATGAATAAAGAGGAGATGTACTCCATTAATCAAACACTAAGTAGTATTCATTAGCAACTTCCATTTCATTTCCGTTAGTAGCTTCATTCATAATTTCCGAAATATTACAAGTTTAAAGTTATAATGAAAAAGGTGTTTTCTAATAGCAACATTTCTAGTTTTGACTCCCAACATCAACCACCACCCACAACCTGTTTGTGGAGCCTCTAAGTACAACTGAAGAGTAATATGGAAATGCTAGCAACAAGGCTCTGGCTCTACCTCAAAACACAAAGTACAAGAGAAACAAGAGATACATGACCCCGAAATGAAGTGGGGCTCACCAAGTCAGCCGAAGAAAGTGTATCGCTATCACTGATCACTGCAGCATGATGTGGAACCACCTGCATCCATTAAAGATGCAGTGCCCCGGCAAAAGGGACGTTAGTACTGTCAAATAGCACTAGTATGTATAGCTAAAAGTCCTCTTTCAGAATAGAATGATCATATAAGTAAAGGAAATCCATACAAACAACAAGTCACGATCAATAATATCCAGATCCCCAATTGAAACATAATAATTTTCAAAATACGGAAGTAATTTTTAGTTGGGATATCTTTAGTACCGATTATACCATAGTTCAGGATACCACTGTCCATAATACCAATGTTCACAATGCCACTATTCAAAATGCTACCGTACTCTTGGCACGGAGTCCGATCACGGCCTGATCGGCTAGGCCGCCTCATTTGAAGGCATCAACAACAATAATAATTTATATCACATATTTATATCATAATTTCCAGCATAATCACCACCATGTATGCGACATGGCATCCGATCACGGCTCGATCAGCTAGGCCGTCTCACCACAATGCCATGTGGTTCGACATCATCCGCTTTTACCAATAATCTCATCCCAATTGAGGGGAATAATTGCATCGCATAAATATCATCCCAGATAAGGGGAATATTCACAATTCACTTCTACACCGGCACATGTAGTTTCGGGGTTAGGTTATTTCAACATACCCTTCCTCGTTGACTATCAATTCTCCCAATAATATTCTTATATTGATTTGAACACAAAGATAACATAAATACAAATGTACTCACCTCAACATCCTTCACATTGTATAAATCTTCCTTAGTATTTTCAACCACTCACAACTATAATATTTCCTTGGCTCTTTTGGCCATTCACAAGATTATTTATTCATGGCACAGTGGCCGCATTTCATATTCAATTTCAAAGATCACCTTCAAATATCAACGTATAGAATATTTCAGCAATCCGATACCTCAAATTCATTATTAATGGAAACTTCAAACACAAAAGGTTTCATAAAAAATATTGGGGCATACCAACAAGCAATAGAAATACACATCAAAATCATAAACAATCAATACACAATTTACTCTGCAAATACTCATTCCCAGAAGTGACAATGTATAATTTCAACACCTGAGTATGTAAGAACTCGAGTCGCACTAGATACTTTTATAAAGCAAAGCATTAGTTAAATAGCCACTTATGGGCATGAATTGGGTACAAAAGCTTTAAGGAAATTCTATTTTCGAAATCATTTTTATGCAGTTGAGTCGAGACTCATTTCATAATCTTTATCACATTCTCTTATTTAATTGGCACCACTCGCCACAATTATAACTTAAAATCATGGCACGTTGGCCAATCTCTATTTCCTAATTCACTTATTTCATTTTCAATCATCTTTATAGATTATCATCAACAAAACATTTTCAATCAAGACTTTAGGTACACATATGAGCAATTTAGAGCCTCAAGCATATCGAGTTTTTCTCATCCAATTGGTATACTAGTTTTCTTTTAAAATACAACACAAAGCCATAACATTTCAATACACAAACCATACTTTGAACATCTATCTTTCGACACAAGGCTCATTCGAAATAATCAAGCTGTGTTGCCATAACAACAGAGAAATCGGACGATACCATGCCAGACAAATCAGAAAGTGCATAATCAATATGTCTCGATCTCGCAATACTCAATACTTACCTTACTCAACCCTAGCTATAGAGCCCGATTAGAACCGCACCATGTGTGCATATAACCAATAATCACCACTACCCATAACGCCAAAAGGCAACTCATAGATCACTCCAGAACATGAATAAACTCAATCATTCAATAGAACCCATTTACCCAATAGAGTACATTACGACATGTATAAGAATTTCCATTACTCGAGTCATTCTCAGACTCCACCTTTGCACGTTATAACTGATCCACCAATATACCTTGAACTAAAAGCAATACAGCACATAATCGTGCAATCAACGTATCAATAACAGACTCCCCCACTTGGCTCAAAGCCAACGATCAAGACAAATAATAACACACAATACCCATAATAACACAACCCGTCTAACCGCTCAAGTCATCTGCAAAATCTCGCATTCACCACTGTAATAGTCATGCCAACTTCCACAAGCGATCTAAACCCAATTACATACTGGTAGAAGAGAACTTACTACCGAACAACATCATGATCACACACCCCAGGACAACCCACAAGAGATACCCCCGCCGGCTTAGCCTCAATACACTTCCGAAGATCATAACTATCACACAATCACTACATCCTCCTGCATCTAAACACAAACAACGCCTACCCTCAAGGAATCACAATGTGCGGTATAAGAACCTGACACTGATGGCAGAACCAACACTTCAAAAATTATGCATACAATCTCTTCTCCCTCAAGTTCTGAAGCACAACTCTCAAATGCTACTCATGATCCTCTCGAGATTGGGAATACACCAAGATGTCATCAATAAACATGATGACGAAAGAATCCAGATAAGGCCGAAATACATGGTGCATCAAGTGCATAAAGGCTGTTGGGGCATTGGTCAGCCCGAGTGGTATAACTAGACACTCATAATGACCATAGCTAGTCCTGAAAGTAGTCTTCGGAAGGTCTGGCCCTCGAATCTTCAGCTGAGGATAGCTGGAATGCAAGTCAATCCTGGAAAATACCTTGGCACCCTGCAACTGATCAAACAAGTAATTTATACGAGGCAACGGGTATCGATTCTTCATCGTAGCCCTGTTCAACTGCCGATATGAATACACATACGCATAGAACTATCCTCTTTTTTTTACAAACAACACCGGTGCACCCCAAGGTGACACACTAGGATGAATGAACCCCTTATCTAGGAGTTCCTGGAGCTTCTCATTTAATTCCCTTAGCTCCGCAAGTGCCATATGATAAGGTGGAATAGGAATAGGCTGAATGCGTGGCACCATGTCAATACAAAAATTAATGTCACTGTCAGGTGGCATGCCTGGCAGGTCTGCAGGAAACACGTCCGGAAATTCACAAACCACAGGAACCGAATCAATAGCGGGAATCTCACCACTGGCATGCCTCATAAAAACCAGATACGATAAACACTCCTTCTCAACCATAAGCTGAGCCTTCATGTAGGAAATCACCCTGCTAGGCACATAATCAGAAGAACCTCTCCACTCAACCCTCGGACAACCTAGCATAGCTAAGGTCACGACCTTAGCGTGATAATCAAGAGCAACATGACACGGAGACAAGCAGTTCGTGCCTAATATCACATCAAAATTGACCATGATGAGTAACAGTAGGTCCACTCGGGTCTCCAGAACCCACTAGATATCACACACATGACCGATACACACGATCCACAACAACAGTATCGCCCACCGGAGTCGACACATGAACATATGTAACTGAAGGCTCATGGGGCATATCTAGAAAATTGGCAAAATGTGATGAAACATAGGAATATGCTACCCCTGGCTAAGAATATCGCCAGGATGCCATCAATGAATACAATAACAAAGGAGTTCTGATATGGCTGGATTACACCGTTAACCGAATACACGAACTCTACTAGGGAAATGATTAACCCAAAAGACATCACAAGTAACTCATAACTCAACAGAAAGATCCGCTTCGCTCCGCAACTGAACAACACGAGAGGTCTTCCAATACACTCACAACTTGAAGCCATGTACCAAATAGAGACAGATATCAAACACTTAGTAGTTCTTGCCACATTCCCAGTCACTCCTTTTGTCACAAATCACAGTCTGAACACATCTAACCATCAAATCACACTCACCACATAGGCATCTAGCCACAAAGTCCCGTCAATAAGGACATCAACAGATATATAAGTCCCCAAATACATGTGCTCACACAACAAAGTCTTAGCTCTCAAGCCACAGAATGAATCTGGCCTCAAGTCCTCTAGACTGGCCCATTACCAACATGCCAAAATCACATCTCATACATGGAAGTCACAAGCCGTCAATGCACAGCTGATACCAAACGCTCTCGTGCGCGTTCGAATACATGGAAGGAATTCGAGAGTTACGCTCTTGGCTGAATACAATGGATTCGCACGACAAGCATTCAAGAATATGGAATTTTCCTAAGGTTCTGCAGCCATTCGAAGATAAGTACAAACGTCTCTGTACCGATCCGCAAGACTCTACTAAACCTGCTCATGACTCTACCAATTTGTCACGACCCCAAAACTAAACTGGCAGTGATGGCGCCTATCGTTATACTTGGCTAGCCAATACACAGTAAATAATAAAAATAATATTCTATTTAATACATCAAATATCCGTAATTTTCACAATTATTCTGTTTCTTAAGCATTTCAAATGAAATAAAAATTATTAGAACATCTAAGCACAGTCCCAACATCTGGAGTCAACTGTCATGAGCATCTAAGAAGTGATACAACCTAGTACAAATCCTCTACTACAACAAATCTGGGAAAGTAAAGTACAAATGATGGAGTAGGAAGGAGAAATAGTAGGATGCGGACGCCGAACATCTACCTCACAATCTCCGAACAATGCTCCAATGGGGTAGCTCAACTATCGCTCCGCCCCGGTACCTAAATCTGCACACAAGATGCAGGGAGTAACGTAAGTATGCCAACTCAGTAAGTAACCAAAGTATCTAAAAACATGAGTGTAGTGACGAGCATTTATAAATCATGAAAATCCGTATAATAAGTGACTGTGGAAATAAGTAAATCAAGTCAGGAATTTACATTTTCGAGTATTTCATAAACTCCAATTTCAATTTAAAAATCTCGTATAAAAACATTTATCCAACATTTATCATCAGAGGCTCAATATAAAGAAGAATAGAAAATAGTGGTTTCATAAAATATAAGCCCCTCGAACACAGTATCACGCACAACAAAGCCTTTCAGTCAATCGTGACTCTACTTTCATAAGTCAATGCTCACACTCATCACTCTCACTCATCAAGTACCATATAGCAATTGATGTGGCGTACAACCCGCTCCCATACGTATCGATATATGTATATATTGCTACGGTGCGCATGCCGATCCATATATAATGTATATTGTTGCGGCGTGCAACCCGATCCATATAACATACGCTGCGGCGTGCAACCCGATCCATATAATAGTCGACTGCGCTTACTAGGGTTGTACAGACTCCTGGAGGGGCTCCTTCAGCCCATGCGCTATATTGCTGGGGCGTGCAACCCGATCCAATATATATATATATATATATATATATATATATATTATTGCAGCGTGCAACCCGATCCATATATAATGTATATTTTTGCGGCGTGCAGCCCGATCAACATATATAATATATATATTGCTGCAGCGTGCAGCCTGATCCCCATATAATGTATATATTTTTGCAGCGTGTAGCCCGATCCATAATTATCCTCTCATACTCGGCCCTCAGCCTCATTACATATATACCCATAAATGCCCTCATACTCACATACTCGGCTCTCGGCCTCACTAAATATATACTCATAATTTCCCTCATACACTCGGCGCTCGGCCTAACACATATATATTATTGCGGCGTGCAACCCAATCCATAGCCATCCTCACATACTCGGCTCTCGGCCTGACTCGGTCACCCTTACAAGCCACTTGGGAAATTCATCTCAACTTACGGGTCTCAGCCCAAAATACTTTTCAGAGTTTTCAAAGCAGTGTGATAACAGTGAAAATAACAACAAGTCGAAAACATGACTGAGTTCACAATTGTTCTATCAGGATAATGTAAGAATAGTGTAAAAGTACCTTTGAGGGTCTAAACAGGTCGGCACAAGGCCCCAGTCATGGAAAATACCCCTGAGGCTCTAAACAGGTCGGCACGAGACCCCAAACATGGCTCACAACTCATAAACAAGTATAAATTTCTAAAATACAGGCTATCATAAGGTTTCAAATTGAATACGTGGCTTAATAGTCGCTACGGGACGGACCAAGTCACAATCTCTATCGGTGCACGCCCCCACGCTCGTCACCTAGCATGTGCGTCACCTTATTTACCATAATAATATCAAATACCAGGGTGTCATACCCTCAGGTTTAGAGTTACAATCGTTACATACCTCAAAACAGCCCAAAAGCTACTCTGCGATGCTCTTGCCCCTCGAATTGGCTCCCAAAAGCTCCGAATCTAACCAAAATAAGATTAAAGTCATCAATATATGCTAACGGAACAAAACCAATCGAAATATATAAATGTTTAACACAATTCTCGAAATCTGCCAAATCGGCCCCCGAGCCCACGTCTCGGAGTTCGATAAAAATTAAATCACAAGAATAGTTATCTTCCCACGAGTCCTTACATACCAAGAACATCAAAATCGGACCACAATTTCCTACTCAAATCACCAAAAGAATTTCCAAATTCTTCCTCCCATTTTTTTCCAAATTTTCTACTTAATTCCTCAAATTGCATGGTGCAAATGAAGACAAATTCATGAAATTTAACCAAAAATGATTTAAGAACACTTACCAAAAGAATCCCAATGAAAATATCGTCATAAATCTCCTTCACCCGAGCTCTCAAATGGCAAAATGAGTTATGGCCAAGAACCCCCGAAATTAGAACTTAAACTGTCTGCCCAGACTTTTACTCTATGTGATCACGGAAGAAGGCACGCGATCGCAAAGAACAAAATGCTGCCCAACCAAACTAACCCTATGAGATCGCAGAAACACCTACGCGGTCGCGAAGAATCACTTCTCACAACTATGTGATCGCGACCAAGTCTATGCGATCGCATAGAGAAAATTCCAACACCACATTGGCACTCCAATTCTACTATGCGAATGCAACCATCACCATGCGAACGCAGTGACCAACACTAGTCACACTACGCAATCACACTCTTACATATGCGATCGCAATTCAAAAAATCCACCCGTCCTCAACTTACTCTACTCGATCGCGGATGAACTCACGCGATCGCAATGAACATTCACTGCTGCTAAAACACCAGAAAAACAAACAATCTCCCAAAGACCAAAAATGTCCGTATGAGCATCCGAAATACACCCGAGGCCCTCGGAACCTCAACCAAACCTAGAAAAATATCCCATAACATCATTAAAACTTAGTCGAGCCTTCAAAACACCAAAAACAATGCAAAAACACCAAATCACATCAAATTCAAGCCCATGAACTTTGAAATTTCTAAATTTCGCCAAAGATGCCAAAACCATCCGAAACACATCCGATTGACCTGAAAATTTGCACATATATCCAAAATGACATTACGAACCTTCTCCAGTTGTCGGAATTCCATTCCGACCCTGATAGACTATCTTCCCCTGCCGACCGGAACTCGCCAAAAATTAACTTTCATCAATTCAAGCCTAGTTCTACACCGGACATCCAAACTCCATTCCCAACGCACTCCTAAGTCCCAAATAGCCCAACCAAGATATCCTTACCATAAAATCCGCAATCCGAGGTTATTTACCAATACGTCAACTTCCTATTGCCTTTTTCCACTATAGAACCAAGATAAGAGGCTAAGTGTCTCATTTCTCTCCAAATATCGCTCCAATCCCGAGTCAACCAATCCAACACAACATAATGAAGCTGAATCACATATAATGAAGCATAAACGGGGGAAACGAGGATAAACTGTTGGAATGGCCGGCAAGATCGTTACAAGAACTCAAACTTCAAAATTTTTTCATACAATCTCTTCTCCCTCAAGGTCTGAAGCACAAATCTCAAATGCTGCTCATGGTCCTCCCAAGATCGGGAATAGACCAAGATATCATCAATAAACACAAATGACGAAAGAGTCCACATAAGGCCGGAATACACTGTGCATCAAGTGCATAAAGGCTGCTGGGGCATTGGTCAGTCCGATAGACACAACCAGAAACTCATAATGACCATATCTAGTCCCGAAAGTAGTCTTCGGAGTGTCTGTCCCTAGAATCTTCAACTAATGATAGCCGAAATGCATGTCAATCTTGGAAAATACCCTAGCACCCTGCAACTGATCAAACAAGTCATCTATACGAGGCAAGGGATACAAGTTCTTCACTGTAACCCTGTTCAACTACCGATAATCAATACACATATGCATAGAACCATCCTTCTTCTTTACAAACAACAACGGTGCACCCTAAGGTGACACACTAGGCCGAATGAACCATCTTTCTTCGTTACAAACAGCACCTTTGCACCCTAAGGTGACACACTAGGCCGAATGAACCTCTTATCTAGGAGTTCTTGAAGTTTCTCCTTCAATTCCTTTAGCTCCGCTGGTGCCATACGATAAGGTGGAATAGAAATAGGTTGAGTGCCTGGAACTAGGTCAATACCAAAATCATTGTGTCTAATAGGTGGCATGCCTGGCAGGTCTGCAGGAAACAGTTTCGGAAAGTCACAGACCAGAGGAACCAAATCAATAGCGGGAGTCTCACCACTGACATCCCTCACAAAAGCCAAATAAGATAAACACCCATTTTCAACCATGTGATGGACCTTCAGGTAGGAAATGACCTTGCTAGGCACATACTCAAAAGAACCTCTCCACTCAACCCTCAGACATCCTGGCATAGCTAAGGTAACGATCTTAGTGTGACAATCAAGAACAACATGACACGGAGATAACCAATCCATTCCCAATATCACATCAAAATCGACCTTACTGAGTAACAGTAGGTCCACTCGGGTCTCCAGACCCCCAATAGATATCACATACGATCGATACACATGGTCCACAATAATAGTATCACCCACCGGAGTCGACACATGAACATACGTAACTAAAGACTCGTGGGGCATATCTAGAAAATGGGAAAAATATGATGAAACATAGGAATATTTAGAACTAGGGTCAAATAAAGCCAAAGCATCTCGGCGATAGACTGAGACAATACCTGCGATCACTGCATCGGAGGCCATAGCATCTGGACTGGCTTGAAACGCATACATATGGGCTTGACCTCCACCTTCTCGACCTCCCCCTCTAGGGAGACCTCTAGCTAACTGAATACCACCCCTGGCTGCCTGGGCGGGTGGTGAAGTAACTGGAGCTGAAGTTGAGGGCTGGCCCCTCTACTGTGAAGAACCACCAGGACGATGTGAACACTGCCTCCACATGTGCCCAAACTCGCCTCACTCAAAGAAACTCCCTAGAGCTGGAGACGAGGACTGATAGAAACCCCTGCCATAGAATGGCCACTAGAAGAATCATTCATAGAGGAACTCTGAATTGGTGGTGCTCGAGCTGCACTCTAGGCTGGGAGGGCACCGAATGAAGAACGACCTGACTGAGAACCGTGGGGACCAAGCCCCGAAGATGCACCACTATAGGCTAGGCGGACTTACTGAGGAGGCCTGAATGAACAACCTCTACCATGCTGAACCCGCCCCTTGGAAAGAGCACCACTAGAACCACCCGATCCACGACGCCGCTTGGCCTCCCTCTTCTCCCGCTCCTGGCAGCGAACCGACTCAATATCTCGAGCAATATCAACAACCGACTCGGATGTACCATCTGATACCCTCTCCCGAGTCATGAAAAGGCGGAGCTGATAAGTGAGGCCATGCATGAACCTCTGAATCGTCTCCCTATCAGTAGGGACCAACTCGGTGGCATGCCGAGCCAACTCCAAAAACTGCATCTCATACTGTGACACTGATAGCTTCCCCTGACGTAGCTGCTCAAAAAGCCTGCACTGCTCCTCCCTGTGAGACTGAGGTATGTACTTCTCCAAGAAGATAGTGGAGAACTGCTGCCAGGTGAGGGGTGCTGAACAAACAGGCCTACGCCTCTCAAAAGACTCCCACCAAGTGAAAGCAGCACCAGGATATTGAAAAATAGCAAACGAGACCCCAGTGGTCTCCAAAATCCCAACAGTACGCAGCATCCTCTGACACTTATCTAGAAAACCTTGGGCATCCTCGCCCTCAGCACCACTGAATGTCGGAGGTTGTAGTCTTCTAAACCTCTCCAGTTTATGCTGCTCGTCCTCTAGCATAGCCAGAACCACGAAGTCCCGAACTGGAGCAATCAACTGGGCTGGAACCGGTCCCGGTGTCTGATGTCCCTGAGTAACCTGCTCAGGTGTCCGGACAACTAGGGTCTGACTGCCTCCCCCGACCTGATAAGTAGCAGAAACTGCCTGAGCAAGGTTTGTGCACACAGTCAAGATATGAGCCAAGCTCTCCTGAAGACCCGGAATAACAATAGGCACTACCGATTCCTGAGCCTCTCCCGCTGGAGCATCTGCGGCGGGAATCTGATCCTGAACAGTAGGGGATCAACTGGCACTACCCTTGCTGCTGCACGGGCTTGGCCCCTACCTCTACCATGACCTCGACTGCAGCCTCGACCCCTCGCTGGTCTGGCTGGTGG
Source organism: Nicotiana knightiana (assembly GCA_005239525.1). Taxonomy (NCBI): domain Eukaryota; kingdom Viridiplantae; phylum Streptophyta; class Magnoliopsida; order Solanales; family Solanaceae; genus Nicotiana; species Nicotiana knightiana. The sequence continues at coordinate 154,700 of ML394008.1, read as the reverse complement.
CTGATCACCCTGATCGGTAGCGCGAGTCCTCACCATCTGTGAGAGAATGAAACAACAGAAGTTTAGTTTTCCAGAATCAACAAAATTGCATGACAGAATTCAAGAAAAGTGAGATTGTTCCGAAGGGTTCCGCAACCTCTCGAAGATAAGTATAGACGTTTCTGTACCGATCCGCAAGACTCTACTAAACCTCCTCATGACCGTTGAGTCCTATGTAACCTAGGCTCTGATACCAACTTGTCACAACCTCAAATCCTAAACCGGTTGTGATGGCGCCTATCGTGGAACTAGGCTAGCCAATTCACATATTTACAATTTCTTTCCAAAAATCCCAACTCATTTTCAACAATTCATAAACATATATAAAATTACTGAATCTATTAAGAAAAATAAACAGTTAAACAGCCTAAACCATCCCCAAAATCCTGAGTCAACATGTTATGAACATCTAAGGAATATACCGGAAAGTCTCCTATTATAATACAAAACATCGAGACGAATAACTAGGTACAACATAAGAAGGGAAAACAGAGATGATGCAGACGCTGAACATGTACCGCTATGTTCCAAACTCCGGTTCCGCAAGGAATAGATGGCTAACGCTCGGTATCAGCACATGTATCTGCACACAGGGGTGCAAGGAGTAATGGCAGTACGCCAACTCAGTAGTAATGGAAATAAAGCAAGTCTAAGCAGTAAGAAACACATAAAAACCAAATCATTAGTTCACAATATGCACTGCCTTCCTTTCCAACAGTATATATATCAAAATCAACATGACTTAAAAGCCAACTTCAGTAAAATCCTTTAAAATGTGTTTTCCAACAATTTCAGAAATAAAAACACCTGAATAATTTAGTGTAAAATGAAATAAGTCATAAATAGCCCCTTGGGAAAAAACATGAATCATAAATCGCCCCTCGGGCAGAACATCACTCAGCATATCTTGCAGTCACTCAGTATCATCCCCTCGGGCAATCTCACTGTCACTCATGCCTCCCAATCACTCGTCTCTCGACACTCAGCACTCGTACTCAGTAGGTACATGCGCTCACTGGGGGTGTGTACAGACTCCAGAGGGGATCTTTTAGCCCAAGCGCTAATATCAAGCCACCTCGTGGCGTATCTGTCACGTCCCAAAATCTCTAAGGTCGTGATGGCGCCGGACACAAGGTCGGGCATGCAAAATTATTTTATTAGTTGAAATAACTTCCCGATTTTAACATTTATGAAAACATTTCCGTTCACTTTATTCCATAATAATCAAATAAAAGTATGTTAATTTAAAAACTGTGATTTAAATGTTTCACTTAAGAAATTACATCCCAATACATCTCTCAGAACCCGGTGTCACAAGTACATGAGAAATTTCTAAGAATTTATACGATCAGTACAAAGCATGTCTGAAATACAACTGGACAAGGAAATTTAAAAATAAAAAAATACAGTATGAAGGAGACTATATCAGCTGCGGATCGCCTCCGGATGATGCAGCTCACCTAAGTAAAAAACAATGTGTACTAAGTAAGTTGTCCGCCTAACCTCAGAGAGGTAGTGACGAGAGATCAAATTAGATGCTTATTAAAGGTCTATTTAAAATATTTATGACTAACGCTAAGCATGGTTTTATCATAGGGAATTTATAAAACAGGATTTAAATATATTTCAACTCCCTTCACGTTTAACGCTTTATATCTTCGTCATATTAACAATTAATCGACATGGTGATCTAATCAAATAATAATCAATCGATGTGAAGGAAAAACTTCTTCCAAAAATAAACTTTTTAATAACTTTAAATCTCTGTCATTTCAATTGACAACTTAATATTTCAGGCCAGTAATCAGGCAAATATCATAGCAACTACGCAGCAAATATCATGCGCAAGCAATGCCGAGGGTTGAATGGAACGGACCAACAATAATAAAATGTGCACTGCCGAGGGTCGAACAACTCGAACCATAGATGCATCTATCTTCCCCGCTCGCGAATCGATCATGCGACGCGGTTAACATAATACGGCTAGCCTGCTCGCGAATCACTCAAGCGACTCAGGCACCCAAATTTACACATATCCACATAATAAATTCGTATTTTATCAAGAAAACACTTTTTCTCAGGAAAGTGGTAAAATCTTTACTCAAAGAAACATGAAATGTAGGTTTTGAAATCTTGGTTTTTGAAACTCATTTGTCAAGTTTAGCGATACTCCATGATACAACCCAGTCCAGGTACACATATATCCATAGCGGAACCAACTTTATCTAGAAGATTAACAATATGAACTCTAGTTTTCTTTTAAACATTCAATTACGTTTTCGCTCATTTCTGCAGTTTAATGTTATAGGCAGGGTTGCAGGTACACACATAAGGCATGCTAGTGGGTCCTAGGCTACCCGGATATGGCATAATAGTAGCTACGCACGGACTCCCGTCATCTCATGCGTATGTATCCCCCAAAGATAATAGCATGTACTGAATGAATTCACCTAGGGGGACGATTCCCCCTCACAAAGTTAGAAAGCAAACTTACCTCGCTCCGAAATTTCCATACCCGGCCTCCAAGCCCTTCCGTCGACCCCAACGGACGCACAAGGCTCTGAAACTATCACATAACAGCAAAGCAATGAAAATTCATCGTAATACCCAAAAAAAATTTAGATTATATACTTTCCCAACCCCGCTCAAACAAATGACAAAAATGCCCTCGGGTCCACGTGCCCGAAAATTCGAAATTCTTGAAGATACATGCCACCCATATCTACTAGTTCAATCATGTAATTTACTCTACATCCCATACTCAAATTCGTGGCTACATTCCAAATTTACATTTTCTAGGTTTTTCTTCAAAAACCCCAATTCCTACCAATTCCATGCATATAACCTTAGAAATGAGTAGAAACAACTTATCTCTGATCCCTGATGAAATATCCCTTGAAAAACTCTTCAAAATTGCCTCAACCAAATGAAAAATGAGAGAGAAATGGCACAAACCCGATTTTTAAAACATTCTGCCCAGGCATCTCTTCACACCTGCGGTCCAATAGCCGCTTCTACAGCTCCGCACCTGCGGAAATTCCATCGCAGGTGCGGCTCTGACTCGACAAAGAAAAAATCCTGCTCCTGCGACCCCTTCTTCGCACCTGCGACTCTGCAGGTGCGACCAAACTCCGCACCTGCAGTCCCCTCAGCTCCAGCCCCAAATCTCGCACCTACGGTGCCCTTAGCTGCACATGCGGTTGATGTGCCGGAGAATTTTTGCACATTTAATACCAAATTGCTTAGATTATAGCTTGTTTCAAGAGCATTTACCTTTTATACTTAAAGAATTTTGATGTTATGCAGTGCATGAGGCTTGAACACTCGAGAACATGGAAAAGAGATCAAAGGAGATAAAAAGTGAGGAAATTAACACTATGCGATCGCATATTTGACAAGACGACGTCGCAAAACTAACATGTGAATCGCATAATGCACCACGGGATCGCAGACCTTAACAGAAAGATAGGCCAAATTCAAGATCAAGAATGCGGTCGATTATGCGACCGCATAACTCACATGCGAGCCGCAGAGTTAACCGCATAATCCCTAGTACCTGATGCTGCCTCGAGAATGCGATGCAAATCTGCGGTCGCATATCAACAATGCGAACCGCAAATCAACAATGCGGTGACTACCTGGAAACTAGGGTTTAGAGACGCGAACGCATAGTTGACCTGAAGGGGTATTTTTGTTCGATTTTGGCCCCGATTTTTAGCCCACTATAAATAGATTTATTAGGGTTTTGTGGATCATTCTTGTGTAGTCTTGGAGAGAAATTACCCTATTAAATATTCTCCTCCTTTTTGGAAGCATTAGAGGAAGAAATCCTTGGTTTTGTAAGCATTCATGACACTTATTATTCTTAGTTTTTTGTCATTTATCATGTGCAGCTAGCCTTAAATACTAAGGTTGTGGACCCTAAATGTGTGTTATGTATTTGGGTATTTTCCATTGAATATATGCATAATGTTTTGTTGATATTTATTTACTCTTCATTTCATATTTATTGTTAGTGGTTGCAAACATTAACTTATGCCATAAATTCTTTCTTAGCTTGGAAAAGTAGGTTAGACTTGGTAAGAGTAAATATCAATGACTCAAGGCTTTAAATCTTATTTAATAGAATCACTTAGGAATAAGTTGGTTTTATTTGGAAACAAGTGATTTAGTTTTATTGAAACTCTTTTATATTTGGAAAAATTATAAAGAGGAGATTCTACCCTATTATTGGAAAATATTGGGTAGACATTTAGAAATCATTGCATATCAAGAACTTCCCATTAGAAATATATCATTTTAATACCCATTTGCATTACACTTCATAAAAGGGGACACGACCTTGGTCTACTTAATCATATTAATTACAACTTTAATTAATTCTCATTGACACTACATTTACTAGATTATTACACAATAAACCCCCATATTCCCGTTCACTAATGGAATGGAATTATGATTTGAGTTAACAATCATACTATCAAAGTATTATTTTCACACCTATTCCCTCTGGGATTCGACCCCAACGTTGTTGGGTTATTATATTTGACTTCGACCGCTTTACACTATTTTAAAGTGTAATTTGAGCGTATCAAATTTTGGCGCCATTGCCGGGGAATACGATTTTGAAATTACTAGTTAGTGTGTACTTCACTTTATATTAGTTCTATTCCATCACAACTTGCTTGTTTTGTATTGGTGTCCCAGGTCACAATGGCCGAGCTATATGGAGAAGAGGAAAATCCTTTCGCCAATATTGAGGAATACATCGACGACTCCAATGCCATCCTTCCACCGGCAGTTGGTGCATCGACATTTAAAGTAGACCATGGAATGATACTGATGCTTAAGGCAGAAGGATTATTTCACAACTCAACTGATGATGATCATACGCAACACCTAAGGAACTTGTTGGGTGTGTGCGCCATGCACAAACAGACCAATGTGTCGGATGACGCTTTGAGGTTGCGGGTGTTCAAGTGCTCCTTAGCGGGAGAGGCAAGGAAATAGCTTCTAAATTTACCCCCTCACACCATCACTACATGGACTGCGCTTATCCGAGCCTTTTTGTCAAAGTGGTTCCCGGATAGCAAGAAATCTGAGCTTAGAGACAAAATATTTTTCTTCAAGAAAATGCCGGGGGAGCACTTATATGAAGCGTGGGACCGTTTCAAGTTGTATCTTGTGAGATAACCGAACCATGGGTTCCCGAAAAACATTTTGATGGAGAAATTTTACTTGGGTCTAGACTCGCCTTCCCAATCAATTGCAAAGAATTCCACGGATGGATCTTTCATGGACAAGTCATTTGCTAGGATTACTCAAATTTTAGACAAGATAGCTAAGCACAATCAAGCATGGCATTCAGAAGACACGAGTGGGGGAATTTCTTATGGCACTCCTTCTCTTGCAAACATGATTAAGGAGAATCACGAAAGAGACCGGGTGATTTCAGGTGTTCCCACTAATGTTGATGTACTAACAAAGATGCTCAAGGAAAATCAAACGAAGAAAGTGCATATGGTGGAAGACTGGCAATCAATGGGTAATCAAGAGTGGGAAGAAGCAAATTATGTTCAAAACTCTCAAGGTGGTTACCGCCGACAAAATAATTGGAGGCCAAACCCGTAAGGGTAAGACCAACAAAATTGGCGCAATGATCAAGGTGGCCAAGGATCTTGCAACAACAACAACAATTATCCCAATAGAAGCTCCAGCTCTTATGTACCACCGCGAGGGAAGTATCCCAACTCTTCACAATACAAGGAGGGGTCGTCAAGTGAATCAAAAATGGAAGGGATGCTAGAGCGGATTCTGCAAAATCAAGAGAAAAGCGATGCAACAATGAGGAATATGTCCGAGGTGGTGGGTTCACACACTGCTTCGATTTCAAAAACTTGAATTGCAAATGAGAGATCTATCAAGAGAGCAAACTCCCAAGCTAAAGGGCACATTTCCAAGTGATACGGTGGTCAATCCAAAAAATGGCCCAGGGGGGTCGACATCTCATTCCATGGCCATTACAACAAGAAGTGGTAAGGTAATTCAAGACGAAAGTGAGAAACTGATTGATGTCGAGAACAGTGATCAAGGAGAGGAAGCACGGAGTGAGTTGCTGGTAGTAGTGAAAGTTGAGGAAACCCCTCTAGAGGTTGAGGTTCAAGGAGAAAGGAAAGGAAAGGCCGTGGAAAAGGCGAAGGAGACCTCAAAATATCCTCCACCAATTACTAGGCCCCGCCCTCCGTTCCCTCAAATGCTTGCACGAAGAGTGGATGACGGGAAGTTTGAAAAATTCTATGACATCTTGAAGCAATTGTCGGTGAACATTCCATTCTTGGAAGCTTTCAAAGAAATGCCAGGGTTCGCCAAGTACTTGAAGGAGCTGATGACAAAGAATGAGGTGGTAAATTTGACTCACAGGGTTAGTTCAATAATTGCTCCATCAAACGTGGAGAAGAAGGGAGACCCGGGAGCTTTACTATCCCATGCACCATTGGATTGAGAAATTTTTCTAGAGCACTTTGTGATAACGGTGCTAGTATAAATTGGATGCCTCTTGCTATTTACAAGCAAGCAGGACTGGGATTGCCAAGACCAACTAGCATGCGTATGCAAATGGCCGATCGAACCATAAAGAAACCCTTGGGCATTGTTGATGATGTTCTAGTGAAGGTGGGGAAGTTCTTTCTCCCGGCCGACTTTGTCATCTTGGACTGTGTGGTGGATAAGGAGATTCCTATAATTTTAGGAAGACCATTCCTCGCAACTGGAAAAGCATTAATGGATTCATAAAGACATGAAATCAAATTCCGAGTGAATAATGAAGAAGTTACATTCCAAGCAAGCAAGGGGTTGAAATTTCCAAGAGCATATGAGGGGATATTTGTGATTGATGTTGTTGATGAGGTGGAAGATGCCATTGTAATGAAAATGGAAGAAGAGGGCATCGACGAGGCATTGGAGGCAATTTTGGTAAATTTTGATGATGAAAACATTGAGGGTTATGCGGAGATAGTCAATGCATTGGAAGGGCATGGGTCCTATACATATGCAAATAAGCTTTCCCTCGACCTAGAGAATCGAATGACACCGCCCGAAAAGCCTTCAATCATGGAGCCACCACAACTTGAGCTCAAACCACTCCCATCACACTTGAGGTATAAATTCCTTGCCTCTAATGATACTTTAACCATAATCGTGTCTTTTTTGTTGAATGAGGTACAGGTTGATGCATTGCTAAATGTCTTGCGGGAGCACCGACAAGCGATTGGATGGCCAATAGCGGACATCCGAGGAATTCCCGCCGGAATATGTGAACATAAAGTCAAACTCGAAGAAGGGATCAAACCAAGCGTAGAGCATCAAAAAAGATTAAATCCCTCTATGCAAGAGGTAGTCAAGAAGGAGATAATCAAGTGGTTGGATGCCGGGGTTGTCTACCCCATTGCGGATAGTCCGTGGGTCAGTCCAGTGCAATGTGTGCCTAAGAAAGGAGGCATGACGGTGATCCACAATGAAAAGAATGAACGTATCCCTACGCGGACGGTCACCGGATGGAGAGTGTGCATGGACTACCAGAAGCTTAACAATGCTACTTGCAAGGATCATTTCCCTATGCCTTTTATTGATCAAATGCTTGATCGGCTAGCGGGAAGATCCTTCTATTTCTTCCTTGATATATATTCCGGATACAACCAAATCAACATAGATTTGGAAGATCAAGAGAAAACAACCTTCACTTGCCCGTATGGCATCTTTGCTTTTAGTCAGATACCTTTCGGGTTGTGCAATTCCCCGGCCACATTTCAACGGTGTATGATGTCCATATTCTCCGATATGGTGGAGGATTTTTTGGAAGTCTTTATGGATGATTTCTCAGTGGTTGGTGATTCTTTTGAGCATTTCCTTTACAACCTCCGGCAAGTGCTAAAACGGTGTGAAGAAACCAATCTTATGCCCAATTGGGAAAAATCTCACTTCATGGTCGATGAAGGGATTGTGTTGGGTCACAAAATTTCACGAAAGGGCATTGAGGTAAATCGGGCGAAGGTTGAGGTCATCTCCAAAGTTCCTCCTCCAATTTCGGTAAAAGGCATCCGAAGCTTTCTTGGTCATGCCGGCATCTATCGGCGCTTAATCAAGGACTTTTCAAAAATTTAAAACCCTATGTGCAAACTCTTTGAAAAAGACGCCAAGTTCTTGTTCAATGATGAATGCCTCAAAGAATTTGAGGATCTTAAGGAAAAGCTCACCACGGCCCCTATTATTGTCACACCGGATTAGTCTCTCCCATTCGAGCTTATGTGTGACGCTAGTGGTGTAGATATTGGAGCAATTTTGAGTCAAAGGCACAACAAAATTCTTCATCCCATCTACTATGCAAGAAAAACTCTCAACGGTGCCCAAATGAACTATACAGTGACAGAGCAAGAACTCCTTGCTATTGTCTATGCTTTTGAGAAATTTCGGGCCTATCTTTTGGGATCCAAGGTGATAGTCTTTACAGATCACGCTGCTCTTCGGTATCTCATGGCGAAGAAAGATGCTAAGCCAAGGTTAATCCGATGGGTCCTTCTATTGCAAGAATTTGAATTTGAGGTAAAAGACCGGAAGGGCACAGAGAATCAAGTTGCAGACCATATCTCTCGAATTGAAGAAAAGGGCGCACGACAGATGACTTAGATATTGATGATGCTTTCCCTGATGAGCATATTCTTGCATTATCTTCTTCTTTAGCTCCTTGGTATGCCGATATTGCAAATTATTTGGTGAGTGAGCTTATCCCTGATGGCCTGGAGACATACCAGAAGAAGAAATTTTTGAGGGACTGTCGTCACTACTATTGGGAGGAACCATTTCTCTTCCGCATCTGTGCGGACAACATTATTAGAAGATGTGTCCCAGAAGAAGAATGGATGCCTATTCTAAAGGCATGTCATGATTCACCCTCGGGGGCTCATCATGGAGGGAACCGGACGGCGGCGGAAGTGCTTGAATGTGGATACTGTTGTCCAACTCTTTATCATGATGCAAATCAAATGTTCAAAGCTTGTGACCAATGCCAACGACAAGGGTCAATCTCCAAGAAGCATGAAATGCCAATGAACTTTGTGTTGGAGGTTGAAATTTTTGACATATGGGGGATCGATTTTATGGGTTCGTTTGTTAGTTTTTGTGGGATGAAGTATATTCTTGTAGCCGTGGACTATGCGTCCAAGTGGGTTGAAGCCATTGCCTTGCCAAACAATGAAGCTAGGAGTGTAACCGCGTTCTTGAAAAGAAACATATTCACACGGTTCGACACTCCTAAAGCAATTCTCAGTGACGGTGGTTCTCATTTTTGCAACAGGGCATTCAATGGCCTATTAGAGAAGTATGGTGTGAAGCACAGGGTGACGATGCCCTATCATCCCCAATCGAGTGGTCAAGTTGAAGTCTCCAACAGAGAGATAAATAACATCCTAGCAAAAACAGTTAATGCCAACCGGACTGACTGGTCAAGGAAGCTGGATGATGCATTATGGGCATACCGGACAGCATACAAAACTCCTATACGTACCTCTCCATACATGCTAGTGTTCGGAAAAGCATGTCATCTACTCGTGGAGATTTAGCACAATGCCATGTGGGCACTCAAGATATTGAACCTGGACTGGAATGAAGCGGCTAATTTGAGGCTCAATCAACTCAATGAAATGGAGGAATTCCGTTTTCACGCTTATGAGAGTGCAGTTATGTATAAAGAGAGAATGAAGGTGGTCCATGACAAGAAGGTCCTGAAATGGGAGTTCTATACGGGTGACTTGGTGTTACTATTCAATTCCCGACTCAAACTCTTCCTGGGTAAACTCAAATCTAAATGGTCTGGCCCTTTCCAAGTGGTGAATGTCTCTACTTTTGGTGTTGTGGTACTAGAAACTAAGGACGGACTTCGTACGTTCAAAGTAAACGGACAACGCATCAAACACAACTTGGGTACCGAAGGTGAGAGGCATTTTTTGTAGAGAAATTAACTTTGAAGGATGGTCCTTGTCCTACTAATTAATGACTCCAAAGGAGCACCAACTTCGTCGTGCCGCGACGTTAAATTAAGCGCTTCATGGGAGGCAACCCATGTGTGGTAACATTTTCTGTTTATCTATTTTTCATCTTCGTTATTTACTTATTTTATGTATTCTTATAAATGTGGTTTTCGAAGCAGATTAACAGGCACGTGAGCGCATACAAGGAAAACAAAAGAAAAGACAGGGTTGAAGTGCATGGAAGCCACGGGAAAAAAAAGAAAAAGAAAGAGGGGGGCCCGTCTGCGACACATATGCTACTGCATTTCTTGTATGCGGTTCGCATTATGGTCGCAGAAATCAACAGTGTGCTTGGAAAATGTTCGTGCTGGAAATGCGATATCAAGGTACACTATGTGAAACACATGTCTTTTATGCGATCGCATAAGGTCACCGCATTTCGANTCACCACATTTCGAACTTGGTAAGACGGTGACTAATTCACCGCATGCTGAAGATGCGATCGCACACTCCCTTATGCGATTTTTTACCCCATCGCATTTCGCCCCAGGTAAGTCCTAAATTTCTGTCTTTCATGTCTTCCCTCTTAAACAAAAACAAAACAAAATAGAAAAAAGAGAAAACGAAAAGGAATAGACCCAGATCGGGCAAAACACAAATCGAAAGTGCAAAGAACCTTCTCTTGCGGATCTACTTGTCTTCTACATCTTTGAATCTGGTATGTCCTTCTCTCCCCTCTTCTTGCATTTTATTTGGTTTTCAATAATGGATTTCGTAGTATCGTTGTTGTGCTGTAGTGAAATTGTAAAGGGAAGGGGAAATGGTAGAAATTTTGATTGGTAGTTGGGCCTGGGAGGTTGTTAATTTTGAAAATCAGCCATTGTTAGGGATATAATGATGTACTTGAAGGATCTACGGATCGCATTTCGAAGATGCGGACCGCATCTGTGTCACAAATCCTACCCTAGGCCCATTGGGAACGAAGATATATGCAACGCATATGCGATCGCATAGTCAAAATGCAGTTCACAGATGCGTCGCACCCTTCAACAGAATGTGTCCCCAGCCCACCTCCCAGTTTGCGACCTGTTTGTGCTTGCATAATCGCCTTTATGGTGAGTAATGCAATCACATATTTGTTTTGATTTTTTCAATCCACTTCTATCCTGCATATGCGAGCCGCATAGTGGTTATGCGATCGCATATGCTGTAACACTAGTGCTCCCTGTTTAACTATGTTCGCTTATGCGACTGGTTTGCAATCCACATTGTGGTTATGCGACTGCATACTTCAACGCATAGGCCAAATTTCTGTCTTTTTTGTTCATATTTTCGTAATTTGCCCGTCCACTTACACGTAGTTTCTCTTTGCAGCAATGCCTCGTAAGCATATAATAGCTAAGAGAGCCTCCACAAGCAGGCATGCACCTGCACACAAGCGTGCACGTCAGGCACCTCCATCGGATATTATTGAAAGCCCCTCCCAGTCTGATGAGGGGGATAATGAACCGAAGGTAAACTTGGAAGCTGAGGTACGGAGGAAGCAGGGGGACGATTACCAGCTCCGCTTTCCACTGCCCCTATCTAGGGAGTTGTAGTAGGAGGGTCTGACCACAAGAAAGATCTTACCCGAGAAAAGGCTCAGTGTCAACGGCCTGAAAGAGCAAATATCCCATATTCTATAGAACATCAGAATAAGAAAATGAGACTGCTTTACTGAGCCCCTCGGGGAGTACAACGGGACCATGGTGAGAGAGTTCTATGTCTCTTATGCTGCTTCTAGAAATGGCCTTCACAAGAGGAACAAAATTTTCAGTAAGGTAGTGTTCGTCTGGGGGGATGCAGTGGAGTGTCACCAGGCCGCCATCCATGCTAGGTATTTTTCAAAATCGCGCCCAAGCACGAAAGAATACGAAGCCAAACTGGCCAACAAAGATGGAGAGCGTGCTTGGGTCGCCTCTGTTATTGCAAAAGGTACTCCGACCTGGATTTCTCCTAACCACAAGATTTACAAAGAAAATCTTTCGAGAGAAGGAAGATTCTGGCTTGCTTTTGTTGCCTCCCATCTGATTCCCACCAGAAACGAAACCCATATAAGCATTGAGAAGGCCATTCTCATTGCTTGCCTTATGTCCAAGATCAATGTCGATGTGACCGACATTATTTTTCAAGAGATTGGGGTCCGAGCTTGGCAGAAGAAGACCTCATTTCCTTTCCCCTGCCTCATCACTACACTGTTGAGCTGCTGAAGTCCCTCTTATGCCTTCATGTGACAAGGCAGCCAATATTGACAAGGATATTGACATCACCCGTATCAGTGATGTGGGGCCCAGGGCAGGAGCTTCTCCTTCAGTCATCCCAATGCCTACCCCTCCAGAAGCAGCACCCTTAGAGCCCCAGCCTTATACAACAGAGCCATCCACCACTACCTCACAACCTACTACCCGTGATGGCACCTCCTCAGTCGTTCCGTTGCCTGTTCTCTCCCTGCTTGGTCTCCTGGCTCAGCATACCAATGATAAGGTATACAAGATCCTAAGAGAAATTCCTACTCTGATCCGGCAGGCCTTCACCCCCATTCAATCTTCAGTAACTGCCCTTGAGGGTCGCCTTCAAGGGCTTGAGGCACGCATTGAAAAGGTTGAGTGAGGTGAGGTTAGACATTTCCAGCGCTCCGGACCAATGTGTCCACTTTGCAGAAGGAGCTCCACCGACTGCAACACTTGGAGTTTGACTTTTCATCTATCCTGCCTAAGGAGGGGGAACATGGAGTTGGTACCTCTGAGCCGGGGATAGGCTTTGATTTCTCCACGCTGATGACAGCCCCGGCCGCACCGATTATCCCTCCACCTTCAGCTCCTCCCGTACCTGTTGCTATACCTTCAGGAGAGGAATCCGGACATTCTTCAGGGTCCGAGGGCGAGTCGTCTGAGGAGGAGTCCTGTTCGTCTGACGAGGAGAAGCGTCCTCAGGAGAAGGGAAAGGGGGTTGTCATCCCTACAGTTGCAGAACCGACAGAGGAGGCGCTCATTCAGCTTGCTATTCACCGTTCTCTGGAGGACACTACTACCCCAGCCTCAGCTCAGCCATTAGCAGATGAGGGCGCTAGCTCCCAGACTCTAGTCACTCTTGTCGTTGACCCTGCAGTAGTTCCTCCACCACCAGTAGCTGCTATCCCTCCTGCTGCACAATCGGATGCTCCAGTCCATGTGACAGTTGAGTATACCACCGACTCCCATAGCGCTTAGCGCGCCCTAGGGAGCCTCTAACTCTGTCTTTACATTTCTTATTCATTGGGGACAATGCATATCTTTTTGTTGGGGGTGGTTGTAAGTATTTTTGTGAAAACTTGGTATTTTTGTGACAACTTGGATAATATAGTACTTGTAATGTTTTTGTATGTATGAATGGTTTTGTTTATGTTTTTTGTTTATGTACTATGTCCAAGTTGTCAGTAAACCAGTGTACTTTCGTTTGTGATATTAATATGTCGAGTTTTTCTCCTTAAGTGTTATTAATGAATTCCCTTTGGTTTTTATTCGCCGGATTATTTTCTAAGGGTGGAATAGTAGAACCATGGTACTAGGAAGAAACATGTTGACCAGTTTAGTTTAAGTGTCTAGTCACAAGCATGTACATCAGTAAATAACCCATACCCTTTAAAAAAATATATATATTAGAACTATATCAACTCTGTGAGCTTGAGGCTCGCCTTTTGACTCTATGTGTACTTAGAATTATACATGTAAAATAATGAAAGTTTTGAGTCGGCAAGCCCTGACTCTTGAGCTAAAACGATGTTGAACTAAACAGGCATGTGCTGTGTGTGTTAGATGTTTGTATCAATAATTCTTGTGCTTACTTCTGTCAGCTAGAACTTTCCTAGTTGGTTGTTCGGTGCTAATAATAAGTACATTAAGTTGGAGAAATGACCTTAGGCATTCTTTGTGATATTGAGAAACTCAGTGAACCTTTCAAAATGTTTGCATGAATACCACTAGTTTCCCCATTTGAGCCTTTAACCTTTTTGTTGGACACCTCATTACAAACCTTGCCCGTTTTGAAAAATCATCCCTTCCTTGAATATTGAAAATGAGGAAAAAAGCCTAAGTTGGGGGTTTGGCAAAAGAGTTAGAGATTGGCTAGGTTGTATATTGGGTGTAGAGCATATACCTCAAAAGATTCAAATGAAAATTGTTCAAGCTTCAAAAAAAAAAAACAAAAATAAGAGAGAGATACAAATATATATAAAAAAAGATATATATATATATATATATATATATATATACAAGCTTTTAAGAAATTTAGTGAGGTAGTTCTACAATTGGTAGCTAAACACCAATGACGCTATGAGATTTAAAAAGAAACAAAGGCACTGAAAGAGAACGATGTGAGTAGTGTTCAAGGAGGGTGTAGTGTACCCAAATGATTATCCAACCCTTCCCTAAGCCTACATTACAAGCCAGAAAGTCCTTATGGAATCTCCAACCTAATGTTCTTAAAATTGCGACGAATTAAAATAAGGGCAAGCCTATGGTATGATGTGTTATAACACTTTAAATTATGTGTGAGTGTGAGTGTTTGTGTAAATATTTCCCTTGCTGTCATTGTAAATATTGTGAGTTGGGACTTTCTTTCTTTGTGGTGAGGGCACATGTACTGTGGAGTGTAACAGTAGTTGAGTTCTTGAAGTCGGGTGCAAGTACACTCAGCTGAGAGTAACATTTTGTCAAATAGCTCGAGGTTCAAAGTTCACAAGTTGAGTAGTTTCCTTGTAAATAGTAGTAATTGTTCATAACGGGTAATCGGATGAAATGCATGCTTGTAGCACTAGCACTTAACACTATTCGTGGTCATAGTTGTTTCCGGTCTTGTAGTTAAAGTTTAAGTTACGATAGAGTCATTTCAGTTGCTTGAGGACAAGCAAGAGTTTAAGTTGGGGGTGTTGATGTGCCGGAGAATTTTGGCACATTTAATACCAAATTGCTTAGATTATAGCTTGTTTCAAGAGCATTTACCTTTTATACTTATAGAATTTTGATGTTATGCAGTGCATGAGGCTTAAACACTCGAGAACATGGAAAAGAGATCAAAGGAGATAAAAAGTGAGGAAATTAACACTATACGATCGCATATTTGACAAGAGGACGTCACAGAACTAACATGTGAATTGCATAATGCACAAAGGGATCGCAGACCTCAACAGAAAGATAGGCCAAATTCAAGAGAAAGAATGTAGTCGATTATGCGACCGCATAACTCACATGCGAGCCGCAGAGTTAACCGCAGAATCCCTGGTACCTGATGCTGCCTCAAGAAGGCGATGCAAATCTGCGGTCGCATATCAACAATGCGAACCGCAGATCAAGAATGCGGAGACTACCAGGAAACTAGGATTTAAAGACGCGAATGCATAGTTGACCTGAAGGGGTTTTTTTTGTCCGTTTTTGGCCCCGATTTTTAGCCCACTATAAATAGATTTATTAGGGTTTTGTGGGTCATTCTTGTCTAGTCTTGGAGGGACATTAGCCTATTAAATATTCTCCTCCTTTTTTGAAGCATTAGAGGAAGAAATCCTTGGTTTTGTAAGCATTCATGACACTTATTATTCTTAGCTTTTTGTCATTTATTATGTGTGGCTAGCCTTAAATATTAAGGTTTTGGACCCTAAATGGGTGTTATATATTTGGGTATTTGCCATTGAATATATGCATAATGGGTTATTGATATTTATTTACTCTTCATTTCATATTTATTGTTAGTGGTTGCAAACATTAACTTATGCCATAAATTGTTTCTTAGCTTGGAAAAGTGGGTTAGACTTGGTAAGAGTAAATATCAATGACACAAGGCTTTAAACCTTATTTAATAGAATCACTTAGGAATAAGTTGGTTTTATTTGGAAACAAGTGATTTGGTTTTATTGCAACTTATTTGTATTTGGGAAAATTATAAAGAGGAGATTCTACCCTATTATTGGAAAATATTGGGTAGACATTTAGAAATCATTGCATATCAAGAACTTCCTATTAGAAATATATCATATTAATACCCATTTGCATTACACTTCATAAAAGGGACACAACCTTGGTCTACTTAATCATATTAATTACAACTTTAATTAATTCTCATTGACACCACATTTACTAGATTATTACACAACAAACCCCCATATTCCCGTTCACTAATGGAATGGAATTATGATTCGAGTTAAGAATCACACTATCAAAGTATTATTTTCACACCTACTCCCTCTAGGATTCGACCCCAACCTATTTGGGTTATAATATTTGACTTCGACCGCTTTACAATATTTTAAAGTGTAATTTGAGCGTATCAGCTGTCAAAGCCTTGCAGGTGTGATTACACAAGATGACAGCAAGCTTCAGCCATTTTTCCAACATCAACTTTGATCCATTAACCACCCGGCATCCACCCGAGGCCCCCGAGACCCCATCCAATCATATCAACCTATCCCAAAACATAACACGGACTTGCTCGAAGCCTCAAATCACATCAAAAAATGCCGAAATCACGAATCGCACTCAAATCTAATTCTTTAAGAACTTAGAATTTCAAACTCCTACATCTGATGCCGAAACTTATCAAATCACGTCTGATTGACCTCAAATTTTGCGCACAAGTCAAAATCAACATTACGGACCTTCTCCAACTTCCGAAATCGCATTCCGGCCTCGATATCAAAACTCCCACTTCCAGCCGGATTTCCCAAAAACCTTAAAATTTCTATCTTTAGCCAAATGGACCCAAAATGACCTTCGGTCATCTAAATTCACTTCCGATCGTGCTCCCAATTCCAGAATCACCATACGGAGATATTCCCAAACATGGAATCCCAAATGGACATCAACCTCACTGATATGCACCTCAAGCCCAAATTCATGAAATCCTTCTAAAATGCTAACTTCCACAATGTACGCCAAAGCGCTCCCGAGTTATCCGAACCCCGAGCCGGACATACACCCATGTCCGAAATAATCACACGAACCTGCTGGAACCTTCAAATCCTGATTTGGAGGTAATTTACTCAAAATTCTAATCTTAGTTGATTTCTTCAACTTAAGGCTTCTAAAATGAGAATTTTCTTTCCAAATCAATTCTAAACTTCATGGAATTCAATTCCAACCACAATCACGGATCATAATACCTGAAACGGAGCTGCTCACGACTTCAACTCACTGAACGACGCACTACAGTTCAAAACGACCGATCGGGTCGTTACATTCTCCCCCACTTAAACTGACATTCGTCCTCGAACGTGCTAAGAACAGCTCATGAGTTACCTGAAATCAATTTTTAACATCTCGAGCACCTGCCCATGCTACCACAACCCAATCGAGCACAATAGCTTGATCAAATTTGGAGATTTCTTCTTTATCCATTTATTAAGCTCAGAATTCATTCAAACACCTGAAATTTCTCTAGCCAGGCCTAGTTTCATATATGTAAGCACTACATCAACTAGCACACAATATACGAGATCATAACTGCATACCCTTGCTGAATCGTCACCATGCACCGCATAACTCATCGTCCGACCACAATGATGCTCCTTGCCGTATTAGCCAAGGTCTACGAATCTGATGCTCCTGATGCACCTCATAACAATTATACAGACATCCTTCTATAATGCTGGCGATATGACCACAACGGAGGGATACGCAAAAATTCACACTCAACTGCAGAGTTGTCAAATCCTTGATTACCTCATCTTGACTATAATCGTCACTTTCATTATGAACCTGAATCATGGTATTTGTTATTTAATATTCACTTCACATAACCTTATCATACTGATCCTTGGTCCGATAGTCTCGTCTCACTCAGTATGAACTGCTCAGACAGTAAATCACCCCAAACATGGCTAACAACCTCACATGATACCGCATCGCCCAATAGGTCATAACTCGAACATGATAATATGAAATGACTCAGGACGAAACTACTCAGCTCACGCAACTAATATGAATTCTTACCAGAAAATGGGAAATAAATCACAAGAAAATAAATACATATTAACCCTTCTCATCATCACATTGTTGCGTCGTGCAACCCGATCCGAATAACATACCCGTGGCGACGTGCCACACGATCCACATATAAAATTTACTTAAGAAGATATATATATACGAAGTATTTGCTCACTATTACGAATTACTGAATATCGATCACAAGCACGCTAAGTGCATAATACCATCCCAGGGAGACTAATAAAGCCATAGGTTACAAAACGCAAGCACAACTTAGGTGCGATATATATATGCACTCTGGATCTCAAGAGTTATCCTGCTAACATAACATCCCCGCTACGCGGGACCTCAACAAATAAGAAATTATCAAAGTCGTTTCACAACTCATATGGCACAATCACCATGACACATGAATTCGACGAAGACGGAACAAAACCCATTGTTCTAATACCTTTCCATGAAAAGCGCTATACTGAAAGGAACATACCTAGCTCATACGGAGCCCATAATCATATTTAATCCATCCACAAACATCGAGCTACATTGCTCGCGCCAACTAAGCTAATAGCGTTTGCCTGGGTCCATATTAACCCACCTTTTCTCATAATACACGAGAACAATAATCATCACCGGGACTGACACCCCATAATTCATAATCAACTGAACCGAGCGCCTTCCAGGCATAAATTCTCAATTAAGCAACATCNACCTTGGTCCACATTAACCCACTTTTTCTCATAATACATGAGAACAATCATCATCACCGGGACTAACACCCCATAATCCATAATCAACTGAACCGGACGCCCTCTAGGAATAAATTCTAAACTAAGCAACATTGTACTTCTTTATACTCAGTCCAAATCTGAATTCTATCAAGTGACTACATGTCACACTTTATACAATCTTTTCGCGGTCATGCTTCCACGACCTTCCACCCAAGGTAACAAGTCTGCCCATCCATAACACCGACCACACTAAGGCCGCAAAACACATCAAGAACCCATGACCAGGGTACAAAGCCTCTTTCACCGAATATCAATCTCAGGTGACGGTGAAGATAACACCAGCATATTCTGAACTTTCAAATCACTTTGTATTGCTCTTTAGAACTCATGACATCCTTATAAACATCGGTCCTAAATCTCGATTCTTACTCCCAGTCACATCCTGCTTCCCGCACCGAACATACCAACATGAGGTAGCGCAAGAATTCCATCATAACTTCTGAACAACCAATAGGGTGAAAACTTCATCATATAGAAACTTTTTACTTGACTCAATTCAATAGTACCATCTCATCACACGATTGAATTCCCATTATCACCCAATCATGAAACTCTTTAAGTAGTAGTCTATACCACCATAACCCTTCCGGTGTCCGCCTATACCTGACAGGCCATAGCACTCAAATGCTCCCACATGAGATTCGTTACGATGGCCGACAAGCCCTGCACACACCGGCACAAACCACATGCATAACCAAATCACATCAAGGAACCAATCACTGCCGCAAATGTGCCATTTCAACCATGGCTAATAAATCTATCTTCTTTTAATCATCACTAATTGCCTCAGGAACAATAACAACTTCCTTCAACCCATAGCAAACTCAACTCTCACTCATCCCGAGTGACCTTGATTCATGAGACTATGCTTCCCAAATCCCGCAACCTGTCTCATACCCTTCTGATAATCTTTTCTTCAATCCGAAGTCTATTTCTCTCAGTCCTCCAATTTTATATTGCATGCTGAAACATATCATAGAACATTCCAACCATCCTCATTTTTCTAAGAGATTACTCTGCAAAAGCTCGATTCTCGATCATACTGCTGTCTGAAATCCTTAATCGCTGCATTCTTTAACTTTTGAACTCACTAGGACCGCTATTGAGAGTCACCCACTCTGACAGGCCCCGAATACAATCAACTCCAAGGCTCTCCTTGCACGAGAACACCTTTTTCCATGAAACACATGACTGAGTCACTATCCTTACAACTCGCCTATGCCTTAAGCATAAATTATTAATCTTCCAAAGCCTAATCCTGATTCGACAGGGCCAACTTTTTCACATATTCATCAAACCCCACGCACAATTACCATTTTACTCCTTTTTCCTTAGCTGAAAATAACTTTCCAACACGCCGACAATCCTCAACCCCATGTGAAGACAATCCTATGACCCAACTGCAGATGGTGGGACTCCCGCACTTAACCCAAAGCTACTCCTTGCAGCACTGTAGACCCTGCTGAGATCCTTTCTCCTTTGATAACACGACCTTGCTCAACCAATCCGTCCAATTCTTCCAAATTCTCTAGCGTCATTCACACATTCCGCCTCCTCCCGAATAGCCACTAGAGCCCCGCATCGATACCTGCCAACCCCGCCATTTCTAACCTATCCCCAGAAGACAACCCACCTATGAAAATAACCCGCGAACACCTCCCAAACGACGCTGAATGCATGTTGTCTGCGATTTAAATAACCCATCCTACGCCCTGCTTCATTTACCAATTTACTAGTACGTCCGCTCCTCATGGACACCCATTAATGCGCGACAAATATCTTCAAATTCCAAGTTGTGCTGCCGCTCCCCTACTTTGCGACTGCTCGACTTTCGCTTCTTACACCTGGCCTCCTACAAATGGAACCACCACCTAGCCTCATTCCAGGATCATTCTTTGCAGCTCTCAAACCAGCAAATCACCACGACTTCAAGCTCTCCGAAGATTATCTTTCTCTAGCTGCCTTCGTTATCAACACTTATCCGGTGCTGAACCACCACACCTCACGATCTCTGCCAACCGTTTTCTTCAAAAGTTCTTCTCAATACTCTGACCCCACGCAATCGAATAAACCATAGCACTGCAAAACCTAACACATTCCATTCTATCAATGACGACGACTACACGTCACAGATGCATATCCTTTCTCAGTTGAAAACACCAAGTCTTACTACCTTATCAACCCCAACCAAACCATTCATAACCCAAAATGCCATTCCTCTACCGGCACAAAAGCACTGAAATCTCGAAATCACTCTCTGAGGAGACCTCCCTTCAAACCATTCATCTCTCCTAACATACGGGAAAATGTTCTATCATCATATCGACACCGCGCGATGATCAATTGAAAACATCATCACTGCTTGAGCATAGCCTTAAGGCTCCCAGAAACACAGCTACTGAGCTGAAATAACATATTACCCTCTTGTAGGGCGATAACAACAACCACGACCAATTACATTCGTAGCACCATTTCCATTCCTCAAATTCCTGATCCATAGAAAGCGTTTCGCGACGCGTAATATGGAGTAGGAATGAACATAGGCACAAGCCTCAAAGGAATCAACTTCCACGATGAAGAATCAATAAGGGAAGTACTCCTAACAGCCCTATAGACTTTCTCATGACTCGTGAGATCTACAGGAACCTAGCGCTCTGTTACCATGTTGTCACGCCCCAAAATCTCTAAGGCCGTGATGGTGCTGGACACAAGTTTAGGCAAGCCAAATCATTAATTAATTGAAATAACTTCCCAGTTTTAACATTTATGAAAACATTTCCGTTCATTTTATTACATGATAATCAAATAGAAGTCTGTTAATTTAAAAATGGTAATTTAAAGATTTGACTTAAGCAATTACATCCCAATACATCTCACAGACCCGGTGTCACAAGTACATGAGCAATTTCTAAGAATTTAAACAATCATTACAAAGCCTGTCCGAGATACAACTAGACAAGGAAATTTGAAAATGAATAAATATAGTGTGAAGGAGACTCCGTCAGATGCGGATCGCCTCCGGATGGTGCAGCTCGCCTAAGTCTCCGAATACTCCACATTGCTATGAAAGTACCTGTGCAATAAAATGCACAGCAAGTGTAGCATGACTAAAAAACAACGTGTACTCAGTAATTCGCCTGCCTAACCTCAGAGAGGTAGTGACGAGAGGTCAAACTAGACACTTACTAAAGGTCATTTTAAATACGAGTGACACTAAGCATGGTTTTATCATAGGCAATTTATAAAACAATATTTAAATATCTTTCAACTCCGTTCACGTTTAACACTTTATATCTTCGTCAAATTAACAATTAATCGACATGGTGATTTAATCAAATAACAATCAATCGATGGGAAGGAACAACTTCTTCCAAAAATAAACTTTTTCATCACTTTAAATCTCTGTCATTTCAAGTGACAACTTAATATTTTAGGCCAGTAATCAGGCAAATATCGTAGCAATTATGCAGCAAATATCATGCGCAAGCAATGCGGAGGGTCGAACGGTGCGGAACAACAATAATAAAATGTGCACTGCCGAGGGTCGAACTGCTCGAACCATAGATGTATCTATCTGCCCCGCTCGCGAATCGATCATGCGACGCAGTTAACATAATATGGCTAGCCTGCTCGCGAGTCATACATGCGACTCAGGTGCTCATATGAATACATACACAAATACAGGGTCTTCCTGCTCGTGAATCACTCAAGCGACTCAGGCACCCAAAGTTATGCATATCCATATAATAAATTCGTATTTTATCAAGAAAACAATTTTTCTCAGGGAAGTGGTAAAATCATTATTAAAAGAAACATGAAATATAGGTTTTGAAATCTTTGTTTTTGAAAATAATTTGTCAAGTTTAGTGATACTCCACGATACAACCCAGTCCAGGTAGACATATATCTACAGCGGAACCAATTTTTTATCTAGAAGATTAACAATATGAACTCTAGTTTTCTTTTAAACATTCAGTTACGTTTTGGTCACTCAACAATTTAATGTTACAGGCAGGGTTGCATGTACACACATAAGGCATGCTAGTGGGTCCTAGGCTACCCAGACATGGCATAATATTTGCTACGCACGGACTCCCGTCACCTCGTGCGTATGTAGGCCCCGAAGATAATAGCATGTATTGAATTAATTCACCTAGGGGGACGATTCCCCCTCACAAAGTTAGAAAGGAGACTTACCACGCTCGGAAATGTCCACACCCGGCCCCCAAGCCCTTCCGCCGACTCCAACGGACGCACAACGCTCTGAAACTACCACATAATGGCAAAGTAGTGATAATTCATCTTAATATTCACAACAAATTCAAATTATATACTTTCCCAACCCCGCTCAGAGAAATTACTAAATGCCCTCGGGTCCACATGCCCGAAAATCCGAAATTCTTGAAGATACATGCTACCCATAGACCTACTAGTTCAATCATGCAATTTAATCTACATCACATACACAAATTCATGGCTAAATTCAAAATTTACATTTTCTAGGTTTTTCTTCAAAAACCCCAATTCCTACCAATTCCATGCCTAGTGCATGCGTATAATCTTGTATTTAACCTTACAAACGAGTAGAAAAAACGTACCTCTGATCCCTGATGAAATCACCCTTGAAAATATCTCCAAAATCGCCTCAACCAAATGAAAAATGAGAGAGAAATGGCACAAACCCGATTTTTAAAACATTCTGCCCAGGCAAATCTTCGCACATGCGGTCCAATAGCTACTCATGCGGCTCCGCACCTACGGAAATTCCATCGCAGGTGCGGCTCTGACTCGACCCAGCAAAAATCCCACTCCTGCGACCAACTCTTCACACCTGCGACTCCGTAGGTGCGACCAAACTCCCACACCTGCAGTCGCCTCAGCTCCAGCCCTAAATCTCGCACATGCGGCGCCCTTAGCCGCACCTGTGGTCAAAGCCTCGCAGGTGCGGTTACACCAGATGACAACAAACTTCAGCCCTTTTTCAAACTTCAACTTTGATCCGTTAACCACCCGGAATCCACCTAAGGCCCCCGAGACCCCGTCCAATCAAACCAACCTATCCCAAAACATAACACGGACTTTCTCAAAGCCTCAAATCACATCAACCAACGCCAAAATCAAGAATCGCACTCAAATTGAATTCTATAAGAACTTAGAATTTCAAACTTCTACATCTGATGCCGAAACCTATCAAATCACGTCCGATTGACCTCAAATTTTGCGCACAAGGCATATTCAACATTATGGACTTGCTCCAACTTCCGGAATCGCATTTCGATCATGATATCAAAATTCCCAGTTCCGGTCGGATTTCCCAAAAACCTTCAAATTTCTATCTTTAGCCAAATGGCCCCAAAATGACCTACGGACATCCAAATTCACTTCCGATCGTGCTCCCTATTCCAGAATCACCATACGGAGCTATTCCTAGACTCAGAATCTGGAACGGACATCAACCTCACTGATATGCACCTCAAGCCCAAATTCATGAAATCTTTCTAAAATGCTAACTTCCACATTATACGTCGAAGCGCTCCCGGATTATCCAAACCCCGATCCAGACATACACCCAAGTCTAAAATCATCACACGAACCTGCTGGAACCTTCAAATCCTAATTCGAAGGTCGTTTACTAAAAATTCCAATCTTAGTAGATTTTTTCAACTTAAGGCTTCTGAAATGAGAATTTTCTTTCCCAATCAATTCTAAACTTCCTGGAATTCAATTCCGACCATGCTCTCATAACACCTGAAACGGAGCTGCTCACGACTTCAACCCGTTGAACGACGCGCTAGAGTTCAAAATGACCGGTCGGGTCGTTACAGTATCATATCCTCACAATCAGGCCCTCAGCCTCACTCAATTAGAAACTCTTAAAAGCCCCTCGGGCGTATCAGTAAAATAGGGTACTCGACCCAAAAGGATTATTTTATATCTAAAAATAGTGTAAATAAGGATGTGTTTCGAAAACAGTTAAGCACAATATAACTGAGTGCAAATCATAAATCAACAGTGAGGAAATAGCAGTAAAAAGCCCCCAAGGGAACCAAACAAGTCGGCACGAGGCCCCAAAACATGGTTTATAGCCCAAATATAACAATAGTTTTTAGAACACAATTTACCATATGATTTAGACTAAAATACGCAACTCAATAGTTGCCACGAAGAGGACCAAGTCTAATCCATAAATCAGTGCACGCCACATACTCATTATCCGACATGTGCGCTATTCTAAAAGCAGTGAGAAATTTGATGTTCGGGGTTCATACCCTCAGGACAAGATTTATAGCCATTAATTACCTCTACCGGGCCACAATACTAATCCTTGATTCTCTTACCCCTCAATCGGCTCCCGATTGCTCCAAATCTAACCAAAACCATATTAACATCATCAATATACTCTAAAGGAACAAAACCCAATCGAAAACTATCAATTTAGACACAATTCTTGAAATTCGTCCAAACCCGCGCCCTAGGCCCACGTCTCGGAATTCGATAAAATTTACATTTCTAAAATACTCTTCCTCCCACGATTCTATACATACGAAGAACACAAAAATTGGACCACAATTGACCACTCAAATCATCGAAAGAATTTTCCAATTCTCGTGCACCTAGTCTCCCCAATTTTGGGTTTAAATTCAACAAATTTCCGGTTTAATTACTTAGAAAATGACATAGAAATGAGTTATGAAGTTGGAAAACTTACCTCCAATTGATTCCCTTCGATTTCCTCTTCAAAACTTCTCAAAGAGCTCCCAACTCGTTCAATAACGGAGGAAATGAACTAATCTCGCAAAAATGACCTTTTAAAACATTCTGCCCAACACTATAATTTCCTTTCGTGCGATCGCGACTCCAACCACGTGATAAAGATGCATAGCCCAGACCACCCTATGTGTTCGCATACCAACACGCGCGATTGCATAGAAAAAATATTCATCCCATACACGCGCCTCAGAACCTCTATGCGATCGCACAAAGGGCCACGCGATCGCACTGCTTCACCTGCCCAACCTATGCGATCGCAATCCTTATTACATGATCACATGGAACAAATAGCCTGCCCCAATCCTTTACTCTACAAGATCGTGGAAGAATCCACGCGATCGCAGTGAAGAAATCACTGCTGCTAAAACACCAGAAAACAACAGACTCCTTAAGATAAAAAATGCCCGTTTGAGCATCCGAAATACACCCGAGGCCCCCGGGACCTCACCCAATCCTACCAACACACTCCATAATTTCATTCAAACTTAGTCGAGCCTTCGAAACACCAAAAACAACACAAAACACAAACATTACATTAAATTCAAGTGTATGATCTTTGAAACTTCTAAATTTCGCCAATGATGCCGAAACCAACCAAAACACATCCGATTAACCTGAAAATTTGCACACATGTCCAAAATGAAATTACGATCCTTCTCCAACTTCCGAAATTACATTCTGACCCCGATAGCCTATTTTCCACTGCCAACCGAAAATCGCCAAAAACTAACTTTCGCCCATTCAAGCCTAATTCTACACCGGACATCAAAACTTCATTCCGAACAAACTTAGAAAGAAAATAAAATGATCCATGGCTACAAGTATGGATGCATCGGGAACTAAATAAAGTGACGATCCAATGTATTTTACGATTTTACAAATACAAACGAGTTTATGTTAATTAGCCACGGATAATAATTCTCAATTAGCTTCTTACGAATACTACAAGACTTCCTAATTGAACTATCCATAAAACAATCAAGATATTAAGCACACCTGTAAATGGCTACAAGTAGTTCAATCCTATTCCTAGGTAGAATCTATAAAATGAGGGTTAAAGCCTCATGTTCTTATAAATTAATCTTTCCCAACCCAAATTATCGTTCCCAAAATTAATTCGGAGTTAATGGGTGAGTCCTAAGATTAGCTAATCCCTTTGAAAACATTAAAGAACAAGAATAATTAAACAAACAATAACTCATTTCATAAATACATAAAAATCATTCAATGCATAAGCACAAAAAGGTATTTAATCCACACTTTAAACATGAATATTTCCATAAGCAAGATTCAAGTGTTGGAAATAAATACTACATACTTAAATATTCAATACAAAGCAAGGAAATGAATAAATGAACATAAATAGGTAAGAAATTCTTAACCACAAACTTCAAATCTTAAAGACCCAAGTGTGTGTGCGAACTCTAGTGTAACGACCCGGCCGGTCGTTCCGTGAGATTTACCCCGTTTCCCCTACTTTTGCATTTGTTATATCTCCCTATCCTGATTTTGATGTGTTGGATCAGTTGGTTTGGGGCTGGAATGGTTATGGTGAGCATTTAGGCATTTAGCCTTTTAAAGTATCCTAATAGTTGAGAAAGTCAATTGAGAGTTGACTTATTGATAAACGACATCGGAATGCGGATTTTATGGCTCGGATAGCTTCGTCAGGTTATTTGGGGCTTAGGAGTGTGTTCAGAATATTTTTTTGGTGTCTGTGTAGAATTAGGCTTGAATTGGAGAAAGTTGGTTGTTGGTGATTCCCGGTCGGTAGTGGAAAATAGGCTATCGGGGTCGGAATGGAATTTCGGAAGTTGGAGCAGGTTTGCAATGTCATTTTGGATATGTCTGCAAAATTTCAGGTCAATTGGAGGTGTTTCGGTTGGTTTCGACGTAACTGGCGAAATTTGAAAGTTTCGAAGTCCATAGGCTTGAACTTGATGCGATTTTGGTGTTGTTGCATTATTTTTGGTGTTTCGAAGGCCCGACTAAGTTTGAATGATACTATTGTATAGGTTGGTATGTTTGGTTGAGGTCCCGAGGGCCTCAGGTGTATTTCAGATGATTATCGGACAAATTCTTGGCTTGAAAACTGGGCAGATTTCTGCTGTTGTGAGGTTCTGGTTTCCTTCTATTTGATCACGTGAGGATGTTTGCGATCACGTAGGGTAAAATAGTGGGGCACATATTTGTTTCTACGAGAACGCGTGGTTAGGATTGCGATCGCGTAGGTTGGTCAGGTTAGGCAGTGCGATCGTGTGGGGATTTCTGCGATCGTGTAGGGCATTTTAAGTCGCGTGTGTGGGTGGAGAATTTGTTCTATGTGATCGTGTGTATTGTTCTGCGATAACATTGGTTGGTGGGTCTGTGAATCGCGATCGCATGCCAATGTTTGCGATTGCAGTGAAGAAAATATATTAGCTGGGCAGAATGTTTAAAAGGCCTGTTATGTGAAATAGGCTCATATTTTTCTCCATTGTTGACGAGTTGGGAGAACTTTTGAGAGGATTGAAGAGGGAATTGAAGGGAATCACTTTGAGGTAAGGGTCTTAACTTCGTAACTCGTTTTTATGTCGATTTCTAAGTGATTAAACCATAGAAATTGCTGGAACTAAACTTAAATTGGGGAAGAAGGGGTGCATGGGAATTTGATTCTTCTTTTGAGGATTTGAGTGGGCAATTGTGGTCCGATTTTAGTGTTCTTGGTATGTATAGAATTATGGGAGGACGATGATTCTAATGATGTAAAAATTATCAAATTCCGAGATGTGGGCCCGGGGCTCGGGTTTGGCCGAATTTCGAGATTTTTGTGTAATTTGATAGTTTTTGATTGGGTTGTGTTCCTTGGTTATATATTGATGATGTTAAACTGGTTTTTGCTAGATGTGGAACAATCGGGGGCTAATTTGAGGGGCAAGAGCGCTGCGGACTAGTTTTGTGGCCCGGTAGAGGTAAGTAATGGTTATAAATCTCGTCCCGAGGGAATGGAACCCCGGACTACATATTTCCCACTAATTTTAGAAAGGCGCACATATCGGATGACGAGTATGTGGCGCGTACTAANTGGGCTATAAGCCGTGTTTGGGGCCTCGTGCCGATCTGTTTAGACCCCTTGGGGGATTTTTTTTTACTGTTGTTTTACCTCACTATGTATTGATGATTTCACTCAGCCGCATTGTGCTTACTGTTTTCGAAACTTAGCATGATTTACACCACTTTGAGATTTAAACTGATGTTTTGGGTCGAGTACCCTATTTTACTGATTCGCCCAAGGGGTCTTTTGAGTAGTTCTGATACGTGAGGCCAAGGGCCTGATTGTGAGGTGCTGAGTGATGGTGAGGTGCTGAGTGATATTAGCGCTTGGGATGAAGGAGCCCCTCTGGAGTCTGTACACACCCCCAGTGAATGCATAGAGTGCCGAGTGCCGAGTGCCGTGTGACGAGTGATTAGGAGGCACAAGTGATTGGGAGGTGCTGAGGGACTGATTACGAGTGATGGTGAGATATGCTCGGGGGGCTGATTACGAGTGACCGTGAGGCATGCCCGAGGGGCTGATTATGATATATGTTTTGCCCGAGGGTCTACTTATGATTTAGCACTCTCACTCTGAGATTGTGAAATATATTTTGCCCGAGGGGACATTATATGATTCATTTCATTTTTATACTAAACCTTTCGGTTGAATTTGTTGAAAAATGCACATTTTCAAAAGGTATTTTTTCTGAAGGTTGGTTTTAAGGCATGACGATTTCATATATCTATGTTATACTATTGGAAAGTAAGGATGTGTATGTTATGATTTGCTGGCATTGACTTTATGTGCTTCCTTGCCGCTTAGACTTGATTTATCTTCATTACTACTGAGTTGACGTACTCACATTACTCCCTGCACCTTTGTGTGCAGATTCAGGAGCAGATATCGAGCATTAGCCCTTATTCCGCAGCGGAGCCGGATTTGTGGGATATAGAGGTAGTTGTTCTGTGTTCGCATCATCTCTGTTTTCCCTTCTTGTTGTATTTAGCTCTGATTCGAAGGGTTGGTATTATAATAGTTTATTTTGTCTTATTTCTCTAGATGCTCATGACATGTTGGCTCCGGGTTTTGGGGATGGCAGTACTGTATAATATTGGCCTATTGTATTAACTAATTTTCTATATATTTTATGAAATGCTTGGAACTTGAATGGGATTTTCAAAGCAAATTGCGAACATGCGGTAGTCGGCTAGCCTAGTTCCACGATAGACGCCGTCACGGCCGATTAGGATTTGGGGTCGTGACACCTAGCTTCCAAAACTTGTTCTTCTAAGCCAGAGATCTATTCTAAGATGTAAAATGTCAAAAGCATCAAAAGTTCTCTGCTAGATCGTGTATTTGTGGGTTTTGGGTCAAAACAGTGAAATTCCAGAACTGCCCAGGCTTGTATGCCAATTTCTTCATCGCGTTCGAGATGGTATATGTTCTTCAAGCTTCACTTCCGTGTTTACATCCACGCGTTCGCAATGTTATGCATTCTGGTGTTTCGCTTTCACGTTGTTTCCTTCGAATTCGCGAAAGTCTGGCTTTCTGAAGCTTCGCGTTCGCGTTTGACCTCCGCGTTCAGGAAGGGTAAATCACTGGGCCGACTTCCATTGTCCATTTTTGCTCCTTTTTGACTCGTTTTCACATGATTTCTTCACCATCACCTTTAAATCACTTGACACCTGAAATATGCCTATAAACCTCAATAAATGCCTTAGTTTCTCAAAAACCTCATACAAAAGGCTAAGTATCAAGAGGAGATATGTTGGTAAAATACCAACTTATCAAACCCCCGAACTTAAACTATTGCTTGTCCTCAAGCAATTCGACATCTAAGAACATTCTTCAATCAAATTACCAATCAAGCTCAATGGCATACCAAACATCATTTCAAGTCAAAATGGTACATTTAAGCACAATCTAATGACTTCGGTTGGTACCAACAATTAAACCAAGGCATATATATCGCCAACTTCTCACACATTTTATTTCAATTCAAGTGATAATGCACTACCTTAATCAAAGTAGCAACCAAGTCATGACACTAAACATTCAAAATTTTCCTCACTATCACAATTGTCTTCCCTCGCTCATCCCTCCCAATTGAAAATGGGATTAAATTCACAACTCGAATATGATATGCGCTCACACTTTAAGAGAGAATCCAAAACTCATAAATTGCAATTCAAAACATAAATGGGATGTCAAATGGAAAGAATCAACTCTCTCTCTCTCTCGCTCAAAGATATTCAAATGCACAAGAGTAGTACCATAGGCTTGCCCTTCATGCACTTTTCCACTAATGTAGAAAAACTTGGTTCAAAATCAATTAGGACTTAAAAGAGTTGTATTTTAGGCTTTTGGTTAAGGTAGGGCACAATTTGGTAAGAGTGACTCAACACTTCCCTAAGCGCTAAAATCTTTTAACACTCAAAGTCCATTTCCTTCAAGAACTTTTTCACCCTTTCTTATTTTTTTTATATCACCTAGTCTTCCATTTATTCAAAAATCCTTTTTTTCATAACACCTTTCACCTTTTAAGAACCTTCCACATCACAAATTTTCCAACCTTCACCCCCAAACTTAGGTTTTTAGCCTATGTTCATACATTAAAATACTTAGGGAGGTATGGCGTCACAAGAAAATCAATAAGGCGATAGCTTGTAACATGTTTTCCAAAGAAAATACTTAAAGGCTCAAAAGGATTGAATAGGAAAAATATGCACGGGTAGGAAATTTTAGGCCCAATAACGGTCCAAGGAAGGCCTAATATCATTTTTCAAACCAAGTTAGTCTCGGATTTCGCCTTGAAGCACATTCCGGGAAAGTCACCCGGTTCAACCCAAATAAATTCCTTTGAAAAGGACCTCGGTAGAAAGAAAAACCAAGGAACTTCATTAATACTACTATGAAAATAAAAACAAATAAAAACCAAAATAAAAGCCAATAAGAAAATGCTAATTCTACAAAATATTACTAATACACTACAAGTGTGAACCAATCCACAAAAGTTCACAAAAAAAAATTATCATGTTTCACATAATGCTCCACAAACATCCATCATATTATATATGAGCCACCCCCAACCTAAGGTGTTGAATTGTCCCCAATGCAACTAATTAAAACAAGATAAAATGAAGGAGGTGCTCCCTGAAATTGCATCACTCGGATCTGGAGGTGGTGGGAAATTTGAGCTCCAAATACTCATCATCTTCGTCCTCGGATAGTGGTAACCCTTTTTTTTTTTATTTAAACTTACCCGACCCTATGTGTTCACGATGGTAAGGATGTGTATGCGATGGGTAAATCTTGCGGAGACTCGCAAACGTGAAGCTTTTTTAAAGGCCACATGCCACTAACGCGAGTTACAGTCGCGAACGCGAAGACCTGTTTGTGCAATCTCCCAGCAGCTACTAGTTTGGACTGCCCGACCACGCAACCTACTCAAAACAACTCCCAAAAATGTGAAACTTGGAAGATTAGTCAAAAACAATATACTAAGCTATTCTAAAAATGAAAATTTCAAAAATGACTAAAATGTTTTTTTTTAAACGATGGGTTGCCTCCCACCAAGCGCCGCATTTAACGTCGTGGCACGACGCAAGTCAACTTTAAAACTTTTCTCACCACTTGGTAGATATGAACTGTGAACCTAGCTTGGAATCAAACTTGTGACCACGAGAGGTGGGGGTTGTAAGTCGATGACCAAACCAAGCATTAATTTCTTCATTTTGCACTTCTTGGCTTTCATGTGAGGAATGTCATTTTGCTTTCTTGTTCCCTCAAATTGTAAAATGTATGGTATTAGTAATTCCTCCTCGTAATCCGTCTTTGATTCATGTAGATCAACTCCCATATCACCACACAATTCCAATGATGAAAAACGCTTGGAATGTGACATCAAACCTCAAAATTTCAATTCTTTCCGGAATTTGACATCCTCTGTTTCCCCCGGACTAGAGTCAATTTCAACCAAATTTTCATTTACACCGGTTGTCTCTAATTCCACATTTTCCTTGGCATCACTAATAATCATGGAGTTGGTTGGCGGATGTTCAAGTCCTGATTCCTCAAAGCAAAGCCCACTTTCTTCCTCGGAGTTGGACTTTTCTTGGCTTCCTTCCACACTTTCAAATTGATAGGCATAATGAGCCTCCATTAATGACTTCATTTGATCCTCCAAAGTGCGGATATGCTCATCATTTTGAGTCACACCTTGTTTGAAGTCCTCGAGTGCAAAGTTGCGCTTCTCCTAAATTTTAAGAATGGCCTCCAACATGAGCATCATCTTCTCATTTTGAGCATTTGAGATTTCTTCATTGTTTTGATCAAGTGCCAAGTAAGGATTTTTGACTTCAACCTCTAAGAAAGGTTCTAAGCTATCACACACTCCCGAGGCTTTTTGGACCTTTAATGCTTCAAGCATTTCTTCCATTTGTGAGTGAAACTTTTCACGTGCCAAATCATTTTTGGAGATTATTTTCCAAAAGCTCATCCAATGCATTTTGCTCTTTGTTTTCTCCTTCAAGTAGGCATTCTAACATGACCTTGAACTCTCCATTTCGGCCATGCTCAATCTCTTCCACTTTCTCATCCCTAAAATTCTCATCATAAAAAGTAGAATCATCATAGTTGGGGCTTGGGGAAGGGACGAACAAATAAGCATAATTATACCAATGACCATTTTGGCGACCAAACTTATCACAAATACTCCACTCATGGGTTTGAGATTGTGCGCACAATCCACCCCCGGGAGAATTTAAATAATTTTTCCACGAGTGTGGTCCTCCACAATAACGACAAGGGTCATCAAAGTATAAACAACTACCATGCGACCAGTTTTTATTATCTGATGCCATGTATTTTGTTTCTAAAACTAAGAAAATAAACAAGAAACAAACAAGAAAAATAGGCCAAGGTAAGAAAAATAATTACACAAATATTCAAAAGTTTGGACCAAAGCAGTTACCTTTATTTCTCAAACAACCTAAATTACGCCAAATTGTTCCCCGGCAACGGCGCCAATTTTGGTGACGTCTAAATCCACTACTAAAAAGTAAACGGACACGTTCGCATGCAATATAAATTACCCAACTATGAGTCGGGGTCAAATCCCACAGAGAACAATATGTAGGCGATTAGGAATGTAAGGCAATTATCACTTGTTATGCAATGCCAAACACTTAGAATTTGATTGTGAAAATATTATAGCTAAATGCAAAAATATAAACTAACCTAGAAAGAATATAAAATGATCGATGGCTACAAGTATGGAGGCATCGGGAATTACACTCAAGTAACGATCCAATGTATTTTACGATTTTACAAATATGAACGAGTTTATGTTAGTTAGCCACATATAATAATTCTCAATTAGTTTCTTCTTAAGACTAACAAGACTTCCTAATTGAATTATTCCTAAAACAATCAAGAGATTAAGCACACCCGTATATAGCTACAAGTAGTTCAATCCTATTCCTAGGTAGAATCTATAAAATGAGAGTTAAAGCCTCAAGTTCTTGTTAATTAATATTTTCCAACCCCAAATTATCTTTTCCAAAATTAATTCAGAGTTAATGGGAGAGTCCTAGAGTTAGATAATCCCTTTTGAAACATTATAGAACAAGAATAATTAAGTAAATAATAACTCACTTCATAAATACATGAAAATCATTCAATGCATAAGCACAACAAGGTATATAATCCACACTTTAAACATGAATATTTCCATAAACAAGATTTAAGTGTTGGAAATAAATGCTACACACTTAAATATTCAATACAAAGCAAGGAAATAAGGAAATGAACATAAATGGGTAAGAAACTCTCAACCACAAGCTTCAAATCTTCAAGACCCAAGTGTGTGTGCAAACCCTAGCTTTCAATACATGTTCTTCTAAGCCAAAGATCTATTCTAAGATGTAAAATGTCAAAAGTATCAAAAGTTCTCTGCTAGTTCGTGTATGGGTTTGGGGTCAAAACAGTAAAATTCCATAACTGCGCAGGCTTGTCCGCCAATTTCTTCATTGCGTTCGCGGTACAAGCGTCACGTTCGCGATGATATATGTTCTTTAAGCTTAATGTCCGCATTTACATCCACGCATTTGCGATTTTATGCATTCTGGTGCTTCGCGTTCGCTTTGTTTCCTCTTTATTCGTGAAGGCCTGGCTTTCTAAAGCTTCGCGTTTGCGTTTGACCTCCGTGTTCGAGAAGAGGAAATCACTGGGCAGACTTCCATTGTCCCTTTTTGCTCCTTTTTGACTAGTTTTTACATGATTTCTTCACCATCACCTCTAAATTACTTGACACTTGAAATATGCCAATAAACCACAATAAATGCCTTAGTTTCTCAACAAAATCATACAAAAGCCTAAGTATCAAGAGAAGATACTTACCATAGGTGTCTTGTCTTAGCCTCGTCACCACTTCGTCGAGGATAGGCTCGGCACTTAGAAGTACATGGGGTCGGTTGAACTGATACTGCACTCTGCACTTTCTCTACATATTTTGGTACCGGTTCTAGCTGATTGAGAGGTTAGCTGCCGAATTTACTGTTAAGAGACCCAATGTAGACCTGCTGGCTTCCGCAGACCCTAACGTCTCTTCCTAGTTTTATCATTCACTATTTTGGTACTTCAACCCAGTGTATTTTCCTTTTTCAAACGCTATTTGTAGTAATCATAATAGTTCGTGAGTTGTGACTCTAGATCTGGGTAGTAGTAAATTTTGAAGCTTCTGTATTATTCCGCACGCATTGTATTTCATTTTTTTTTATTGTTGTTGTTTACCGAATTGAATTAGGTTGGGCTAAATAAATTTTCTAACGTTAGCTTGCCTAGCAAGTAATGTTAGGTGCCATCACGGTCCCGATAGTGGGAATTCCGGGTTGTGAGATCCCCGTCGGAGGAGATCATAGCCATATATAAAATTGAGTGAAAAACAAACCAAAAAAAAAAACTGAGTGAAAAAAAGAAAAGAAAAGAAAAACAAAGAGTGACAAAAAGAGAAAGCGATGAACCCTAAGTGTTAAAATAAAAAAAAACCAGCAGGAAATGAAGAAAACAAGGTAAAAAGTGGAAAAACTTAGTTAAAACAAGGATGAAACACGCAACCGTTCAAACATATAATAGGAACATTTAATTGTTAGGTGCATTGCATCCTAATGTGCGATTTTCTATCTATTAATTGCTTTGAACTAAAAAATTTGTTGTGTCTGCCCAAAGCTTAGGTTCTGTGTCAGGTGGATGGTTTTGTTGGTACCATGATGATGCATATGTCATGGCACCGCCTTACTATGCGGTGATGAATGCACAATCTTACACATCGCCATCACATTATACACATAACCGAGCTCCACCTCACCAGAATGCCCATCCCTACCAAGCTCCATATTAAGCCCAAACAAAATGTTCGCCAATACAATCCTCATCCAAGAGAGCCTCCCAGAAGGAATCAATTAACCCTATTTCTAAATCATATTCAAGTTTGTTCCAAAAAAAAAAGAAAGAAAAAAAAAGGAGAAAAAAGAAGTAAAAGAAAACAAAAGAGAAGAAAAACAAAAAAAAAATCAAAAAAAAATCAAGTTAATTGAACTACGTCCGACCTAATTTTGAAATGATACGTAGGTAGCCTCACTCTTGGGTTTGGTCACATCAAAATGAAAATCCACATTTGCCCAAAAGTAAAAAACTGGAGTAGATTTAATAATGGTTCGGCGATGATTTCTCCCAAAAGTTTCCAAATATGTAATTCAATCCAAATTCTTTCTACTCAAATCCTTTCAAGTCCCTCCGATCAATCGGCGAGAATGTTCAAGAATTGGAGGATACGATTACTTGGATCAGATGCAACAAAATTAGAGAAATAAAATGAGAGAGTTTTATTGGTGAGAACCCTCATGGTCACTGTAGGGCGATGATGTAAAGAGAAAATAAAAATGAGAGTGTTTTGTTAGTGAAAACCCACAAAGGGCACTATAAGGCGATGGCGAGAAGAGAAATGAGAGAGGTCAGCTACTGAAAACTCGCAAAGGGCATTGTTGACTGAATACATGATCAATGCATCAATGGCATAAACACGGTCATGAGCAAGGTTTCTCGATTTCAAGTCAAATGTTTTGATAAGTTTCTTAGAATTGGACGGTTTAAACAAATCAGGCATCCAGTCAAAAAGGCATGTCATGTTCATTGAAGTCCGCATGTACTCCTAGATAAGTCCGTCTTTCTGTTCCCCGAAAGGGACACCTCTTGTTTAAAACTAATTCTCTATTCCATTGTTTGTTTTTAAATTGAATCCCTTTCGGTCGAACTTTGTCCCAAAAATAAAGCAAATAAAATACGGCAAGATCACTGCCCCATTTGAGGTCAACTATGTGGTCCAATATGTGATCGCATTTCAGTTCTGCGGACTGCATAGCTGTCGTATTGTTGCCTTTGATTTTGGGAGGGATGTTATGCGATCGCATAACTTGTATGCAGACCGCACAATGGTCGCATACCTGGGCAGTGTGTTTTGGATTTTTTCCCATCTTGAGGGCCATTATGCGGTCGATTCTGCGAACCACATGTCAGGAATGCGATCGCATTCCTGAACGCATTCTTGTGTCGGGCCCCTATTTTTCTAATATTTAAAACCCGACCCCAGTTCATTAAAAAAACCCTCCTCTTCATTTTTAACCATTTTTCTGAGATATTAGAGAGAGGAAAGAGTGGGTTCTAGAGAGAGAAAGTCCCAACTTGATCACATTGGTCTTCCTTCATAACTCAAGCTTGGAACTAATCAACTAGAACACAAATTTCTTCACTCTAAGAGCTAAGATTCTACCTCATTAACCCTAATTTCCATATTTTGGTCAAAATGAAACATGGGTAGGATAGTTCATAAAGATGGGGTTAAGAACCTTGCATGCATGTACCCAATTAATCATAATGTAGTAAAGGGAAATAGGTTGGAGTAACCTTTCACTAAAAAGGGGTTATTTAGTCTAAAGGAACACCTAGTGTTTGATAGAAAGCTCAAATGAGTTCAAGATATGTTCATGTTTCCTAATTCTAAGTTTAAATGTGCCGCATTGTGAATTAGATTGAAGGTTCTAGAAGGTCCGGTGATTTGAGATATAAATTAAGGAAAAATCCCGATTCGAGGTATGTATGACTAACTTTAACCTTCGTAGAATCCTCTTGTTGTGTCCGAGTATACGGCATGTGTACCTTGTTTGGAAATATGTGACTTGATTGATCAAATGTGTTGAGACGTAAGATTCTATTCTGTGATTGTCCTAGTTAACTGTTGTGCTACCGTGCTATATGAGGTTGTGAAATGTGTTTTGATGTGCCTATTTCATTCTGTGCAAAGCTCGTAAATGCTAAAGGGTATCGATATGAAAGGATGTGTAATTAGTGAAAGATTGTTGATGTGCCCAAGTGTGGGAATGTATATAATGGCTAAAAGTCGTGCGTGGAAAGTAATGAAAAAGGGTATTGTGAAATGATGTAAATGAGTTGAACGATTATGGAAACACCATGTACATGAATTACTACTTGATGAGAGTTATGGTGCCTTGGGCCCAAATAAATAAATTGCTGATATGAACTTGTATTCCTTGAAATGATGATTCTTGAGATGTAATTATTTGTGGTTGTTGTTCTGAAAAATATGATTGTCAGGTGGGATCGGGTTGCGCGCCGCAACACGAAGTAATAAGCTTGATGAGGTGTAAGGTAATAAGGGTGGCCGAGGTAATAAGGATGGAATGTGATCATTATCACCACTGAAATGAAAATCTATGACCTCTTGAATATGATGATGTTGAAAGGGGAAAAGGAGAGATTGTGAAACTTGTTTGATTTTGGTTGTTTCTTTCCACGTGCATTGATTAATTGGTTATATTAGTGTGTCTTAATTGTGTACTATTTTATTGTACTTGGGATAAAGTTTGTTTATACATACTAGTACTATTCCACAGTACTAACGTCCCTTCTGCCGGGGGCGCTACATATTTTATATGGATGTAGGTGGGTCCATAGCAGGTAGTTGAGCTCGCCGTTAGTGGTGCTTTCTCCTCATCCTTTTTCAGCTGTACTTGTGAGCCCCACTTCCTCTCGGGGCCATGTGTAGTTTATGCTATCTCTTTTTGAGTATATTATGTATTGTAAGGTATAGCCGGAGCCTTGTTGCCGGCAATTATTGTATAAAATCTTAGTACTCTTAGAGGCTCCGTAGACACTATGTGGGTGTATACGTATATTTTGGGCAGTGGTTGTATTTTCTAGTAATCGTGGTCCGTATTGCGATGTTTTGTATCTATTAGAATGTTTTGGGAAATCTAGCATAATAATATAAAATGTGGAAAAATTAGATTTATTGTGGTAATCACTCACTTCTAAGCTTATGTAATTGTTTCACATAAATAATGTATGCTATAAACACGGGGGAAACGCGTTGGGTAGTAAAGGCAAATCAGGTTCGCTTGACTGAGCCACCCGATTAAGTGCCGGTAGTGTCCTTCGATTTTGGGGCGTGACAAACTTGGTATCAGAGCCTAAGGTTTTAAAAGTGTCCTAGGATGTCTCGGAGCCGTATCTAGTAGAGCCCTTCTTATCGATGTGTTGTCGACC
Source organism: Nicotiana knightiana (assembly GCA_005239525.1). Taxonomy (NCBI): domain Eukaryota; kingdom Viridiplantae; phylum Streptophyta; class Magnoliopsida; order Solanales; family Solanaceae; genus Nicotiana; species Nicotiana knightiana. The sequence continues at coordinate 115,453 of ML394008.1, read as the reverse complement.
ACATCTATAATTAAGGGGCTACATGGACATTTAGGAAACACCTTTTTCATTGTTATTCTATATTGTGTGGTGAAGTGGAAAGTGAGAATGTTCTTGTCTAACTCGTGCTCTGTTCCAAAATTTTTAGTGATGGCACCAAAGAAGAGGGCTCGACTCGGCCTAGAGGCCAATGCCGATCCAAGTGTGGCCGTGAATTCTGTACCCGATGGTGCGGGTGAGAGCGAATCCCTGACCTTGAATCCATCTGGCCTATCTGTTCCAGATTAGGGTGTTCCTATTCCTGATGCGGCGGAGGGTTCTACAACCCCTCCCACCGGTATTCCCGATCCTTCTTGGGTTCCACCTCCAGGTCTCGATACTTCTGATGGGGACCTCAGGGGAGCTATTCATATGCTGACCCAGTTAGTGGCTGCTCAAGACCAAAGATCTCATGTTGCCCCTGCATCCTCTAGCTGGTAGGAAGATTCCGCCGGTTCCAGAGTCAACCAGTTTCTGTGGTTGGCCCCTCCAGAGTTCTCAGGTATTGATCCAGAGGGCGATCCGCAGGACTTTATGGATGAAATGTACAAGACGCTTTGGGTTATGAAGGATACAGAGACAGAGGGGGTGGAGTTAGCATCTTACAGGTTGAGGGGATCAGCGTGTTCCTGGTTCGAGATGTGGGAGGAGTCCCGTGGGGAGGCAAGTCCTCCGGCGAGATGTGATGAGTTCGTTGATGCTTTCATGGATCACTTCTTGCCTGCCGAGACTATGGAAGCCTGTGCAAAGGAGTTTGAGGTTCTCAAGCAGGGTAACATGAGTGTGTGGGAGTACCACATGGAGTTCGTGAGGTTGTCCAAGTACTCTCCTCAGTTGGTATCGACTATGAATGCCAGAGTTCGACGGTTTGTTCAGGGACTCAGTCCCTTGGTTATGAATGAAGTTGCTACAGCTGCCTTGCACTCAGTCATGAATTATGGTAAGATAGTGGGATTCACCCAGGCCACGGAGGCTAGAAAATTGAAGATAAGGTCGGAGAGGGAGAGTATCAACAGGGCCCGGTCAGCGGGCCACTCGGGGAGTTCAGTTGGAGGAGGGAGACCAATTCAGGGGAGAGAACCATCAGGGCCATCACAGTCTTATGCTCAGTCCTCATCCAGTGCACCGCCATCAGTGCACCGTTATCAGCGAGCAATCACTCGGGACCAGGATTAGATAGTAGGAGACCCCATCAGTTCGGTCGTTCAGAAGGGAGGTTCCAGCAGCAGAGGAGGGCTCCGCGCCATAAGTGTGGGAGGTTTGATACCGAGCCTTGTTACCTAGATATCCCGGTATGCTACGTGTGTGGGGTGAGAGGTCATATTCAGCGGGATTGCCGTGCGCCCAGTCAGGGCATGGGTAGTGGTTTTGCTCAGCCATCTGGTTCTTCGGTCACCGCATCTTTAGTACGTCCTCCAGCTCTAGCAGGTCATGGTGCATTTACAGGTGGAGCTCGTGGTAGAGGTGGACCCAGCCGGTTCTATGCTTTGAGTGGTCGCCAGAGTGCGGAGGCTTCCCCAGATGTTGTTACAGGTATTCTAGTTGTTCAAGCCCTTGATTTTTATTCTCTTATTGATCCAGGGTCCTCCTTGTCCTATGTTACCCCATTTATTACTTCAAGTTTTGGGATAGAACCCGAACAGTTTCATGAGCCGTTCTCTATGTCAACTCCGGTTGGTGATTCTATTATAGCCACACGAGTCTATAGGAATTGTGTTGTCATAGTGTGTGGTCGAGATACCACGACCGATCTTATCAAAATTGGGATGGTACATTTCGATGTTATCATTGGGATGGACTGGATTTATTCGTGCTTTGCTAAACTCGACTGCCGAACCAGAATTGTGAGACTAGAGTTTCCTAACGAGTCAGTGATTGAGTGGAAGGGAAATGGTGTGGTACAAAAGGGTAGGTTTATTTCCTACCTTAAGGCCTTGAAGATGATTAGAGAGGGGTGTTTTTCTCATTTGGTCCGGGTTGCGGACACCACTTCAGAAGTGTCTGCCCCCGATTCCATCCCAGTCGTGAATGCGTTTCTTGACGTATTTCCGGACGAGCTTCCAGGGATCCTTCCAGATAGAGAGATCGATTTCAGGATTGATGTATTGCCAGATACGCAACCAATATCTATTCCACCATACAGAATGGCGCCAGCAGAGTTGAAGGAGTTAAAGGAGCAGTTGAAGGACTTATTAGAGAAGGGGTTCATTCGACCGAGTGTGTCGCCGTGGGGCGCTCCGGTTCTTTTTGTCAGGAAGAAGGATGGGTCGCTTCGGATGTGTATTGATTATCGACAGCTCAACAAAGTCACTATCAAAAACAAATATCCATTGCCTCGGATAGATGATTTGTTCGACCAATTGCAGGGTGCGAGGTTCTTCTCCAAAATTGATTTACGGTCGGGGTATCACCAGTTGAAGATCAGAGAGCAGGATATTCCTAAGACCGCCTTCAGAACCCGTTATGGCCATTTTGAATTTTTGGTAATGTCCTTTGGCCTGACCAATGCTCCAGCGGCTTTCATGGATCTTATGAATCGGGTTTTCAAACCGTTTCTTGACTCCTTCGTGATTATTTTTATTGATGAGATCCTTGTCTACTCGCGCAGTCGGGAGGATCATGCTAATAATCTCACGGAAGTTCTGCAGACTCTTCATCCGCACCAATTGTACACCAAGTTTTCAAAATGTGAATTTTTGTTTGAGTTAGTCACAATTTTGGGTCGTGTTGTTTACAGAGAAGGGATTAAGGTTGATCCCCAGAAAATCACAGCATTAAAGGATTGTCCTAGACTAACGACCCCGACAGAGATTCATAGTTTCTTGGGTCTAGCCGGGTATTATAGGAGGTTGGTAGAGGGGTTCTATACCCTTGCCTCCCCATTGACTAATTGACATAGAAGGAAACTATGTTCCAATGGTCCGACGCTTGTGAGAAGATCTTTCCGGAATAGAAATAAAGATTGACTTCAGCACCGGTGTAAACTTTGCCAGAAGGCACGGGGGGATTTTTGGTTTATTGGATGCTTTAAGGGTTGGTTTGGGATGTGTGTTGATGCAACACGGGAAGGTCATAGCCTATGCTTCCAGGGAACTCAAGAATCACGAGAAGAATTATCCGACCCATGATTTAGAACTCGCGGCAATTGTGTTTGCATTAAAAATCTATCGGCATTATTTGTATGGGGTCCATGTGGACGTGTTCTCAGACCGCAAGAGTCTCCAATATTTGTTCAAGTAGAAGGAGTTGAATTTAAGGCAGAGGCGATGGTTAGAATTGCTTAAGGATTATGATATGAACATTTTGTACCATCCAGGGAAAGCAAATGTAGTGGCCGACGCTCTCAGTCAGAAGTCTATGGGTAGTTTAGCTCATTTGGAGGAAGAACAGAGGTTGCTGGCTCGGGAGGATTGCCAATTGGCTAGTTTGGGGGTCTGTCTCTCGACCTCGGACAAGGGGAAATTCATGGTGCATAATGGGTCAGAATCATCACTTGTAGCGGAAGTCAAGGAGAAGCAGTTTATTGATCCAGCATTGGCGCAGTTGAAGGAGGTAGTTTTGAATAGCAAGATTTTGGCATTTGCACTCGAGAGCGATGATGGTGTTTTGCGGTGCTAGAGAAGGTTATGTGTTCCTGATGTGGATAATCTTCGAGAGAGGGTGATGGCGGAAACTCACAATTCTAGGTATTCCGTGCACCCAGGTTCTACGAAAATGTATCAAGGTCTTCGGGAAGTTTGTTGGTGGAGCAGTATGAAAAGAGGTGTGGCAGACCTTGTATCTAAATGTCCGAATTGACAGCAGGTGAAGGCCGAGCATTAGAGTCCTGGTGGGTTAACTCACCTTATGGAAATTCCAATGTGGAAGTGGGAAATGATCAACATGGATTTAGTGGTAGGGTTACCTCGCACTCAGCGTAAGTTCGACTCGATTTGGGTGATAGTGGATTGACTCACGAAATGAGCTCACTTCTTGCCGGTCAAGTTCAACGATACTGCAGAACAATACGCTCAGTTGTATACCAAGGAAATAGTCAGGCTTCATGGTACTCCAGTTTCTATATTTCAAACCGAGGAGCCCAGTTCACAGCTAATTTTTTGAAGAAATTTCAGCAAGGCTTGGGTACTCAGGTAAATCTCAGTGCAGCTTTCCACCCGCAGACTGATGGTCAGGCAGAGCGAACTATTCAGACGCTTGAAGATATGTTACGGGCTTGTGTGTTGGACTTCAAGGGTAGTTGGGATGATCATTTGCCGCTTGTCGAATTTTCTTACAATAACAGCTTTCACGCTAGTATTCGGATGGACCCATTTGAGGCATTGTATGGAAGAAGGTGTAGATCTTCGATTGGGTAGTTCGAGGTTGGTGAAGCAGAACTGTTAGGGCCAGATCTTGTGCACCAGGCATTGGAAAAAGTCAGAGTCATTCAGGAGAGGATGAAAACCGCTCAGAGCCGTCAAAAATCCTATGCGGACGTTCGTCAAAGAGAATTGGAATTCTAGGTTAATGATTGGGTATTCTTGAAAGTATCTCCCATGAAGGGAGTGATGCGGTTTGGGAAGAAAGGGAAATTGAGCCCAAGGTATGTCGTACCATATCATATTGCTCAAAGGATAGGACAAGTGACTTATAGGTTGGAATTACCCCCTGAATTGTCATTAGTGCACCCGGTGTTCCACGTGTCCATGTTAAAGAAAGTGGTTGGAGATCCATCAGCCATCGTGCCCGTTGAGACTATTGAGGTTAATGAAGAATTATCGTATGAAGAGGTTCCGGTTGCTATTTTTGATAGACAAGTCCGTAGATTGAGGAACAAAGAAATTGCTTCAGTTAAAGTGTTGTGGTGAAGTTAGCTTATTGAGGGAGCCACGTGGGAAGCAGTAAATGAGATGAAAGAAAAATATCCCCATTTGTTTGAATAAGTCTAGTAGTGTTTGTCAGAACTGTCATCTCTAAGCAAATTATCTTTTACGTTCGATTTTGTGAAAAAGCACGCCATCTTCCCCTAATTTCCTTATTATTGTAATTTTCTAATGTGTGCTAAAACTGAACCCGCTGTTCTATTCGGGTAGTGTGCATCCCTTGAGGTAAATGAAAGTTTTGTTGAACTTATGTGTTAGGCAAGTGATTAATGGTAGTGTAGGTTGGTAATGATTAATTGAAACGAATATATTGTATTGAGGTGATAGGGTGGTATGGGACTCATTAAAATGACCAAGTTATGTGCAAAAATGTGAATCATGTGTAGTTGACAAAATGATTGAATATCTGCAAATTGTTGAGGTAACAACGTTCTGTGTGAGTTATTGGGTGATTAGAACTGTGTAATGGTGCTTGGAACTGTGTTTCGGGGGCTCTCTGAAAGGTAGATAGGTCTAATTACAAAGGGAACTCTGGCGAAATTTTTCTGAAATATTGGAGTTAGTGAAAATCTGGGAGTTGAATATCATGCTTTCAAAACTGAATGATTTCCAAAACCCTCATTCGAGGACGAATGATTTTTAAGAGGGGAGGATGTAAAGACCCGTAAAATTTTCTCATTTTAAAATAATGCTCGAATAGGTCCCCGAGCTATTTTTACTGTGGACTTTTTGAAAGGGACCTAAATTGAGTAAAAAGTACCCCGAGACATAATGAATAAAATTTTCTAGAAAGAAGGTGTTATGCGACACACTGTGCGATCTCATAACGTGTATGCAGACCGCATAATGGTCGCATACACGGGCATATCACTGCCCCGTTTGAGGTTAACTATGCGGTCCAATATGCGATCGTATTTCAGTTCTGCGGACCGCATAGCTGTCGCATTGTTACCTTTGATTTTGGGAGGGAAGTTATGTGACGCATTATGCAATCGCATAACGTGTATGCGGACCGCACAATTATCGCATACCTGGGCAGTGTGTTTTGGATTTTGGCCCATCTTGAGGGCCATTATGCGGTCGATTCTGCGGACCGCATGTCAGGAATGTGATCGCATTCCTGACCGCATTCTTGTGTCGGGCCCCTGTTTTTCTAATTTTTAAAACCCGACCCAATTCATTAATATACCCCTCCTCTTCATTTTTAACCATTTTATGAGATATTAGAGAGAGGAAAGAGTGGGTTCTAGAGAGAGAAAGTCCCAACTTCATCATGTTGGTCTTCCTTCATCACTCAAGCTTGGAACTAATCAAGTAGAACACAAATTTCTTCACTCTAATAGGTAAGCTTCTACCTCATTAACCCTAATTTCTATATTTTTGTCAAAATGAAACATGGGTAGGATAGTTCATAAAGATGGGGGTAAGAATCTTGCATGCATGTACCCAATTTATCATAATCTAGTAAAGGAAAATAGGTTGGAGTAACCTTTAACTAAAAAGGGGTTATTTAGTCTAAAGGAACACCTAGTGTTTGATAGAAAGCTCAAATGAATTCAAGACGTGTTCATGTTTCCTAATTCTAAGTTTAAATGTGTCGTATTGTGAATTATATTGAATGTGCTAGACGGTCCAGTGATTTGAGATAGAAATTAAGGAAAAATCCTGATACGAGGTATGTAAGGCTAACTTTAACCTTCGTAGAATCCTCTTGTTGGGTCCGAGTATACGGAATGTGTACCTTTTTTGGAAATATGTTAATTGATTTTTCAAATGTGTTAAGACGTAAGGTTCTATTCTCTTATTTTCCTAGTTGACTGTCGTGCTACCGTGCTATATGAGGTTCTGAAAAGTGTTTTGACGTGCCCATTTAATTCTGTGCAAAGCTAGTAAATTCTAAAGAGTATCGATATGAAAGGATGTGCAATGAATGAAAGATTGTTGATGTTTCCAAGCCTGGGAATGTATATAATGGCTAAAATCCGTGCGTGGAAAGTAATGAAAAAGGGTATTGTGAAAAGATGTAAATGAGTTGAACGATTATGGCAACACCGTGTACATGAATTACTACTTGATGAGAGTTATGGTGCCTTGGGCCCAAATAAATAAATTGTTGATATGAACTTGTATTCCTTGAAATGATTATTCTTGAGATGTAATTGTTTGTGGTTGTTGTTGTGAAAAATATGATTGTCAGGCGGGATCGGGTTGCGCGCTGCAACACGAAGTAATTAGCTTGATGAGGTGTGAGGTAATAAGGGTGGCCGAGGTAATAAGGATGGAATGTGATCATTATCACCACCGAAATGAAAATCTATGAGCTCTTGAACATGATGATGTTGAAAGGGGAAAAGGAGAGATTGTGAAACTTGTTTTATTTTGGTTGTTTCTTTCCACGTGCATTGATTAATTGGTTCTATTACTGTCTCTTAATTGTGTACTGTTTGATTGTACTTGGGATAAATTTTGTTTATACATACTAGTACTATTCCACAGTACTAACGTCCATTTTGCCGGGGGTGCTACATCTTTTATATGGATGTAGGTGGGTCCATAGAAGGTAGCTCAGCTCGCCGTTAGTGGTGCTTTGCCCTCATCCTTTTTCAGCTGTACTGGTGAGCCTCACTTCCTCTTGGGGCCATGTGTAGTTCATGCTATCTCCTTTTGAGTATATTATGTATTGTATGGTATAGCCGGGGCCTTGTTGCCGACAAGTATTGTATAAACTCTTAGTACTTTTAGAGGCTCCGTAGATACTATGTGGGTGTATATGTATATTTTGGGCAATGGTTGTATTTGCTCGTAATCGTGGTCCATATTGGGAAGTGTTGTATCTATGATGAATGTTTTGGAAATCTAGCATAATAATGTAAAATGAGGAAAACTTTGATTTATTGTGGTAATCACTCACTTCTAAGCTTATCTCACTGTTTCACATAAATAATGTATGCTATAAACAGGGGGGAAAAGCATTGGGTAGGAAAGGCCAATCAGGTTCGCTTGACTGGGGCCACCCGGTTGAGTGCCTGTCACGTCCCTCGATTTTGGGGCGTGACAAGGCTCCTACAGCTCAAGCGCTATAATTCGCACTGATAATTCACGTGCTACACGGACAACTCATGTGCTATAGTATTATATCAAGATCTGCAAAGACAGCTCACGTGCTAAGTATCATATCAGAATTCGCACAAACAACTCACGTGCTAAGTATAAACATAATGATTCGCACTGACAACTCACGTACTAAGGTATCTATACCTCACAAACAAGCCCTCGGCCTCACTTAGTCATCAACCTCTCTAGTCTTACGATGCTAAGTAATGAAAGGGAATCAACCCAAATGAGAATGCTATAATGTATCAACAAGGAACAACAAAGACTGAGGTATAATATACAAGAAATGGTATGACTGAGTACAATAACAATAAGCAGGAAGGTTCAACAGGTATAGCGACCCATGTGGGTCTCTACAACACCAATTCGTAGCCTAAGCATGATTTTTAACATTAATGGCAGTCAAATTTCTAGAAGACAAGGAAACCATGTAAGGGGATGGACCAAGTCATAATCCCTCGTGGTGCACGCTCACACGCCCGTCACCTAGCATGAGCGTCACCTCCAAATAGTCACATCATACCAAATTTCGGGGTTTCATACCCTCAAGACCTGATTTAAGACTGTTACTTACCTCAACTACGCAGAAATCCTACTCCGAAATGCTTTTGCCTCTCGAATCAGTCTCAAAATGCCTCGAATCTAGCCACAAACAGTACAAGATAATCAAAATAGGCTAAAGGGATGAATTCTACAAGAAAACTACTAAATTATAGCCCAAATCCAAAATCGGCTCAATCCGGCCCCCAGGCCCACATCTCAAAAACCTGACAAAAGTCACAAAACACGAAAGCCCATCCCTCACGAGTCTAACCATACTAAATTCATCGAAATCCGACATCATTGGTCATAGAAATACCAAAAATCCACTCTCCAATTCTCAAGCCCTAAACCCCCAAATTTCACTTCAAAATATCGCAAATTAGGTGGGGAAATCAGCGGGGAAACAAGATTTATGATCCAAAACCAATTCAAAAAGCTTACCTGAATAATCTCCTCGAAATTCATCCCCAAAATTTCCTAAGTTCTATTAAAAAATGATAAAATAAGACTTATATTGCGAACCCTTGGTTTTTAAACTTTTGCCTAGACTTTTCGCATATGCAGACCCACTGTCGCATCTGCGACGCCGCATCTACGAAAATTCCATTGTAGTCCGAATTCAACTTAAAATCCCAAGTTCCTTTCCTGCGACCAGAAGACCGCATTTTTTCCTATCGCAAGTGCATCAACACATCACGCCTCCGGCTAAATCTCTCACCTGCGGCTAAAGCTCGCACCTGCGGCTAAATCTCGCACATGTGCCCAGCTGCTCGCTTTTGCGGCCATCGGAGATGTGGCTAAATCTTCGCACATGATACCTCTTCTCAACTCGACCTTAACTGCTTCTGCATTTCCTTCCCCGCGTCTGCGGCCTCACACCTATGGTTCACACTCCGCAGGTGCGATTACACTAGCAACAATAACACTTCAGTTCTCTCTCAAATCCCAAACCAAGTTCGAAAACCTATCAAATTCCACATGAGGCCCACGGGACCTCAACAAAACATGCCAACGAGTCATATAACCATATACAAACTTAGTCGAACCTTTGAATTACTCAAAACAACATCAAAAAACTGATTACATCCAGATTCAAGCCTAAAGAACTTCTAAACTTCCGAATTCCGCAAACAACGCCGATACCTATCAAACCACGTATCATGATCTCAAATTTTGCACACATTTCGTAAATGACACCACGATCCTACTCCAATTCCCAGAATTCAAATCCAACCATGCTATCAAAATTTCCACTACAGGCCAAAATCGCCAAAATTCTAACTTTCGCCAGTTCAAGCCTAATTCTACTACAGACCTCCAAATTACATTCCGAACGTGCTCCTAAGTCCAAAATCACATACCGGAGCTCATAGAACAATCAAAATTCAAATCCGAGGCTTTTTACACATAAGTCAACATCTGGTTGGCTTTTCCAACATAAGCTTCCAATTAAGAGACTAAGTGTCTCAATTCACCCCGAAATCACTCTGGACTTGAACTAACCATCCCGGTAAGACATATAACAGATGTAAAGCACAAAAGAAGTAGAAAATGAGGGAAAAGCGGCTATGAATCTTGAAATGACTGACCGGGTTGTTAAATCCTCCCCTTCTTAAAAAAATGATAGTCCTCGAACGAGTCTAGAAACATACCCGGAGTCTCAAATAGGAGTGGATATTTTCTCCGCATCTCCCGCTCAGTCTCCCAAGTGGCCTCCTCAACGGGCTGACCTCTCCATTGCACCTTCATTGAATCTATTTCCTTTGACCTCAACTTTTGAACTTGCCACTCCAAAATGGCCATCCAATTGAACCGTGCTAAAAGGCAAAATATGAGACAGATCGCCGACGTACTTCCGAAGCCTAGAAACATCAAATACTGGATGCACACTCGATAAGCTAGGTGGCAAGGCAAGCTTGTATGCCACCTCTCCGATCCTCCGAAGTACCTCAAAAAGCCCAATTAACTAAGGGATCAACTTGCCCCTATTCCCAAACCTCATACAACCCTTCATGAGTGATATCTTCAGCAGAACCTTCTCCCCGACCATGTAAGATACATAACAGACCTTCTTGTCAGCATAGCTTTTTTTCCTAAACTGCGTCATACGAAGTCGCTCTTGAATCAATTTCACCTTGTCTAATCTATCCTAGACCAAGTTTGTACCAAAAATCCTAGACTCACTCGGCTCAAACCATCCCACCAGAAATCAACACTCCCTTACCTACAAAGCCTCATACAGAGCTATCTGAATCCTCGACTGACAACTGTTGTTGTACGCAAACTCCGCGAGTGGCAGAAATTGGTCCCATGAAGCCCCAAAATCAATGACACGTGCACATAGTATGTCCTCCAATATTTGGATAGTGTACTCGAGCTATCCGTCCGTCTGAGGATGATATGATGTACTCAACTTAACATGAGTACCCAAGTCTCGCTGCAGGGCTCTCTAAAACTGCAATGTAAACTGAGTGGCTTTGTCTGAAATGATGGAAACTAGGACACCATGAAGACGAACAATCTCTCGGATGTAAATCTCAGCCAACCGCTATGAAGAATAAGTAGTACTAACTGGAATGAAGTTTGCAAACTTGGTTAACCGATCCACAATCACCCAAATAGCATCAAACTTCCTCGAAGTCCATGGGAGCCTAACTACGAAATCCATGGTGATCAGTTCCCACTTCCACTCCGAAATCTCTAATTTGTGGAGCAGCAACCCGATCTCTGATGTTCATACTTTACCTGCTGATAATTGAGACATCGAGCTACAAACCGAACTATATCCTTCTTCATCCTCCACCAATAGTGTTGTCTCAGATCCTGGTACATCTTCACGGCACCCGGATGGATGGAATATAACGAGCCGTGGGCCTCCTCAATAATCAACTGACGTAGCCCATCTACATTGGGAACACATATCTGGCCATGCATCCTCAACACCCCGTCATCACCAATAGTCACATCCCTGGCATCACCTTGCTAAACCCTGTCCTGGGGGACGAGCATATGGGGGTGATCATACTGAAGATACCTAATACGATCATAAAGAGAAGACCGAGAGACCACTCAAGCCAATACTCGGCTCGTCTCAGAAATATCCAATCTAATAAACTAGCTAGCTGAGGCCTGAACATCCAATGTGGATGGCCTCTCCGTGGCTGGAAGAAATGCTAAGCTCCCCAAACTCTCCGCCCGACAACTCAAAGCATCAGCCACCACATTGGCCTTCAAGGGATGGTATAGAATGGTGATATCATAGTCCTTAAAAAGCTCCAGCCATATCCGCTGATGCAATTTAAGATCCTTATGCTTGAATAGATGTTGCAAACTCCAGTGATCAGTATAAATCTCACAATGAACACCGTAAAAATAGTGCTGCCAAATCTTCAAGGCGTGAACAATAGCTGCTAACTCAAGATCATGGACAAGATAATTCTTCTCATGGGTCTTCAACTGGCGTGAAGCATAAGCAATCACTCTACCCTAGTGCATCAGAACACACCAAATACTGATTCGCGAGACACCACAATACTCTACGTAAGAACCAGAAGCTGATGGCAGAACTAGAACTGTAGTCGTGGTCAAAGCAGTCTTGAGCTTATGAAAGCTCTCCTCGCACTCATCCGACTACCTGAATTGAGCACCCTTTTGGGTAAATTTTGTCAAGGGTGATGCAATAGATGAGAAACCCTCCACAAAATGACGGTAATACCTCGCCAAACCAAGAAAACTCTAAATCTCCGTGGTTGAGGACGATCTAGGCCAACTCTACACCGCCTCTATCTTCTTCAGATCAACCTGAATACCCTCAGTAGACACCATATGCCCCTACAACGCCACTGAACTAAGCCACAAATCACACTTAAAGAACTTTGTTCTCATCCCTCAATCGCTGTAACAAAATCCTCATATGCAGGGCATGCTCCTCATGACTATGTGAGTACACCAGGATGTCCTCAATGAGTACAATAATGAACGTATCAAGATAAGGTTGAAACATAATGTTCATCAAATGCATGAATGTTGTTAGGGCATTAGTCATCCCAAAAGGCATCACAATAAACTCATAATGGCCATATCGGGTCCTTAAATTTTTCTTAAGAATATCCGAGTCCAGAATCTTCAGCTGGTGATACCCTAACCTCAAATCAATATTGGAGAACACCCTCACTCCCTGAAGCTGGTCAAATAGATCATCAATACGTGGCAAAGGATACTTTTTCTTGACTGTGACCTTGTTCAACTGCCTGTAATGAATGTACATTCTCATAGTACCATACTTCTTCTTTACAAATATACTGGTGCACCCCAAGGTGACACGCTACGCCAAACAAACCCCTTATCAAGGAGTTCCTGAAGTTGTTTCTTTAACTCCTTCAACTCCGTCGGTGCCATGCAATACGATAGAATAGAAATGGGCTGAGTGTCCGACACCAAATCAACACCGAAGTCAATATCCCTGTCAGGCGGCATGCCAAGCAAGTTTGCAGGAAACACATCTGGAAAATCACGCACCACCGGAATATAATCAATAGCATGGGCCTCTACACTAACATCCCTCAAAAAAGCCAAATATGATAAACAACCCTTCTCAACTATCCGCTAAGCCTTCAAGTATGAAATCACTCTACTGGGAACATAGTCTATGGAGGCGCTCCACTCAACCTTCGGTAACCCCAGCATCGCTAATGTCACGGTCTTAGCGTGACAATCTAAAATAACATGACATGGAGACAACGAATCGATACCCAATAGTCACCACAGATGACCGATATACACGGTCCACAACAATAGTATCGCCCACCGAAGTAGATATACGAACAAATAAAACTAGAGACTCAAGGGGCATGTCCAGAAAATGAGCGAAATACAAAGAAAAATATGAATAAGTGGAACCAGGGTGAAATAATATAGAGGAATCTCTATGGAAAACAAAGAAAATACCTGTAATCACACCATCCGAAGCAATGGCATCTGGTCTAGTTGGGAGGGAATAGAACGGGCCTGGCCACCCCCTGATCGACCTCCCTTCTCGGGCGAACCTTAGTTGATTGAGCCCCACCTCGAGCTGGTTAAATGGGTGGTAGAGCTACTGGTGCTGGTGCCATCAGTTGAGTACTCTACTGTGGAGTCCCACTCACCAACCTAGGGTAATCTCTCTTAATGCGACAAAAATTTTCGCACGCAAAACAACGCTTCCTCTGACGGAACTGCTGCTCATGATGCCCAGAGGAACTATATGTGGAAACCTGAGCTGACGAGGCATGGTGAGAACTCTGCACTAGTAGTGCACTGAATGAGGATTGGCCCTGTTAATAATTGTGTTACTCGTGGCCAGATGATGCACCACGATGAACTGGACGAGCCGTCTGAGCATTTCTGAATGGACGACCCAACCGTGCTGGAACTGACCTGCCAAAAATAACACAGCCAAATATACCTTGTCCACAAGGCCTCTTGGCCTCCCTCTCAACCCGCTCCTGGTTGCGAACCATCTCAATTTGACGAGCAATTTTGAGAACCTCATCAAAACTAACACCAGACACTCTCTCTCTTGTCATAAGCAATCGCAGCTGAAAAGTGAGGACATCTATGAACCTTCTAATCCTTTCTCTGTCTGTGGGAACCAACCAGCTCCTCTCTACGGGATTGAGGCACAAACTTCTCCAGAAAGAGAACGGAGAATTTTGGCCAGGTAAGTGGTGTTGTGCTGACCAGCCTACGCCTCTCGTAATCCTCCCTCCAACTAAATGCAACCCTAGAGAACTGAAAAGTAGTGAACGAGACCCCACTGGTCTCCAGAATACCTATTTTATGGAGTATCCTCTGACACCTGTCCAAGAAACCCTGTGCATCCTCTCCCTATACACCATTTAAAGATGGAGGTTGGAGCCTCCCAATCCTCTCCAATCTAGGCTGCTCATCCTCAGGCATAGCAGGAACGACATACTCTTGAGCAGATACGACCGACTGGGCTGGTGGTGCCCCGGTGTTTGGAGTCCCTGTATCACCTGCTCTGGTTTATGGGCGGCGGGAGTCTGAGTGCCTTCCTCGACCTGAGAAGTGGTCGCTGCCATCGAAATAGAAACCGCCTAAGCAAGGTAGGCGCACGGTCAGAATCTAAGCTATGGCCTCCTAAAATCTTGGAATAATGATGGGCACCGCTGGTGCCTGAGCAGACCCCACTGGTGCCTCCACAATTGGGACATGATCTTGATTTGGGGCAACTGGTGGATCTATAGGTACTCTACTAGCTACTATGCGGGCTGCACCTCTGCCCCTACCGCGGCCTATACCGCAACCTCGGCCTCTCATGACCCTCGCTGGTGGTATTGGTGGCTGCCCATCTTGCTCAGTAGTACGATTCCTCACCATATGTGAGAGAATGAAACAACAAATATTTAATTAGTAGAGTCAACAGATTCATACGATAAGAATTCAAGAATGTGAAGTTTTCCTAAGGGTTCTACAACCTCTCGTAGATAAGTACAGACGGCTCTGTACTGATCCGCAAGACTCAACTAACTCTGCTCATCACGCGTGCGACCTATGTAACCTAGGCTCCGATACCAACTCTTCACGACTCAAAACTCTAACATGTCGTGATAGCGCCTAACGGTGGTACTAGGCAAGCCCATTTTCAAAAATACTTTAACATTTCATAAAAGATAAATCAAAAGTCTTCTTGATATCGGGTTTTTCAAAAAAATAAAAGTTTGACTCAAAATATAATGAAGAAAGATAGCTCAAACATCGGGTTGTCACCATGTCATGAACATCTAGATAGTCAATCTAATAAAAACAATCTCTACATGAGTCTATAGCTGAGTATCAATACAGAAAAGAAAGATAACATATAAGGAGAGACAAGGTATGCGCATGTCGGCATCTACCTCGTAAGTCTCTGATACTCGATCGCGCATGAACTCAACAACCTCTTTGATAAAACACACCTAGATCTGCACATGAAGTGCAGGGTGTAGCATGAGTACAACCAACTCAGCTAGTAATAGAAATAAATAAGGAACTAAGAAGTAGTGACGAGCTATACAATATGGTTCATTTCAGAAATTTTCACCAATGAAAGTAGACATAAGTCAATTCCGGCAATATGAGTCAAATCAGTCGCATATCTACTAAGTTCAAGTAAAACTAGTAATAAAAATTTCAAAGGCAGTTCAGAACAATAGCATTAATAAGCTAAATGCAGCAACAAAGAAGACATATGCAACCTCTCTGGGTACAGTCACTCAAGCTCTCAATAGCTCAACACTCGGCTCTCAGCCCTCAATACACACACTCAATGCTCACTATGGGTGTACAAAATCCGTAGGGGTTTGTAAAGACCCATAACATTTCCTCGCTTTAAAATAATTCCCGAATGAGTCCCCGAGTTATTTTTATTGTGGGAATCTTTGAAATAGACCTGACTGAGAAAAGTACCCCGAGACTTAAAGAATGTAATTTTTCCAGAAAGTAGGTGTTATGCGGTGCACTATGCGATTGCACATCGTGTATGCATACCGCATAATGGTCGCATACCTAGGCAGAGTATTTCCCCATTTGAAGTCAACTATGCGATCCAATATGCGATCGCATAACGTGTATGCGGACTGCACAATGGTCGCATACCTGGGCAGTGTTTATCGAATTTTGGTCCATCTTGAGGGCCATTATGCGGTCGATTATGCGGACCGCATGTCAGGAATGCGATCGCATTCCTGATTGCATTCTTGTGTCGGGATTCTATTTTTCTCATTTTAAAACCCGACCCCAGTCCATTAAGAACACCCCTCCCCTTCATTTTTAACCATATTTCTGTGATATTAGAGAGAGGAAAGAGTGGGTTCTAGAGAGAGAAAGTCCCAGCTTCATCAAATTGGTCAGCCTTCATCACTCAAGCTTTGAACTAATCAAGTAGAACACAAATTTCTTCACTCTAAGAGGTAAGCTTCCGCCCCATTAACCCTAAATTTCCAGATCTTGTTAAAATGAAACATGGGTAGGATAGTTCATGAAGACGGGGTTGAGAACCTTGCATGCATGCACCCAATCTGCCGTAATCTAGTTAAGGAAAATAGGTTTGGGGTAATCTTTCACTAAAGAAGGGTTATCTAATCCATAAAGAACACCTAGTGTTTGATAGAAAGCCCAAATGTGTTCGAAACATGTTCATGATTCCTAATTCTAAGTTTAAATATGCCGCATTATGAATTAGGTTGAAAGTGCTGGGAGGTCCGGTGATTTGAGATAGAAATTAAGGAAAAATCCTGATTCGAGGTATGTATGGCTAACTTTAACCTTCGTAGAGTCCTCTTGTTGGGTCCGGGTATGTGGTATGTGTGCGTTGTTTGGAAATACATGAATTGATTGTTCAAACGCGTTGAGGCGTGAGATTCTATTCTCCGATTTTCCTGGTTGATTGTCATGCTACTGTGCAGTATTATGTTGTGAAAGATGTTTGATGAGAAGAGCTTTCAGGATTTGTGGAAGGGTTCTCGACGCTTGTCAGAAGAGCTTTCAGGAATTGAAATCAAGATTAACTTCAGCACCGGTATTAAATTTGCCAGAAGGCACTGAGGGATTTGTGGTTTATTGTGATGCTTCAAGGGTTGGTTTGGGATGTGTGTTGATGCAAAACGGGAAGGTATTATCCTATGCTTCCAGGCAACTCAAGAATCACGAGAAGAATTATCCGACACATGATTTAGAACTCGCGGCAGTTGTGTTTGCATTAAAAATCTGGCGGCATTATTTGTATGGGGTCCATGTGGATGTGTTCTCAGACCACAAAAGTCTCCAATATTTGTTCAAGCAGAAGGAGTTGAATTTAAGGCAGCGACGATGGTTAGAAATGCTTAAGGATTATGATATGAACATTCTGTACCATCCGGGAAAAGCAAACGTAGTGGCAGACGCTCTCAGTGGGAAGTCTATGGGTAGTCTGGTTAGTTTGGAGGAAGATCAGAGGCCGTTGGCTCGGGAGGTTTGTCAATTAGCTAGTCTGGGGGTCGGTCTCTCGACCTCATACAAGGGGAAAGTAACGGTGCATAATGAGGCAGAATCATTGCTTGTAGCGGAAGTGAAGGAGAAGCAGTTTATTAATCCAGCATTGGCGCAGTTGGAGGAGGCAGTTTTGAATGATAAGATCTTGGCATTATTGCTTGGGAGCGATGATGGTGTTTTGCGGTGCTAGGGAAGGTTATGTGTTCCCGATGTGTATAATCTTCAAGAGAGGGTGATGGCGGAAGCTCACAATTCTAGGTATTTCGTGCACCCAGGATCCACGAAAATGTATCAAGATCTCCGGGAAATTTATTGATGGAGCGGTATGAAGAGAGGTGTGGCGGACTTTGTATCTAAATGTCCGAATTGTCAGCAGGTGAAGGCCGAGCATTAGAGGCCTGGTGGTTTAACTCAGCTTATGGAAATTCCAATGTGGAAATGGGAAATGATCAACATGGATTTAGTGGTAGGGCTACCTCGCACTCAGCGTAAGTTCGACTCGATTTGGGTGATAGTGGACTGACTCACGAAATCAGCTCACTTATTGCCGGTCAAGTCCATCGATACTGCAGAACACTATGCTCAGTTGTATACCAAGGAAATATTTAGGCTTCATGGTACTCCATTTTCTATTATATTAGACCGAGGGGCCTAGTTTACTGCTAATTTTTGGAGGAAAGTTCAGCAAGGCTTGGGTACTCAGGTAAATCTCAGCACAGCTTTCCACCCGCAGACTGATGGTCAGGCAGAGGGGATTATTCAGACACTTGAAGATATGTTACGGGCTTGTGTATTGGACTTCAAGGATAGTTGGGATGACTATTTACCTCTTATAGAATTTGCTTACAACAGCTTTCACGCTAGTATTCAGATGGCCCCGTTTGAGGCATTGTACGGAAGGAGGTGTAAATCTCCGATTGGGTTGTTCGAGGTCGGTGAAGCAGAGTTGTTAGGGCCAGATCTTGTGCACCGGGCATTGGAAAAAGTCAGAGTCATTTCAGAGAGGATGAAACCCACTCAGATTCGTCAAAAATCCTATGCGGACATTCGTCGAACAGAATTGGAATTCCAAGTTGACTATTGGGTATTCTTGAAAGTATCTCCCATGAAGGGAGTGATGCGGTTTGGGAATAAAGGGAAATTGATCCCAAGGTATGTCGGGCCATATCAGATTGCTCAAAGGATAGGGCAAGTGGCTTATAGGTTGGAATTACCCCCAGAATTGTTGTTAGTGCACCCGGTGTTCCACGTGTCCATGTAGAAGAAAGTGGTTGGAGATCCATCAGGCATCGTGCCAGTTGAGACTATTGAGGTTAATGAAGAATTATCGTATGAAGAGGTTCCGATTGATATTCTTGATAGACAAGTCCGTAGATTGAGGAAAAAAGAAATTACTCCAGTTAAAGTATTGTGGCGAAGTCAGCACATAGTGGAAGCCACGTGGGAAGCGAAAAATGAGATGAAAGAAAAATATCCCCATTTGTTTGAATAAGTCTAGTAGTTATCGTCAGAACTGTCATCTCTAAGAAAATCATATTTTATGTTTGGTTTTGTGCAAAAGCACCCCATCTTCCCCCTAATTACCTTATTGTTGTAATTTTCCAATGTGTGCTAAAACTGAATCCCCAGTTCTATTTGAGTAGTGTGCAACCCTTGAGGTAAATGAATGTTTTTTGGAACGTATGTGTTAGGCAGGTGATTGATAGTAGTGTGGGTTGGTAATTATTAATTTAAATGAATATAGTATATTGAGGTGATTAGGTTGTATGGGACTCATTAAAAAGACCAAGCTATGTGGAAAGATGTGAATCGTGTGCAAATTTGTGGTATGAGAAGAAAGAACTATGTGTAGTTGACAAAATGATTGAATAATTGCCAATTGTTGAGGTTACAACGTTGTGTGTAAGATATTGGGTGATTAAAACTGTGTAATGGTGTTTGGAAATGTGTTTCGGGGGATCTCTGCTAGATAGATAGGTCTAATTACAAAGGGAACTCGAGCAAAATTTTTCTGAAATATTGGAGTTAGTGGAAATCTGGATATTCCATGTCACGCTTTCAAAACTAATTGATTTCCAAAACCCTGATTCGGGGGAGGATGTAAATACCCGTAAAATTTTCTCGCTTTAAAATAATTCCCGAATGACTCACCGAGTTGTTTTTATTGTGGGAATCTTCGAAACACACCTGAACTGAATAAAAAGTACCCCGAGACTTAAAGAATGCAATTTTTTCAGAAAGTAGGTGTTATGCGACGCACTATGCGATCACACATCGTGTATGCGTACCGTATAATGGTCGCACACCTAGGCAGAGTACTGCCCCATTTGAAGTCAACTATGCGGTCCAGTATGCGATCGCATAACATGTATGCAGACCGCACAGTGGTCGCATGCCTGGGCAGTGTGTTTTGAATTTTGGCCAATCTTGAGGGCCACTATGCGGTTGATTATGTGGACCGCCTGTTAGGAATGCGATCGCATTCCTGACCGCATTCTTGTGTCGTGATTCTATTTTTCTAATTTTAAAACCCGACCCCAATCCATTAAAAACACCGCTCCCCTACATTTTTAACCATTTTCCAGGGATATTAGAGAGATGAAAGAGTGGGTTCTAGAGAGAGAAAGTCCCAACTTCATAAAATTGGTCTTCTTTTATCACTCAAGCATGGAACTAATCAAGTAGAACACAAATTTCTTCACTCTAATAGGTAAGTTTCCACCCCATTAACCCTAAATTTCCAGATCTTGTTAAAATGAAACATGGGTAGGATAGTTCATGAACACGGGGTTGAGAACCTTGCATGCATGCACCCAATTTTTCATAATCTAGTTAAGGAAATAGGTTGGGGTAATCTTTCACTAAAGCAGGGTTATCTAATCCAAAAAGAACACCTAGTGTTCGAGACATGTTCATGATTCCTAATTCTAAGTTTAAATGTGTCGCATTATGAATTAGGTTGAAGGTGCTAGGAGGCCCGGTGATTTGAGATAGAAATTAAGGAAAAATCCTGATTCAGGGTATGTATGACTAAATTTAACTTCGTAGAATCCTCTTGTTGAGTCCGGGTATTTGGTATATGTGCCTTGTTTGGAAATATGTGAATTGATTATTCAAATGCGTTGAGGCGTGAGATTCTATTCTCTGATTTTCCTGGTTGATTGTCATGCTACTGTGCTGTATGAAGTTGTGAAAGATGTTTGATGTGTAATGAACGAAAGATTGATAATGTACTTAAATGTGGGAATATGTGAAATATTTGAAAGCCATGCGTGGAAAGTAATGAAAAAGAGTATTGTGAAACAATGTAACTGAATTGGGTGATTGTGGCAACACCGTGTTCATGAAATTACTACTTGATGAGAGTTATGGTGCCTTGGGCCCAAATACATAAATTGTTGATAGGAGATTGTATTCCTTGAAGTGATGATTCTTGTGATATAATTATTTATGGTTGCTGTTATGAAATATGGTTGTCAGGTGGGATCGGGTTGCACGCCGCAACACAAAGCAATAAGCTTGATAAGGTGTAGGGAAATAAGGGTGGCCGAGGTAATAAGGGTGGACGAGGTAACAAGGATGGCCGAGGTAATAAGGGTGCCGAGGTAACAAGGGTGGCCGAGGTAATAAGGGTGGCCGAGGTAATAAGGATGGAATGTGATCATTATCACCATCGAAATGAAAAATTGGGGAAACTCTTGAATATGGAAATGTTGAAAAGGGGAAAAGGAGAGATTGTGTAACTTGATGATTTGGTTGTTCTTTTCCACATGCATTTATTGATTGGTTCTATTAATGTTTCTTACTTGTGTGTTGTTTGATTGTGCTTGGGATGAAGTTTGTTCATACATACTAGTACTATTCCACAATACTAACGTCCCTTTTTCCGGGGGCGCTACATTTTCTTATATATATGTAGGTGGTTCTCAGCAGGTAATTCAGCCCGTCGTCAGTAGTGCCTCCTCTCCTTTCCGTCAACTATTCTAGTGAGCCCCACTTCTTCCCGGGGCCATGTGTGGCTCATGTCACCTTATTTTGAGTTTATGGTGTAGTGTAAGTTATAGCCGGGGCCTTGTTGCCGGCAACTAGTATATAAATCTTTTTTACTTGTAGAGGCTCCGTAGACACAATGTGGGGAAAGTATATATGTATTTTGGGTAGTAAGCGTACGGTTTGGAATCGTGGTCCACGTTGTTAATGTTGTATGTATTTTGTAAGTATTTGGTGTCATGTGTTATAAATGCTAAAAGGTACAAGTGAATTCAAGTTCGAAACTTATGCTTAATTTACAAATGGCTATTTTACCCAAATGATGTATATTGAAATCACGGGGTAACGCGTGGGATAGGAAAAGCAAATCAGGTTCGCTTGACTAGGGTCACCCGGTTGAGTGCCGGTCGCGTCCCTCGATTTTGGGATGTGATAGGGCTCCTATAGCCCAAGTGCTATAATCTGCACGGACAACTCACGAGATGCACCATACAACTCACGTTCTGTACGGACAACTCATGTGTTGCACGGACAACTCACGTGCTGCACGGACAACTCACGTGCTACAGTATCATATCATAATTTGCACGTCCAACTCATGTGCTAAAGTACAAGCATCATGATTCGCACAGACAACTCATGTGCTACGGTATCGATACCTCATAAATAGGCCCTTGGCCTCACTCAGTCATGAACCTCTCTAGTCTCACGGCCCTCAGTAATGAAAGGGAATCAGCCAAAATAAGAATGCTATAATGTATCAACAGAGAATAAGAGAGAGTGAGGTATAATATACAAGAAATGTTATAACTTAGTACAATAACAATAAGCAGGATGGTTCAACGGGTATCACGACCCCTGCGGGTCTCTACAACATGAATACTTAGCCTAAGCATGATTTCTAACATGAATGGCAGTTAAATTGCTAGAAGACAAGGAGAACATATAAGCAACAATAGGCTACTCGACTTTACAGTCTCACGGGACGAACCAAGTCATAATCCCTCACGGTACACGCTCACACGCCCGTCACCTACTATGTGTGTAACCTCCAAATAGTTGCATCATACCAAATTCCAGGGTTTCATACCCTCAAGACCAGATTTAAGACTGTTACTTACCTCAATTGCACAGAAATTCTACTCCGAAATGTTCTTGCCTATCAAATAAGTCTCAAAATTTGCCAAATCTAGCCACAAATAATATAAGATAATCAATAAAGGCTAAAGGGATCAATTCCACAAGAAAACTACTAAATTATAGCCCAAATCTAAAATCGGCTCAACCTATCCCTTAAGACCACATCTCAAAATCTGACAAAAGTCACAAAACCCGAAATCCCATTAACTCACAAGTCTAACCATACTAAATTCATCAAAATCCAACATCATTTGGTCATCCAAATTCCCAAAATCCACTCTCTTATTCTCAAGCCCTAAACCCCAAAAATTTTACTTCAAAATCTCGCTAATTAGGTGAGGAAATCAGTGGGGAAACAAGTTTTACGATCCAAAACAAGTTCAAGAAGCTTACCTCAATATTCTCCTCGAAACTATTCTCCAAAATTTCCTAAGTCCGAGTCCAAAATTATGAAATAAGACTAAAATCGCGAACCCTTGCTTTTTAAACTTCTGCCCATACTTTTCACATCTATGGACCCACTGTTGAATTTGCAATGCCGCACCTCCAGAAATTCCATCGCATGTGCAGATTCCACATAAAATCCCAAGTTCCGCTCATGCGAATACAAGACCACATATGCGCCTATCGCAGGTGCTGGAACACATCGCACCTACGGATAAATCTCGCACCTATGCCGAGCTGCTCGCTTTTGCGACAATCGCAGGTGCAGCTAAATCTTATCACCTGGAACCTCTACTCAACTCGACCTTAACTGCTTCCGCAGTTCCGTCCCCGCTTATGCGGGCTCGCACATGCGGTTCCCACTCTACAGGTGCGATTACACCAACAACAACAACACTTCAGTTGTCTCTCAAAACCTCCCGAATTCCACCAGGGATATGACTCTCAAAATGACCGACCGGGCCATTACAATGTAATTTTCTATTCATTTTGATGTAATAGTAGGAAACACAAATCGGAACCTCGACAAAACTTCACTCGACTCTCCATATAAACAAACTCTACCAGTCATTTTTCACTTTAACTATGTGTGACCTGATTCCTTTATAACCCGGGATTTGTAGGCTGCCTAAAACCGAATACCAAGGCTCAATCACATCTTTTTATTTTATTTTTTTCCTTTTTAAATAATAGTGAGGTAAAAAATCCATCACCTGGTTCATTTTCTTTGTCTGAACACTCTTCATGTTTCCATGAAAGAGTGGCATGCTTTGAGCAACATTTTTTACTACACCTAAATTCTATACTATTTTGATACAAGCCGAATGAGAACACTTAATAGAGATGATTTCCAAGTCAACATCATAGCATTGGAGTGCTTTAAAAGAGCCAAGATTAAGAAGGCTATATTAGCAATTTAGCTATTTAGGTTAGTCTAATAATTTAGGTCTACTTAGCTTTCTTACTAGCCTAAGGGTATTTTAGTTATCTTGCCTAAATAGCACTCTAGTATAAATAGTACCTTCCTCTCATTTTGAAATGATTTATTTTATGATGGATTGATAAACAAAGACAAATCTTGAGAGGTTTAGGGTATCTTTTTATTTCTCTTTATTTACCATGTTTTCTTGATTATCTATATTAGATTTATCATGTATCAGTTCATGTTCATACTCTTTGATTGTCTTTTGTATTTGAATGTTAATTCATTGTTCTAGTTGATATATCATCTAAGGGCTTTGGATTACATTCTTTATTTAGCTCAATCTGTGTTTCTTATTGGTGCTCTTCCTTGGGTGTTTGTGATTATAGTTGGAAACATCATTTTGAAGCTGAATTTGAAGGATGAGCTCGATTGGTGTGTAGAGATGTAATTTGTAGCTTGGGTTCATTTGCGACTGAACTCGAATTGGTATGGTCGAAAAAAAAAATTTGGAAGTCTCTTCGAAGAAGACGAACTGGGCATTGTCGGATTTCTGGTTGCTTGTAACAAATTTGGTTACTAGGGTTTGAAAACTTGATTGTTTGAGCTGAAAGTTCTGTTCGATCTTGAGTTTGATTCATTGAGTCGTCAATTTTAGTTGATTTCAACTTATGACAACAATCTGAATTGAGTTGTTGCTGAAGATCTTGTGAACTAACTGATTGTGTAGAGCTAGTTGTGAGTCTATATTGGCTGAAATTCTCTAAATTCTTATGGTAGTGGTTGATTTGAAATCATTGAGTTTGTCTTGTGTTTCTTGTTGATCGTGATCGAGTTTTAATTCCTAAGCCGACTCGATTTTCTTGATGGTTTACACTATTTCTCTGATGTTCTTATTAGAAATTGATTGAGTGTGTGTTTCAAAATCTATTGAAATCAGCTGAAGCGAGTTGCATCTGTTGGAACTAGTTCAACATTATTTTTCATCTGTTGTGGCCAGCCAGTTGGGAATTGAGGCTGTAGTTAGTTTTACTAGCATGTTTGCATCAGTATTTGGAACATAGTTTCTGCAACATTCAGCTGCATTCGTGTGCTGTTTAAATTGATTTTCGACAGCTGCATTTTAGAACCAGGTCAACTGGTAAACCTGCAAGTTTAACTGCATGTTGAGCTTGTTTCTGCTGAAATATTCTGTCTATCATGACCTGCGGGAATGAAACCATGAAACTTTCTTTATTTTAATAAAATTAACCTTTCTTACTTTGAAGAGCTCACCAACACCTTCCACTGAGCGGATAGCCTACTTGGAGGACTCTTAACCTATCTATCGTGACCTGCAGACATGAAATTCAGTGTCCCCAAGCAAAAGGGACGCCAATATAAATAAAGTACTGAGTATGTAAGGCATGAAAATCCGTATAATGCCATGCATATGTGTATAAATATCATACCATGCATAGGTATATGCGTACATAACATCATCAAGCCTATGAGAGCATCTCATCATATCTGTAACGACCCGACCAGTCATTTTGAGCTCTAGCACGTCGTTCAACAGTTTGAGGACATGAGAAGCTTCACTTAAGATATTATGACTTGTACACATGGCCGAAATTTAATTCTGGGAGTTTGGAATTTGATTTGTAAAGAGAATTCTCGTTTCGGAAGCTTTAAGTTGGAGGAATTGACAATTATTGGATTTTTGAGTAAACTACCTCTGAATCCGGATTTGAAGGTTCCAATAGTTTTTTATGATGAATTGTGACTTGGGCATATGTTCGAATCGGGTTTTGGATGTCCTCGGAGCATTTCGGCGCATATTGTGGAAGTTAGCGTTTTAGAAGAATTTCATAAATTTGGATTGAATTTCATTTCAATGTTATCAATGTCCATTTGGGATTTCGAGTCTGGGAATAGCTCCGTATGGTGATTCTGGTGTTGGGAGCGAGATCAGAAGTAAACTCGGAGGTCTGTAGGTCATTTTGGAGTTATTTGGCTAAAGTTAGAAATTTGAAGGTTTTTGAGAAGTTTGACCAGAAGTGGACTTCTTGATATTGGGGTTAGATTCTGATTCCGGAAGTTGGAGTAGGTCCGTAATGTCAAATGTGATATGTGTGCAAAATTTGAGGTCAATTGGACGTGATTTGATAGGTTTCGGCATCGAATGAAGAAGTTTGAATTCCTAAAGTTCATCAAGTTTGAATTGGGATGTGATTCTTGATTTTAGCATTAATTTATGTGATTTGAGTCCTCGAGCGAGTACGTATTATATTTTAAGACTTGTGTGAGTATTCGGAGTGGAGCCCTTAGGGCTCGGGTGAGCTTCGGACGTGCGTTAGGAGTGGAAACACTCCAGTTTTTCTGGTGTTCTGGAGTGTTGTTGCAGGTCTCACAAATGCGAGGATTTGTTCGCATTTGCGAAATTCGCATTTCCAATGAAGTCTTCGCAAAATTGAAGAAGCATGAGCTGGGCAGCGGTCGCATTTGAGACATTTTGTTCGCATTTGCGAACCCAGCAGAGACCACATTTGCGACCCAATTGTCACATTTGCGACCAATGCAGTGGGAGCCCAGGTTCGCATTTTCGATAATGTTGTCGCAAATGCGACATCAGAGGCCTGGACACAACTTTTAAAAATGGAATTAGGCTATTTGTTTCATTTTACTTCTACATTTACGCGATTTTCAAAGCTTTTGGAAGGAAGCTTTCACCTAGCACTTTGTGGTAAGTAATTTCTATACAACATGAGTTAAATACATAGATTATGGGTACATTAACATGCAAAGATTAGTGAAATTCAAGGGTTTACATAAAAACCTAGGGTTTTGATGAAAATTGGGTTTTACCACGAAATTTGCTATGGAATCTAGTAAAAATCACATATTCTTGATCCTAAGGTTATGGGTAACGATTTTCTTCAAACATTTCCTGAATCCGGGCATGTAGGCCCGGATGTGAATTCTAGGAATCTTGCAAATTAGTTTGGGTAATCACTTAAATGGTGGAATTATGAACTTTTAAGCATATATTGATTAGTTTATGTAGCATTTGACTAGTTTTGGGCTGTCGAGCATTGATTTGAGTTGTTGAAGGGCTTGGGAGCCGGTTATGTAACTTCGGAGTGAGGTAAGTCTCTTTTCTATCCTTGTAAGAAGGAATTGTCCCCATAGGTGAAAAAATTGATTATGTGCTACTATTTGTGGGGGCTACGTACGCACGATGTGACGAGATTCCATGCGTAGCTACTATGGTACTTAAGTCCGGTTAGTCTAGGACCTGAAATCATGCTATACTTGAATTATTTTGTAAGGCCCCATAAAATTTTACCTAGAAAATGATACTTCGCGATGCCCAAATTAGATTTATGTGTTGGAACAACTTATAGAAATTTCGATGTGGAAATGAGAAATGATCAATAAGGATTTTGTGGTAGGGTTACCACGTATTCTGCGCAAGTTTGACTCAATTTGGGTGATCGTGGATTGACTAAAAAATCAGCACATTTCTTACCGGTCAAATCCACCGACACTGCGGAGCATTATGCACAACTGTATATAAAGGAAATAGTCAGACTTCATGGCACTCCGGTTTCCATCATCTCCGATCGAGGGGCCCAGTTCACAACTAAATTCTGGAAGAAGTTTCAACAAGGTTTGGGTACTCAGGTAAATCTCAGCACGACTTTCCATCCGCAGAGTAACGGGCAAGCAGGGCGGACTATTCAGACGCTTTAGGACATATTGCGTGCTTGCATTCTTGACTTCAAGGGTAGCTGGGATGATCATTTTCCGCATATAGAATTTTCTTTTAACAATAGCTTCCATGATATTATTCATATGGCGTCGTTATGATAGGAGATGTAGGTCGACGATTGGATGGTTCGAGGTTGGAGAAGCTGAACTAATAGGACCCGATCTCGTGCATCAAGCTATAGAGAAGGTTAAATTATTAAGGAGCGGTTGGAAACTACTCAGAGTCACCAGAAATCATATTCGAACGTTCGTCAAAGAAACTTGGAGTTCAAAGAAGATGATTGGGTATTCTTGAAGGTATCTTCCATGAAGGGGGTCATGTGGTTTTGAAAGAAGGAGAAATTGAGTCCAAGGTATGTCGGTCCATATAGAATAATTCAAAAGGTAGAACCGGTAGTGTACAAGCTTGAGTTGCCCCATTAAATGTTATTGGTGCATCGGTATTTCATGTGTCCATGTTGAAGAAGGTAGTTGGAGACCCGTCCGTTGAGACCATTGAGTTTAACGAAGAATTGTCATATGAAGAAATTCCAGTTGCTATTCTTGATAGATAGGTCCGAAATTTGAGGAACAAAAAAATTGCATATGTAAAGGTATTATGGCTAAACCAGCAAGTCAAAGAAGCTACTTGGGAAGCCGAGAATGAAATGAAAAAGAAACACCCTCATTTATTTGAATGGCCATGTAGGTAATAGTTCTATGAAGTTGTTTCCTCTAAAATATTTGTATTACTTGTTCGGCTAGTGTAAAAACACTCCCTCCTTAGTTATCCGTCCTTTATGAAGCCTCGGTTGGTGTTGCTTTGTATTCTATTGCGTTGTCTGATCATATAAAGGTTGTTGAAATGTGTTTCGGGGCTCTCTGGCAGGTGGATAGGCCTTATTACAAAGGAAACTCTGGCAAAATTTTTAGAAAATTTGAGAGTTAGGCAAAATTTGGGTTGTTGGCATATGGTATGATTGAACCTAAGTGAACCTTGATCCTCATTCGAGGACGAATAATCTTAAGTGGGTATGTAAGGCCTCGTACAATTCTACTTAGAAAATCGGTACTTCGCGAAGCCCATATCATATTTATGTGTTTAATGATAGAACAATACCCTATGGACTTAGAAGAAAATGTTCGCGAAAAAAATGCATCTCTGCGGCCCATTATGTGGTCGCATAATCACTCTGCGGACCGCATAATGGCCGCAGAGTGAATCAGAAAACTTGCCAAATTTGAGGCCAATTATGCGGCCCAAAATGCGACCGCATAATTGATATGAGGGCCGCATAATCCATCGAATATCTGCCTTGGAGTTTTGCACGGGGAGTTCTACAGCGCATTATGCGACCGCAGAATAGGTATGCATTCCGCATAATGGCCACATACTCAATCAGATGTTCTACCCGGCTGAGGCTATTTTTGCAGCAGGATTACGAACTGCATTCCCTTTATCCAGTCGCATATGGGACCGCATAACTGTGTTGGGGCACCCCATTTTCTTATTTTAAACCCGACCCCAGATCAACATAAATCATATTCCCCACCATTTTAAACCATTCTACTATTTAGAGCGAGAAAAGAGAGGGTTCTAGAGAGAAGGTCTCAACTCCATCAAATTTATCCTCCATCACCACTGAAGGCTTGGGACTAATCAAACAAGATACCAATTTCTTCACTCTAATAGGTGACTTTCTACCACACCAGCCTTTAAATTCCATGATTAGCAAAAAAATAAAAATAAAAAATAATGGGCCATTGGTAAGGCAGTCCATGGAGATAAGGATAGGGACCTTGCATGCATGAGGTTCTAAACCATGTGTGGGGATGTACGAGCAAAGGTAGAAAGAAATAGGGGATGAGACCTTAGCAAACTCATAATTCTAGATGTAATGCTCAAATAAGCTGGGACTATTATCCAATTCCTAATTTCAATTCGATTGTGCTATCTTGTCAAATAGATTGAAAGAGTTGAAGTATTCCGGAAATTGTCGTAGGAATTAGGGATAAGACCCAGTGCAGGTATGTATGGCTAACTCTAATATTGATAGAATCATCTCGTTGGTGTCCAAATAGGTGGTGTGAATACCTTACTTGATCATACTTGAATTGATTGTTTTTATGTGTTGAGTCGAAATATTTCTGTTCTAAATTGTTCTAGTTGACTACCATGCCACCATACTACTTGAAAATGTGAATTATGATCCTACATGTTCCTTCTATTATGTGTGCAATTCATTATATGTTGGTTCTCATTAATATGAAGGATGATGCCATTGAACGGACAAAAAGGGGAATCAAACTCGAATTGTAAATGTGTCCAAGTGCTAAGAACTATGTGATAAATTGTGGAAGTGAAATGTGAATTGAGTAAATAAATGAAATGGGTGATTTCCCAAAGTGAGATGGCTTAGCCGATCGGGCCAATATCAGACTCCATGTTGTACACATGGTTGCATTTACATCGGAAATATGAATACAAATTATGATGTTTGTGATGTCCCACTTGGGATGGTTTAGCCGGTCGGACCGAGACCAGACTCCGTGTAAAAATACACGGTGGCATTATAAACCGTGGTACTTGGCATTAAAAGACTATTAATCAAAAGGATGGAAAGATGAAATAACAAACTATGGGACCCCTACTTGTGATTCTCTATTCCTGTGAAGTGCTATGTAATTTCCATGACTGTTTTCCTACCTGTTTTCTCGTTTATTCTATTTTAGAGTGGAATTGTTCATACATACTAGTACAATTCGATGGTACTAACGTCCTTTTTTGTCGGGGGTGCTAGATCTTTGAATGGATGTAGGTGGTTTTATTGTAGATAGTTCTTATCGCCGATTGTGGTGCCCTCACTCTTTCTCCTCACATCAGTCTTGGTGAGCCCCGTTTCTTCCCGGGGTCATGTGTAGTATATGTTGTTCTTCATTTGTATAAGTTAGCATATTTTGAGGTATAGCCAGGGCCTGTTACCGGCATTGTCACGTTTGTATTTTGTATCTATAGAGGCTCCGTAGACGTTTATGTGGGCTATGTATGGGTGGCGTGGATGTTATCAAATCAAGTTGTATGTTGAAATCCTATTCCACTTAATCATAAACTATAATTACTTTTGGAAGTTTTATTATCGCATAATGTATGAATGGAAGAATGAACTAGCAACATTTATACAACTGACTTCTCTTCGGGTTAATAAACGATGATGCGCTACCTTTTTAGGATATGAATGATTCGGGTAGGATATGTTTGAAAGGCTTGTTCGACCGGGTTCACTCGGTTGAGCGCCGATCGCGCTCCCAAAATTGGGGTGTTACATATTTTGAACCTTATTGAAAATTTAAATTTCTTAAGTCACATCAAATTAGTAAATTAATTTCTAAATAAGTTAAACTTTATTTTTCTGAATCGTGAAAAAAGAATTGACTTTCCCTTGGAGAATTGTTTCCTGATAAAGTATGGATTGAATGTTTGAATATGTGTATCTATGAGTACCTGCGTCGCATGTATGATTCACGAGCGGGGTAACTCTATTTTTTATAATTGACTGCATCGCGCGTATGATTCGCAAGCGGGGTAATAGATGAATCTATGGTTCGCGATGTTCGATCCTCAGGCAGTGAACAATTTACATTTATGCTAGACCGGGTGATACGACCTCGGCATTTCTTGCGCATGATATTTATTGGGTACCTTCTGTAATTTAAACTGTTTGATGGCCTGGAAATAAAAGTTGTCAACTAAAATGGCGGAGAGTAAAACATTGTAATGATGAAAGAAATTGTTCCTTCCTGTCGTTATTTGTTAATTAATTATGGCATCCATGTTTACCATCACACTTGATTATGTTAATTTGACCTCTAGTAAGTGTCAAAGTCGACCTCGCGTCACTACCTCTTCGAGGGTAGGCGGGATACTTACTGAGTACACATTGTTTTCGTACTCATACTACGCTTGCTGTGTATTTTTTTGTTGCACATGCACATATATATCTAGTGGCATTGTCGATATGGGGACTTAGGTGAGCTGCAACCTCTCGAGACGACCCGCAGCCAACAGAGTCTCTTTAGAGTATTGTCTTGTATTTTATTTACTGTCCCATTTGTATTCCAGGAGGTTGTTGTATCTCGTTTGTTTCTAGAAATTGATCATGCACTTGTGACACCGGGTTCTGGGATGACTTTGGGATTTAATTATTATTTGAATTTGTAAAGACATCGTTATTTACTCAGTAAAGTTCACTATTCATTATTTAATATACTGAAAGAAAATGGTTTCAAAAATACTAAAACAAGAGATTTAATCAACTTTTAGTGTTGGCTAGCCTGACAGTGGTGTCTGGCGCCATCACGACCTTTAATAGGATATAGGGTTGTGACAACATGGTATCAGAGAACTAGGTTCCTTTAGATCTCATGAGTCATGAACAAGTCCAGTAGAGTCTTGTGGATCAGTACGGAGACGTCTGTACTTATCTTGGAGAGGCTACAGTGCTGTTAGAAACACTTCCCTTCTTGATTCCTCATCGTACAGTTTGATTCCCTTGAGGCTTGTTCTATCACTTCCCTTCCATTCAATCTTATCTGACGTGGAGCGCTTGCTACAAATCGGGAATTAAGGAATTGTAATGGTACAACAAATACGGTGCAGGATGTTACTCCCTGCATAGTTGGTTGGGGCTGTTGTCGTCGCCTTACAGAAAGTTATTCTGTCATTTCAACTTGATAGCTGCACTTCTGTGATCTTTGAGGCTATGCGCAGATTGAAGGGATGCTTATGATTGGTTATCGCAGGGTATTGAGCTGATGGTCGGATGCTTGACCATGTGTAAGGGAAGTGAATTAATTGATGGGAAGTTTACTAAAATCGCGATTCAGAGACTTTGTATTTCATTTCCTACGAAGGAAAGACAATCGGACTATAAGTGCTCAAGTTGGGTTGATAGAGTAATAAGACTTGATATTTTCGAATGCGGTGGAATCTTCATCAATGATGAGGTGTCGTCATCCTTGATTGAAGAATGTGTTAAGTTCGCCGGTGTTATGGTTTTCCTTAATTTGCATTTGGATCAGACTATTGTGAAATAGTGTCGGGAAGCGGTTGTCAGGGGTTGAGGCGTGCGGTGGTTCAGGATCGGATTGGTGTTTCTAATGTAGGCAGCTCAAAAAAGATGATCTTCGAAAGGTTTTAAAGTTGTTGCGATCTGTTGGTTTATGTGCTGCAAAGATGGATATGGATTTAAGGCAACAATTGGGCAGCAAAGGACGAGGAAGTGCGAGTGAGAGACTTGTAGAGTAGCATATGGGTTCAGTGGCAGGATAACTACACACCTTGAGAAAAGTTTAGAGTGATTTGGGAATTTTAGTGGATAATAATTGGGTCCACGGGCTTAATTCGAAATATTTGCTAGTATACGACAGGAGATTTGATGCAACGGAAAGGAGTTGTTCGATATGAAGAAGGATGCAATATAACTGTAAATTGGAAGATATTGTCGCACACTTAGTTGAGGTCCATAAGGAGTGAACGGACTGGTACAATTGGTGAATGAGAATGGGCTCAGGATAGGGTATCAATGTCCCAGTGATTGTTTCCCGTGCAACGACGTTGGAAGATGCCGGTATCTAATTTCCACATGTGGCTTATCTCATGTGAGCAGGACGGCGGTTGCATGGTTGGCAAAGCTTCTGCGAAGGATTTTGTTAACTACCTAGTAAGAGGTCGAATATTTGAATGTTGCTAGAGATTCAAAGTGTTCATGAAATGCTAGCAGAAGGATTCCGAGGAATTTGGCGAGTTGGATGTGCAGGATCATGTCAACAATGAAGAGAGAATCTTGGTGGGTTTTAGAGTTGTGTAATAGTATCTTCAGGCTAAGTGGGAGAGTCCCACCGCCTACGATTGGGTTGCATGGTTATCTAGTGGTGAAAAATCTGGCCATCGTCATATTGGTGAGTTAGTGCAGCTAAGGGAAAGGGACATAAGTGGTAAGTTGATCAAGGGAATTAGTAGAGGTGTGCTATAGTGGGCCTTATCGACTAATGTTCAGGCTTTGGGAAAATTCAGGATTTATGCTTCGTACATATGTGAGTTACAAGGGAAGTGATTCAGTCATGTGCTTTACCAAGATAGGTGTTCATGGGACAGTGGAACCTTGGAGTTGATTATATTCAAAACCGAGCTAGAGTGGGTAACTCTCAACAATGGCCAGTGAATTCAGAGGTTAGAATGCGGTGTCTTAAGATTTCAAGCCCGCGACATGGCTAAGAATCAAGCTTTTGAAGCAGTTATTGATAAGAGGCTCGGAATGTTCTACGATATTTCTGACTTGCAGAATTCGAATTTGCAGAGGAATTTTCGGAATGGGTGTATCAGTTGGGGATGCAAGCATGTGTCCAAGGAGGGTATGAGATGGTTTGTGGGATTTGAGACAACATGGTCTCATGATGCAAGGCCACTTAGGGTGAGTGCTATAGTGGGCCTTCCGGTCCGCATAACTCTTCTGCCTAGACTGCGCCGTGCGCAGCCGCTCCTGAATCAACTTTGCCTTACTCAAAGCATCCTGAACCAAGTCTGTGCCCAGTAGCTTGGCCTCGCCCAGCTCAAAAAAACCAACCGAAGACCTACACCTCCTACCATACAAAGCCTCATACAGAGCCATCTGAATATTCCACTAATAGTTGTTATTATATGCAAACTCCGCTAGTGGCAGAAACTGATCCCATGAACCACCAAAGTCAATCACACAAGCACGCAGCATATCCTCAAAAATCTGAATGGTACACTCCGACTGCCCATCAGTTTGAGGATGAAACGATGTGCTCAACTCAACCTGAGTACCCAACTCTCTCTGCACGACTCTCCAAAACTGAGATGTGAACTGAGTGCCTCTGTCGGAAATGATAGAAACTGGAACCCCATGCAATCGGACAATCTCCCAGATATAAATCTCAGCTAACCTCTCCGATGAATACGTAGTACCAACAGGAATGAAGTGCGCAGACCTGGTCAGCGGATCCACAATAACCCATATAGCATCAAACCTCCTCCAAGTCCATGGGAGTCCAACTACGAAGTCCATGGTGATCCACTCCCACTTCCACTCCGGTCTCTGGTGCTCATACTTGACCTGCTGACAGTGGAGACACCGAGCCACAAAATCTAAAATATCCTTCTTCATTCTCCTCCACCAATAATGCTACCTCAAGTCCTTATACATCTTCACGGCACCCGAATGGATGGAAATACCGCGGACTATGAGCCTCTGCTAGAATCAAATCTCGAAGCCCATCTACTTTGGGCACGCAAATCCGGCCCTGCATCATCATGACACCGTCATCAGCAATAACCACATCCCTAGCATCACCGTGATACGGACCCTGTCTTGAAGAACAAGAAAATGTGGATCATTATACTGGCGTGCTCTAAGCTGATCGTAAAGAGAAGACTTGGAGGCTACACAAGCCAACACCCGCGGGGGCTCTGATAAATCCAACCTACCAAATAACCTGCTAAGGCCTGAACACAAGGGCTAATGGCCGCTCTGCTACTGGAAGGTAAGATAACTCCCCAAACTCTCTGCTCTGCGACTCAAGGCATCGGCCACTTCATTGGCCTTCCCCGGATGATATAAGATAGTGAGGTCATAATCCTTGAGGAGCTCTAACCATCTCCTCTGACGCAAATTCAAGTCCTTCTGCCTCAGCAAATACTGCAAACTGCGATGATCAGTGAAAATCTCACACTGCACTCCATACAAATAATGTCGCCAAATCTTCAAGGCATAAACAATGGCAGCTAACTCAAGATCATGCACTGGATAATTCTTCTCGTGCACCTTCAACTGTCTGGACGCGTAGGCGATCACCCTACCGTCTGCATCAATACCGCTCCCAAGCCAACTCTAGAAGCATCACAATAAACTGTGTAAGAACCCGAACCAGCAGGAAAATCTAGTACTGGAGTTGTAGTCAATGCTGACTTGAGCTTCTGAAAGCTCTCCTCACACTCGTCAGACCATCTGAATAGAGCACCTTTCTGGGTCAATCTGGTCAAAGGTCAAGCAATAAAAGAGAATCCCTCCACAAAGCGATGGCAATATCCCGCCAAACTAAGGAAACTCCTAATCTCTTTAGCTGAGGACGGTCTGGGCCAACTCTGCACCGCCTCTATCATCTTTGGATCAACCTGAATCCCCTCAATGGACACCACGTGCCCCAAGAAAGCTACCGAACCAAGCCAAAACTCACACTTGGAGAATTTCGCATAAAGCTTCTCCTCCCTCAACCTCTGCAACACAACTATCAAATGCTGAGCATGCTCTTCCTGGCTACGAGAATAAACCAGGATGTCATCAATGAACACAATGACGAAGGAATCAAGATAAGGCTGAAACACATTGTCCATCAATTGCATGAACGCAGCTGGGGCATTGGTCAGCCCAAATGACATAACCAAGAACTCATAATGACCATATCTGGTCCTGAAAGTAGTCTTCGGAATATCAGAATCCCGAACCCTTAATTGATGATACCCAGATCTCAAATCAATCTTGGAAAATATTCTAGCTCCCTGAAGCTGGTCAAACAAATCATCAATGTGGGGAAAGGGATACCGGTTCTTCATCGTAACCTTATTCAACCACCGATAGTCAATACACATACGCATGGACCCATCATTCTTCTTCACGAACAACACTGGTGCACCCAAATGTGACACACTAGGCCGAATGAACCCCTTATCTAGGAGATCTTGAAGCTGCTACTTCAATTCCTTTAGCTCCTCTTGTGCCATACGATATGGTGGAATAGAAATAGGATGAGTGCCTGGCACCAGGTCAATACCAAAATCAATATCCCTGTCAGGTGGCATGCCTGGCAGGTCTGCAGGAAACACATCCGGAAAGTCACGGACCACAGGAACTTAATCAATAGCGGGAGTCTCACCACGGACATCCCTCACAAAGTCCAAATAAGATAAATACCCTTTCTCAACCATGCGCTGAGACTTGAGGTAAGAAATCACCCTGGTAGGCATAAACTCGGAAGTACCTCTCCACTCAACCCTCGGAGACCCCGGCATAGCTAAGGTCACAGTCTTAGCATGAAAATCAAGAACATCATGGCATGGAGATAACTAATCCATGCCCAATATCACGTCAAAATCGATCATGCTAAGTAACAGTAGGTCCACTCGGGTCTCCAGACCCCCAATAGATATAATGCACGATCGATACACACGGTCCAGAACAACAGTATCGCCCACCGAAATCGACACATGAATAGAGATGACTAGAGACTAGCGGGGCATATCCAGAAAACCGGCAAAATATGAAGAAACATAGAAATATGTGGAACCAAGGTCAAATAAATCAAGGCATCACGGCAAAAGACTAAAACAATACCTGCAATCACGGCATCTGAGGACATAGCATCCGGCCTAGCTGGAAATGCATACATGCGAGCCTCACCTCCCCTTCTAGGGCGGCCTCTAGCTGACTGACTACCACCCCTGGTTGCTTGGACGGGTGGTGAAGTGACTGGAGCTGAAGTCGAGGGCTGGCCCCTCTACTGAAAAGATCCATCGGAACGGCGAGGACACTTCCTCTACACGTGTGCGAACTCTCCACACTCAAAGCAACTCCCTAGAGCTGGAGGCGGGGACTGATAGAAACCCCTAGCACATGTACGACCACTGGAAGACTCATGCATAGAAAAACCCCGAACTGGAGGTGCTCGAGCTGCACTCTGAGCTGGGAGGGCACCAAATGAAGTACGACCTGACTGAGAACCGCGGGACCCTGCCCCGAGGAGGCACCACTATATGCTGGACGGCCTGACCGAGAAGGCCTGAATGAACGGCCCCTACCCTACTGAAACTATCCCCTGAAGGGAGCACCACTGGAACTGCCCGAACCACGAGGCCTCTTGGCCTCCCTTTCCTCCCACTCCTAGCAGCGAACAGACTCAATATCTCGAGCTATGTCAACAACCTACTCGAATGAAGCACCCGATACTCTCTCCCGAGTCATAAGCAACCGAAGCTGATAATAAAGACCATCCACAAACTTCCTCACCCTCTCCTTATCAGTAGGGACAATCTCAGAAGCATACCTAGCCAACTCGGAGAACCTCATCTCATACTGAGTAACTGATAACTCTCCCTGGCGCAGCTGCTCAAACTACATGCGCTGCTCCTCTCTGTGGGATTGAGGAACATACTTCGCCAAAAAGATCATGGAGAACTGTCACCAGGTAATAGGTGTTGAACCAACCAGTCTACGCCTCTCGAGCGACTCCCACCATGTAAAGGCAGCACCCACAAACTGAAATATAGCAAATGAGACCTCACTTGTATCCAAAATACCCGCGGTATGCAGTATCCTCTTGCACCTATCTAGAAATCCATAGGCTTCCTCGCCCTCTGTACCGCTGAAAGTCGGAGGCTGAAGTCTACTGAATCTCTCAAATAGCGGGGACCACATAATCATGAACCGGAGCAACTGGCGGAGCTGGGGATGCTCCCGGTGCTTGAATACCCTGTGCAACCTACTCAGGTGCCCAGGCAGCTGGAGTCTGATTGCCTCCCCCGACTTGAGTTGTAGTGGCAGAAGAAAACATGGCGACTGCCTGAGCCAAACTGGTGCATAATGTCATTATCTGAGATAGGGCCTCCTGAAGACCCGGAATAACCATAGGCACCGCTAGTGCCTGAGCCTGTCCCACTGGGATCGTGAGGTACTACCCCAGCTGCTACGCGGGCTGGCCCCCTACATCTACCGCGGCCTCGACCTCTCGCTAGTCTACCGGTGACTGGTCACTCTGATCGGTGCAGCGTGTCCTCACCATCTGTGAGATAATGAATCAACGTAAGTTAAGATTTCAAGAATTAATAGATCAGCACGAAAGAGTTCAAGAAATATAGAAATGTTTCCTACAAGTTTGGCAGCCTCTCGTAGATAAGTACAGACGTCTCCGTACCGATCCGCAAGATTCTACTAAACCTGCTCATGACCGTTGAGTCCTATGTAACCTAGGGCTCTGATTCCAAACTGTCACGAACCCAAATCCTAAGCCATTCGTGATGGTGCCTATCGTGGAACTAGGCTAGCCAATATATCACATGTTCACAATTTCTTTTAAGATCCAAAATCTGAGTATTTCATAAATTTACAGAAACTACTGAATAAAGTAGGTCATCTTAATGCAATACTACTAACCCCAAAACCATGAGCTAACGTGTCATGAGCATCTAGAAGAATAAGTCATAATATGCTGTCATAATACAAAACCTCCGAATGAAATGAAGATACAACAGGGAGGGAAAAACAGAGATGCTGCGACGCTGGACAACTACCTCTATATCCCGCGAATCTGGCTCTGCTGCAGAATAAAGGCTAATGCTCGATGTCTGCTCCTGAATCTGCACATAGAGGTGCAGGAAGTAATGTTAGTACACCAACTCAGTAGTAATGAAAATAAATCAGTTCTGAGAAGCAAGAACACATAAAATCAATGTCATCAAATAACAAGAGGCACAACCTTACTTTCAAATAGAATAACATAGATGTATGAAATCGTCATGCCTTAAAAATCAACTTCCGAAAAACCCTTTTAAAATATATATTTTTCAACAACTTCAACCGAAAGGTCTAGTATAAAATTGAAATGAATCATATATAGAGGCCCCTCGGACAAAACATATTTCATAAGCTAAGAGTAAGAGTAGTAAAATCATCAATAGCCCCTCGGGCAAAAACATGTATCATAATCAGCCCCTCGGGCATGCCTCACAGTCACTCAGCACCTCACAGTCACTCATACGTCCCAATCACTCGTCACTCGGCACTCGCACTCAGTAGGTACC
Organism: Nicotiana knightiana; assembly: GCA_005239525.1. Taxonomy (NCBI): domain Eukaryota; kingdom Viridiplantae; phylum Streptophyta; class Magnoliopsida; order Solanales; family Solanaceae; genus Nicotiana; species Nicotiana knightiana. The sequence goes on along the minus strand of ML394008.1, from coordinate 75,807 downwards.
TGCGCTGACTGGGGGTGTGTACAAACTCCGATTTCGGAGGGGCTCCTTCAGCCCTAGCGCTAAATAAACAGCCAAATCATGGCATCAATCACTCTCAGGCTCTCGACCTGTCTCATATCATGAATATCCTCACAACATTGGCCCTCGGCCGCACTCAGTCAGACACTCTTAACATGCCACTCGGGCCATAAATAAAATGGGGTTCTCGACCCAATTAGTATTTCATTTCAAGAAATCATAATATCATCAAATATGAGTGTCAACAATTTCACAAGAAAGACTGAGTGAAAAATCATAGTTTCAAGTAGTGAGAATATTAGTAAAATAGCCCCCAAGGGGTTGAAAGAGATCAGCACTAGGCCCCAAACATGGCTCACAGCCCAAATATTACATAATTCTTTAGAATATAATTAACATAAGCTTTTGAGTAAATATGCAACTCATTAGTCGCTGCGGAGAGGACCTTGTCCAATCCAAAAGTCAGTACGCACCACGTATTTGTTATCCAACATGTGCGCCATTCTAGAAACAGTAACAAATACGAAGTCTGGGGTTTCATACCTTCAAGACAAGATTTATAGCCATTACTTACCTCTACCGGGCTGCGACACTGGTCTGAAATGCAGTTGCCCCTCAAATTGGCTCCCGATTGCACCGAATCTAGCCAAAATCAGTTTAACATCATCAATATATATCGAAGGAACTCAACCTAATCGAAAATCATCAAATTAAACAAGAATCTCGAAATTCGGCAAAATCCAAGCCCCGGGCCCACGTTTCGGAATCCGATAAAAATTACATCACAAGAACCCTTATCCTCCCACAAATCCGTACATACCAAGAACAAAATCGGACCACAATTTCCCACTCAAATAATCAAAAGAAAAATAAAATTTTCATGCACCCTTCTTCCCCAACTTTGGTTCAATTGCCAGAAATTTTATGGTTTAATCACTTAGGAATTGACATAAAAATGAGTTATGAAGTTGGAAACCTTACGTCCAAGTGATTCCCTTGGTTTACCTTAAAATTCCTCTGAAATATATCTCAACTCGCATGCAACAATGGAGGAAATTATAAGCCAAATTCGCACCTCAGGCCTTTTAAACATTCTGCCTAGCTATAACATTCCTTCATCGTGAACGCGTCACTAGGACCGCGTTCGCATAGAACAATCCAACATGCTCCTAATTTTAACTCTACGCGAACGCGGCCTCAAGCCCACGAACGTGAAGCACTGCTGCCCCAGGCCTTCACGAACACACCCCTTGACACGCGAACGCATAGGCCAATACCCCTGGGGTCCCCAATAGGCTACAACTTTATGCGAACGCACATACACCCCCGCGTTCGCGATGACCACCCATCTCAACACTCCGCGTTCACACCCCTTCTCCCGCGAATGCATAGAACAACTGGCCCCCTTCCACCAAACACTTTGTGCGAACGCGAGCCCCTTGCCGCGAACGCATAGAGTAAAACTCTGCTGTAGAAACACCAGCAAACCAGCAAAGTTCTAAAACTCAAAATCGATCCGTTAACTATCCGAAACACACCCGAGGCCCTCGGGACCTCAACTAAACATACCAACATATCCCATAACAACATTCAAACATAGTCGAGCCTTCGAAACACCACGAACAACACAAAAACACCAAATTTACATCAAATTTAAGCCTAAGAACTTTAAAACTTCTAAATTTCGCCAACTACGCCGAACCCAACCAAAACACCTCTGATTGACCTGAAATTTTGCACACATATCCAAAATGACATTACGAACCTTCTCCAACTTCTGGAATTCCATTCTAACCCCGATAACCTATTTTCCACTGCCAACCGGAAATCGCCAAAAACTAACTTTCGCCAATTCAAGCCTAATTCTACACCGGACATCACAAAAATATTATGAACACACTCCTAAGTCCCAAATCACCTAACGAAGCCATACGAGCCATAAAATCTGCATTCCGAGGTCGTTTACCAATAAGTCAAATCTCAGTTGACTTTCTCAACTATTAGGCTACTTTAAAAGGCTAAATACCTAAACTCTTACCATAACCACTCCATATCCAAACCAATTGATCCAACACATCAAAAACAGGATAGTGATATATAACAAATTAAAAAATAGGGGAAACGGGGTAAATCTCACGGAATGACCGGTCGGGTCGTTACAATACCACTACTTGAAGATTTGTATATTCTACAGTTATGAGGATTTGTTTCCGTTATGTTATAGTTCTCATGGAATGAGTTAAGTAGAGAATTTCTATATGAATAAGTTTTTACCCTATTAGTGGTTCAGTAATTATGATGAGATGCATGTGCGATGGCATATTGGCGTGTTAGATGCAGTGAGCAGGATGAAATTCGGAAGCAAGGATCAAGGTTGCGGTTTTGTGCTGGCAAGGATGTCACGAGCTCAGTTGAGGAGGAAAGGGATTTGAATATTTAAAGTAAGTTGTTGTTGCCTTCAGTGTCACTTGAGATTGGCATTTTATGAAAGAGGCTTTGCATCTTGGTTATGGATTCTTGATTTGTTTTATAGCGTTAGTGTGGCCGGTGGTATGGATGTGGAGAATTGTTATCTTGTGTGGAAGGTCGTGGGAGCGTGACTGTGGGAAGATTTTATAAGTGTGGTAGGAATTCACTTAATTGATCGAATATTTGAAACCAAGTGTAGAGATTATGGTAATATCTCTTATTTGAGAATTTATGCCTGGAGGGCGCTCAATGCATTTGGTTGCAGAATGTGGAAGTTTGCTCCGGTTATGATGGTTGCTTTTGTGTGTTATGGGAAATAGAGGGTTATTAGAGACCTGTGAAAAGTTAATAGCCTAGAACGGTGCGATCATAATCGGCTTGAGGTCTATGGATGGATTTAAATATGATTATGGGCTCGATGTGAGTCCAGTGGATTCATTTCAGTATAGCGCTCCTCATGGAGGGGTATTAGAATGTTGGATGTTATTCCGCTTTCGGCTATTTCATGTAATATTACGTTGTGCCGTGTGAGTTATGAAACAGCTTGATAAATTTCTTATGTGTTGAGGTTCTGCATAGCGATGGTGTTATGTGAGAAGGATTGCTCTTAAGATTCAGATCATGTATCGCACCTCAGTTGTGCTTGAGTTTTGTAGCTTATGGCGCTATATGTCTCTGCAGGGATGGTATTGTGCACGTAGCGTTGCTTGTGATCGACATTCGGTATTCTGTAGTAATGAGCAATTTAGCTCGGTGTGTATCTCCTTATGTGTATTTTATATGTGAATCGTATGGCACGCCGACATGGGTATGTTATTTAGATTAGGTTGTCGGTGTGATGTTGAGCGTGGTTTTCTATATTCAATTTTTGTGTGTCTTGTTTCCCATTTTCTGAGGAAAATTCATATTAGTGCATGAGTTGAGGGGTCCCTTCCAGAGTTCGTTTTCCTTATGTATCACGTTCATGTTGTAGCCTATTGGCACGTTGTGGCATCACATGAGACTTTTTGGTCATGTTTGGGATAGCTTGTTACCTGAGAAGCTCGTACTAGGTGAGACGAAATTGTTGGATCTATGATCAATGCGATCAGATTATATAAAGTATATGAAAGGGAAAAATACCATTATTTGGTTCAGAATGAGGTATTGATTCTTGTCAGGAGTATAGACTCAACTTTTGTTGACTCGGTAGTTGTTTATGAATTTCTACATGTCTCATCTGTAACGGCGGTGTTGTAATAGTTGGGACAAGACTTATATATGTCATGAGGTGCATTGCAAGCATCTGTATAGGGGAATGCCAGTTGTTATGATCAGAGGATGTTATTATGGTCTGGTGAATGATGTGGGGCTTGGTGGAAATTCAGCAAATGTATGCAGTTATGTTCGGGTACCTCGTGTAGTGGTTGATTCAGTGTTTATATATTGGAAACAAGCCTGGTAGAGAATTTCGGGTGTTGGAACTGGGTTCTGAGCTTATTGTTAGGATAAAAGAGTACATCTTCAGATCTGATAGAGCTATTCTGCTCAACTGAGTTGTGGTAGCACGGGTAGGTGCACGAGGTGTTAAACAATGATGTCACACAACTTCAGTGTAGTTCGCAGCACGTTCGAGGACGAACGTATGTTTAAGTGGTAGAGAATGTAACGACCCGACCAGTCGTTTTGAGCTCTAGCGCGTCGTTCGGCGGTTTGAGGCCATGAGCAGCTTCATTTTAGGTATTATGACTTGTACGCATGGCCATAATTTAATTTTGGGAGTTTGAAATTTGATTGTAAAGAGAATTCTCGTTTCAGAAGCTTTAAGTTGAAGGAATTGACTAAGATTGGATTTTTGAGTAAACGACCTTTGAATCAGGGTTTGAACCTTTCAGCAGGTTCGTATGATTATTTCGGACTTGGCGTATGTTCGGATCAGGTTTTGGATAACACGGGACTGGTTTAGAGCATATTGTGGAAATGAGCATTTTAGAAGAATTTTATAAATTTGGTTGAAGTGCATTTCAGTGTTATCGATGTCTATTTGGGATTCCGATCTGGGAATAGCTCATTATGGTGATTCTTTTGTTGGGAGAGCGATCGGAAGTAAATTCGGAGGTACGTATGTCATTTTGGAGTTATTTTGCTAAAGTTAGAAATTTGAAGGTTTTTGAGAAGTTTGACCGGAAGTGGACTTTTCGATATCGGTGTTGGATTCTGATTCCGGAAGTTGGAGTAGGTCCATAATGTCATGAAGAAGTTTGAATTGGGTGTGATTCTTGATGTTAGCGTTGTTTGTTGTGATTTGAGGTGTCGAGCGAGTCCGTATTGTGTTTTTAGACTTTTGTGAGGGTGGGTTTAAGACGTGCGTTATGAGTGGAAACACTCCAGTTTTTCTGGTGTTCTAGGTTGCTGTTGCAAGTCTCCCAAATGCGAGGATTTGTTCCCATTTGCGAACATCGCATTTGCGATGAAGGCTTCGTAAAATGGAAAAAGCCTGAGCTGGGCAGTGGTCGCATTTGCGAACCCAGCAGAGACCGCATTTGCGACCCAATTGTCGCATTTGCGACCAATGTAGAGGGAGCCGAAGTGCGCATTTGCGATGATGTTGTCGCATTTGCAAACAAGGTGTCGCAAATGCGACATTAGAGGCATGGGCACAACTTTTAAAACGGGACTTGGGCCATTTGTTTCATTTCATTTCTACATTTAGTCAATTTTCATAGCTTTTGGAATGAGTCTTTCACCTAGCAATTTGAGGTAAGTAATTTCTATACAACTTGAGTTAAATACATAGATTATGGGTAGATTAACATGTAAAGATTAGTGAAATTCAAGGGTTTAGATAAAAACCTAGGGTTTTGATAAAAATGGGGTTTTACCACGAAATTTGTTATGGAATCTAGTAAAAATCACATATTCTTGATCCTAAGGTTATGGGTAACGATTTTCTTCAAAATTTGCTGAATCCGGGCATGTGGGCACGGGGGTGAATTCTAGGAATCTTGCAAATTAGTTTGGGTTAACACTTAAATGGTGGAATTATGAACCTTTGAGCATAGATTGATTAGTTTATGTAACATTTGACTAGTTTTGAGGCGTCGAGCATTGATTTGAGTTGTTTGAAGGGCTTGGGAGCCGGTTATGGAACTTCGGAGCGAGGTAAGTCTCTTTTCTAACCTTGTAAGAGGGAATTGTCCCCATAGGTGAAATAATTGATTATATGCTACTATTTGTGGGGGCAACGTATGCACGAGGTGACGAGAGTCTGTGCGTAGCTACTATTGTACGTAAGTCCGGGTAGTCTAGAACCCGAAAGCATGCTATAATTGAATTATTGGTAAACTAATTGACAATTTAAATTGCTTAAGTCACATCAAATTAGTAAATGAATTTCTGTAGTTAAACTTTATTTTTTTGATCGTCAAAAGAGAATTGACATTCCCTTGGATAAGTGTTTCCTGATAAAGTATGGATTGACTGTTTGAATATGTGTATCTATAAGTACCTATGTCGCATGTATGATTCACGAGTGGGGTAACTCCATTATTTATAATTGACCGCGTTGCACATATGATTCGTGAGCGGGGTAATAGATGAATCTACGGTTCGCGTCGTTCGACCCTCTGGTAGTGCAAAGTTTACATTTGTGTCGGACCGGGTCATACGGCCTCGGTATTTATTGCGCATGATATTTGTTGGGTACCTTCTGTAATGTGAACCTTTTGATGGCCTGGAAATATAAGTTGTCAACTAAAATGACGGAACTAAAATTTGTAATTATGAAAGAAGTTGTTCCTTCCTGTTGTTATTTGTAAATTAATTATGGCATCCATGTTTAGCGCCACACTTGATTATGTTAATTTGACCTCTAGTAATTGTCAAATTCGACCTCTCGTCACTACCTCTTCGTGGCTAGGCGGGATACTTACTGAGTACACGTTTTTTTCATACTCATACTACATTTGTTGTGCATTTTTTTGTTGCAGAGGCACATGTATAGCTAGTGGCCTAGCCTGACGCAGTGGCATTGCCGATATGGGGACTTAGGTGAGTTGCAACCTCTCGAGACGACCTGAAGCCAGTAGAGTCTCCTTTAGAGTATTGTGTTGTATTTTCTTTGTTGTCCCATTTGTATTCCAGACGGTTATTGTATCTCGTTTGTTTCCTAGAAATTGCTCATGCACTTGTGACACCGGGTTTTGGGAAGACTTTGGGATTTAATTATTATTTGAATTTGTTAATACATATTATTTACTCAGTAAAGTTCACTATTCATTATTTAATGGAATTAAAGGAAATGGTTTCAAAATACTAAAACAAGAGATTTAATCAACTTTTAGTGTTGGCTAGTCTGACAGTGATATCCGGCGCCATCACGACCTTTAATAGGATTTAGGGTCGTAACAATATCATCTCGGCGGCTATGAAAGGAAATGGTTTAAAAATACTAAAACAAGAGATTTAATCAACTTTTAGTGTTGGCTAGTCTGACAGTGATATCCGGCGCCATCACGACCTTTAATAGGATTTAGAGTCGTGACAATATCATATCGGAGGCTATGGGCAAAATCACCAACGTATACCAGTTGATCAGGTGGTGCTGCATATATAATGTTGTAACCTTTCCCCATATCCCTTATACATATAATATACGCGTATATAACGCCATCTGGTCATGGGTCAGTGTACAAGTATAAATGAATGAAATGCAAAGAAGAAAGTTCATAAGATTTCTCGGAATGTCATAAGCTCATTATGCCTTCGGATTAACTTTATCAACTATGTGTTTTTCTAATACCCATGAATAGAATATATAATAATAAGACAAATGGGAATTCAAGAACATAGGCACCCCTAATGCTTCTATGAATCGAGACATTTACGAAAGTTGTGCGTTTGCTCGTTTCGTTTATATCATATAGATCATGACAAAAGGAAAGAAGGGATAACCTTAACATACATGCGCCAATTCTCTTGAGAATCCCTCTAACACACGTCAATCGCGACAAAACACGTAGCAGCGAGATTGAAGTAGGGGAAAATCTGATGATATTCTTGAGAAAGGTTGTATCGTGCTCCCTTAGAATTTGCAATTCACGCTGCTATAGCATTATTGGAGTTCATACGAATTCCTTTTGAGAATTCCCTTCTGTTACTAGAAAGCAATTATATTTCCCTTCATTGATGTACGGAGGTGATTTTATCATAGTGAGTGGGACCCACTTTAGGTGATGATGTAGCCAACAAATTCCCTAAATATGCCACCTAGACCCTAGCCAAAGAGTCATTGTTACATAAATCCCCTTCTTCCACGTTGGGTCTCCATTAAGCTTATCCATCATTTCCTAATTAGCTTGTTAATCTCCCATTAAACCAATAATTAATAAATTTAACACATAATTAAGTAATATCCTAATTTACTTAAAATACTAATCACTTTTAACACACTTTATATCACTTACTATCATGGTCATGTGGTACCTTGTATGGCGCTAGTCCATAAATACGAGGTATTATATATTGGACCATATTTTATCCCAAATTGGCAATCTTTAACAAAACTCATTTTTTTTTGATTTGTTTACACTTTACCCTTCACAGTACTTACTTATCACCTGTTATAAATAGCATAAATACTTATAACCTCAAAATAATCTTGTCCTTGAACTGATGTCAATTATCTTACGACACATCCAATGTACAATACTACATGGTGTAACATCGTCCTAATACTGCATAGTGTAACATCGATGTAATACTATGAGGTGTAACATCTCCCCCTTTGGAACATTCATCCTCGAATGTTGACTGATGCACTTATCTGTCTCATATCGGATAGATTTTACGAATGGTTGTAATACCATTCTTGCCATTTTGGAAACTGTTATGTGAATAAATCCGAAGTCCACCTTTAGGACTCTTTCTCACACCATGACATATGGTCGGAATTCTTCCAATCTCGTAACTTTTTCTACCTTCTATCATGCATCCTTTACGACTTTTTCCTTGTTTGTGCACGTATGCGACTCTTCCCTCCAGCTTTTGGCCAATCTATAGGCCTCACTTTTGGAACATATACAAAATTTCACAAGATGTTCCTCTGGGTATCTATAGGTATACTGAAGTTGTTCACTTGGTATTTTGTCGAACTTACAACTATTTCTTTATCTTGTTTCATACCCTTGGTTATCTATCCTTATAGCTTTACTACATCTAGGTAGGTCATACTATATCTTAACCCTTACTTCAATTTATTATTTTCGAGATGTACTACCCAACTCCAGGTTACTCTCTTGCTGCTTATCATATATGTACAAATATATGTCCCTTAATGCTTCCTCATTAATGTTCATTTTAATAATGACAACCATATCTCATCTTACTATTGAACTTTATCCATCTATTGTTGATTCACCTTAATGTTGATCTATAATATACCACTAATAACATGACCTCTTATGTAACACTACCACTAGGACTCAGGATTCACGCCTTATGAAATTTTATGTGTTAGTTCAAAGTTTGGGTGTTTTGACCGAAATCGAACTGATGTCGAGTATGTGCTTGCTCGAGCTCGTACTAGGATAACCCTTAGGTTTTAGTTGAGTGAGGATGACTTCTCTAACTCAAAGATAATAATGGCCCTTAGGCTTTTGAATTAGGCCGATGTGACCTTTGTAAAACGACTGGTTTTTTCCGCTTTTGGCTTAAAAGAGTTAATCGTATAAAAATTTGTTATGCCTTAGCATGAGATAAATCTGTACCCATTGGGGTTTTTCGGGGTTGACATTATGGAAATCCTTTGTTTCCTAATGCTTTAGCATAAAATAAAGAAATTATTCGAGAGTTCGAGCAATTCAATACCCTTAGGGTTTTTCGAGGGTTGATGTTATTGAAACCCTTTGTAATTTTGCCGAGGGTAGCCTTTCTAAATAGTTTATAAAATTATTCAAAGGCCTATTTTTGTTACATAATTTGAACATCTCCAGACCGTGTTAATTTTGTTGTAGCCTTTAACTTGGGATTTACCTCTTGGGCTTGTTTCCCCGTTACACTTCGAACTAGTTCGAACTCTCATTTCCCAAGTGGGTGGTCGTGGCCTATTAAATCTAGGTTTTCCTTTTTAAGGTCTTACGATCTCGAGGTTTTAGCAATTCGATCATGTCAATTTTTCGGATGGCAGTCCCCGAGTGTGGGGTTAGTTGTTCAAACTTTAGTTGTGATAGGCACTTAAGCCTTCTTCCACAATAGATCAAAACTATGAAATTGTAAAGTAAAATTTTTTTAGGGCATGAAATATTATGCAAGGAAAAATACTTCTCTTAATAGATGATTATACATGCATACATATTTGCTGTTAGGGCCCGAGTACTTCATGAGCACGGTTCGTTCGACCGTTTGGCCCTTACAAAAGTTACCTATCGAGACCCTGTTGACACAAAGTACTTTCCTTGTGACAAAGTTGAAATTCGAGGGTGAAGCCCCCAATATTTGAGGTTGATTGTAAAGAAGCCTCGGATACTGTTGAATTGTTCTAAGTTAGCACGAACAATGGTTGCCTCATTTAAAACCTCGCGAGAAAAACCCATTTGGGACAAAAACCGGTCTAAGGAAACAAGAGCGCAACGCGTGCTTTCAGACCTAAGGTCTTTTTGTTAAGGACTCCCTAGATGTCTTCAATCGAACACCTTCAATTGGTTAATATAAAATATAAATGAAAATGGAGAAGGTCGTACCTTAGCAGTAATATCGTTTGAGGAGTGATATGTTCCAATTGTTTTGTAATTGGTCTCCGTTTATCGTGCTTATATTGTAGGATCCTTTTACGACGATATTGAGGACCTGATACGGTCCCTCCCAGTTTAGGCCAAGTTCGTCTTCATTCGGATTTTGAGTGTTGTGGGTGACTTTTCTCAGAACTAAGTCCCAGATTATAAAGTGTCAAAGATTGACTCTTTGATTGTAATACCTATCGATCCGCTGTTTCTTTGTAGCCATTTAAACGAGGGTGGCTTCCCGTCTTTCATCTAGTAATTAGGTGTTTGTATTCACAGCCTCGTGATTTGACTCTTCCACTGCATACCAAAACCTTAGGCTAGGTTCCCCGACTTTGACCAGGATCAGAGCTTCTGCACCATAGACTAAACAGAATGGTGTTTCCCTGTACTAGATTTAGACATTGTCCGGTATGCCCAAATAACCTCAGACAGTATCCTTCTCCATTTTCTTTTAGAGTAGGCCAATCTTTTCTTTAGATTTTGAATGATGGTCTTGTTTGTCGATTCGGCTTGTCCGTTCCCACTAGGATGATATGGCGTTGATAAAATCCTTCTAATATTGTGGTCTTCGAGAGATTTTGTCACTTTGTTGCTGACGAATTGCTTCCCATTTTTGCATACGATCTTAGAAGGCATCCCAAATCGACATACAATGTGGTCCCAAATGAAGTCTATGACTTATTTTTCTCTGACTTTCTCGAAAGCATGTTCTTCAACCCACTTGGAAAACTAGTCAGTCATAAACAAAAGGAATATAGCTTTACCTGGGGCCAAAGGGAGTGGGCCGACGATGTTCGTTCCCCGTTTCATGAAGGGTCATGGGGAAATGACTGAGTGGAGTTGCTCCCAGGGTCGGTGAATCATCGGCGCATACCTTTGACATTTGTTTCACTTCCGAACAAACTTTTTTGTATCCTTTTCAATATCGTCCCAATAATATCCTGCCCTGATGACTTTATGAAGCTTGGCACCAGAATGATTTTCGCAAGTGCCTTCGTGAATTTCCCGCAGGACGTAGTCGGTGTATCCTGGTCCCAAACATATTGCCCATGGTCCATTGAACATTCTTTTATACAGTGTTCATCCTCGACCGATGTGAATCGTACGACCTTTGTGCGTAAAGTCCTCGATTCCTTAGGATCCGATGGAAGATTCCCATTATTTAGGTACTCAATATACTTATTCCTCCAATCCCAAGTCAGACTTCTGGAGTTTATTTCGGCGTGGCATTCTTCGATTACTGACCTCGAAAGTTGTATGACAGTCCCCGAGCGAAGTTCATCATCTTCGATCGTGGAACCCAATTTTGAAAAGGCATCGGCCTCACTATTTTGTTCTCGAGGTATGTGTTGTAGGGTCCATTCTTTAAATCGATGTAGAGCCGCCCATAGTTTGTCCAAGTACCTCTAAATTCGGTCTTCTCAAACATTGAAAGTTCTGTTGACTTGGTTTACCACAAGTAGGGAGTCCAATTTGGCCTTGATGACCTCTGCTCCAAAATTCATAGCTAACTCGAGACCTGCAATAATGACCTCATACTCGGCCTCATTGTTAGTCAATTTTGATGTTTTGAGATACTATCTAATTGTATTACCTGTGGGCAGCTTTAAAACGATGCCTAGCCCAGATCCCTTCACATTCGAAGCGTCGTCTATGAAAAGGGTCCACACCCCCGATGATGTACCCTATTTTAATAATAGCTCTTTTTTGACCTCAGGTACGAGGGATGGCATGAAGCCATCCACAAAGGATGCCAAAATTTGAGACTTAATGACCGTTCGGGGTTGATAGTCGATATCATACCCACTGATCTCAATGGCCCATTTGGCCAATCGGCCCGAGAGTTCGGGCTTATGAAAAATATTGCGAAGGGGATATGTAGTAACCACACAAATTGGGTGACATTGAAAGAATGTTTTTAATTTCCTAGAGGCGCTTATTAAAGCAGGCGCTAATTTTTCTAAGTGTGGGTATCGGGTCTCGACCTCACCTAAGGTTCGACTAACGTAGTAAACAGGAAATTGCGTACCTTCATCTTCTCAAACTAGGACCCCACTTACCGCGATTTCTAAGACTGCTAAGTATAAGTAGAGTTGCTCGTCTACTTTCGGAGTATGAAGCAGTGGAGGGCTCGAGAGGTACCGTTTTAGTTCTTCCAAGTCTTGTTGGCATTCTAGGGTCCATGCAAAATTGTCTTCTTCTTAAATAGTGAGAAGAACCGGTGGCTCCTATATGAAGACCTCGAAATAAATCGACCTAGGGAGGCTATGCGCCATGTTAACCTTTGTATGGTTTTGACATTATCAACGAGTGTGATGTCTTCGATGTACTTGATGTTATCGGGGTTGATCTCGATCCCCCGATTTGATACCATAATGCTGATGAACTTTCCCGATCCAACTCCGAATGCACATTTCTCCAGGTTGAGCTTCATGTTGTGCTTTCTTAGTATGTCAAAGGTCTCGTGCAAATGTTTCAAATGGTCATTTTATCGCATGAACTTAACTAGCATGTCGTCAATATAAACCTCTATTTATTTACCTATTTGTTCTTCGAACATTCGATTTCCTAGGCGTTGATAAGTAGCATCATTATTTTGTAGTCCAAACAGGGTTACATTATAACAATAGGTGCCTTATTTAGTGATGAACGAAGTTTTTTCCTGATCCTTCGGGTTCATTTGTATTTGATTATACTCGGAGTAGGCATCGAGAAAACTAAGGATCTCATGGTCGGCCATGGCATCGATCATGCGATCGATATTCGGCAAAGGAAAGGAGTCTTTAGGGCATGTTTTGTATAAGTCCTTATAGTCTACGCACATTCTAAGTTTATTTCACTTTTTGGGACTACGACTACGTTTGCTAATATTTTACCTCCCGAATGGATCCTATATTTAGAAGTTTGGTTACCTCGTCCTTGATGAATGTATGTTTTAACTCGAACTGGGACCTTCTCTTTTGTTTTACTGGGCGGAACTTCGAGACCAAGCTTAATCGATGTGTAGTGATCTCCGGCGGGATCCCTGTCATATCTAGATGGGACCAAGCAAAATAATACATGTTATCTAAACAAAATTGAATAAGTTTTTCATGAGCTCGAGGGTTAATCGTGTTCTCAGGTATACCTTTTGTCCGAGCAGGTATTCGACGATAATGACTTGTTCCAGCTTTTCGACTGTCGATTTGGTGGCGTCAAAATCATCGGGAATTATGAAGGATCGAGGGATCCAGTAGTCATCGTCTTTGACCGTTCCCTGCTTCCCTGAGTGAGTCGAGGCTGGTGCTTGTGGTTGCTATTTAACTTACTGCTTTCCTTTAGACTCCGATCTTGTTGTTAATGAGAGTGTCGATACCGGTATTACCTCATCGACCACAAACATATCTTTGTGGCATGATGCTCCCCATACATAATTTTTACTCCCTCCAGTGTTTGGAACTTGAGGACTTGGTGAAGATTTGAAGGGACCGCCCTCATGTTATAGATCAAGGGTCTTCCGAGCAGGGCATTGTATCTCATGTCGCCCTCGATCACATGGAAATTTGTTTCTTGAATGGTCCCAGCTACGTTTACTTGCAAGATGATTTCGACCTTAGTAGTTTCACTCGCCATGTTGAAACCATTGAGAACCCGAGCTGCGGACCCAATCTGATCCTGGAGGTCGAGCTACTCCATGACCCTCGATAGAATAATATTGGTTGTGCTTCCTGGATCAACTAAAACACGTTTCACCTAAATTTTATTCATATGAATAGAGATTACCAATGCATCATTGTGGGGTTGTGAGATCCCCGCTGCTTCCTCATCGTTGAACGACATGGTCCCTTCCGGTACATAGTCTCGAGTTCGTTTTTCCCTGGTGATCGAGACCTTGGTGGGTTTGAACACAGGCCCCTGTGGAATATCGACCCCACCATCGACCATGTGAATCATGTGCTGTGGTTCTTCATGCTAGCGTCCATGTCTGAGAAATGATTCTTAGCTCGGTCGCTTATTAATTCTCGGCTGTGGCCCTCGTTGAATAGACGGGCTACCTCCTCCCTTAGCTGTCTGTAGTACTCGGTTCTACGATCATAGGTACCATGGTATTTGCAAATTTGATTAGGGATCCTTTGAGATGGATCGGTCTGTATGGGTCTGGGCCATCTATTATCCTTCATCCGCCCAATGGCTGATACAATACCTGATGGTCAATGCTGAATGTGTATTCCAATAGTCGTGGTGCTTCAGTGGGTTCGACATGTTTATCGAAGCCACCTTTGCTCATGAGCCCTCAGGAGCTCTATTCTCGATCATTCCTTTGATCACTTCAGATGGGGTTCCGTCCTGGGCCACTGTTTCTATGATCTGCGGTTGTATGGTTGATACTAATCTCTATTTGATTGGGGGTCTCTATCGATGTCCCTTTGAATTCTACTGATGGGTCTGCTTAGATAAACGAAACTGGGAGGAGTCCCCAACTGATCATCCTCGACCCTGATTTTTGATTGATATCGATTATGTACATCGGCCTAAGTCACTGCTGGATATTCAATCAAATTCTATTTCAGTTGTCGTGATTCTATCGAACTGCGTACATTCAAACATTGAGTAAAGGCTTGGACAACCCAATAATCTGTGACTGGAGGTTGGTCCATGCGTTCCATCTGAAACCGAGATACAAACTACCTTAACATTTTGTTGTCCTTTTGTTTCACTTTGAAGAAGTCAGATTTCCTAGTCGCAACCTTTATTGCTCCGGTGTGTGCCTTCACAAAGGAATCTGCAAGCATGGCGAACAAATCGATGGAATTGGGCGGAAAATTGTGGTACCATTTCATCGCCCCTTCGATAAATTTTCTCCAAACTTCTTTAGTAGGATGGATTCAATATCATCATCCTCTGAGTCATTCCCCCTTATTGCGCATGTATAAGAAGTTACATGCTTATTAGTGTCAGTGGTCCCATTGTACTTGGGAATTTCTGGCATGCAGAATTTCTCGGCATGGGCTTCAGAGCCACAGTGGGAGGGAAAGGCTTTTGCACGAACTTCTTCAAATCCAAACTCTTCAGAATCAATGGTTCCCCCGGTATTTGGTCAACTCGAGAGTTATATGTCTCTACCTTTTTGTCATTAGCCTCGATCTTCTTTTCCCCTGACTCGAATCTTTTAGTGAGCTCTTCAAGCATTTTCATAATGTTGGGGTTAGTGTCTGATTCATTGCATTCGATCTCTCCGGTACAGGTTCGGCCTTATGAACAGCTCTTGGTGAGGGCTCGAGTTTGACCCCACTTGGTGCTCGGTGCTGATTTTGTAGTTGTGCTATAGCAGCTTGTTGAGACTGTAACATTTCAAATATCAGTTGGAGGCTGACTCCACCGTCTTCTCCGCCATGCATACCTCTACCACCTTATCAAACTTCCCTATGTATGCTACCTTCGGGATCAATGCCTATATTAGCATTTAGGGAGACATGTGAACTGACATCGATAGGGTTCGCAATTGGTACTCCCTCGAGGTCAGCCTGAGGCACTTCGATCCCTGGGGCGGCTATGTTGTCGTTTTCCCCGTGAAATCCGAAGTTGTTGTCACCATGTGTGGGTGCTGCTTGCGAGTTTGACATGTTTATCCTGAAATGAAAAGAACATACGAGAACAAGCGTAAAGCAGTGTGTGTTATCGAATCAGTATTAAGCAATCACTATTATCCTTAGCCCCACGGTGGGCACCAACTGTTACCCTTAAAATTTGATAACAATTAAACTTATAATGTGGTTTTAAGGACACGTGATTTCACCTAATAACAATTGATAAATATGAAGATTAGTAATAGAAATTAACAACAAAGTAAAGCAAACCAGTGTTGAAACGAAATTCAGCCCTCGATCTTATTGATACCAGAATAGTTAAGAATAAAGCAAGCTGATGAACAAGAGAGTATAAGATAAAGAGAGTGTTATATTTCTTTGATATGCGAGAATAATGTGTCTACAAATGATTAGAACTCCCCTTTATATAGTAGAGGAATTCTATTTATGGTATAATTTTAATTACACAAGGAAATCCCATGATTAGCTAAGAAACCACTCTTGATTTGATTTGTTCCGAGATTTCCGCCATTATCTTCGACCAGTCACAGATATCTCGCCTTTCTGTTATTATGCTATCTTCGGCCGTGCTCGATGTCTGTCTCATTTGTTCTCGATCATTATTAGTCTCGATCTCCATAGGTACCTCCAATTCCGAACTCGGTATCTAATCTTCATGCCTTGATCTGATCAATTTCGGGATCGATCTTCGATCCATCACCCTGATCTTGGTTAATCAATAAAATTGGGTGGCCCAGTTTTAATCATATACAACATGGTAGCCAAACAATAATTCATACAAAGAACCATAAAAATTATAAAATTTGGTGGAAGAAAAGATAAAACCTGACCTCCACGACTGCTCATATGCTCTCCCTTCATAAAAAGTTCTGTAAAAATTATGTTTAAGGACTATTTATAGGTGTAGGTAAAAGCCTTAGACGAATAACAAAATCCAAGACCTAAAAGGAGACAAAAATAGTGTTACACCCATGTTTTTGTACGTGAAAGTACGTCGTAAGTCACTTAATGTAAGCTCCGAAATGAGATCCTCCTTGAAAGTATATAAAGTGATTTAATGTTGTTAAACCGTGTCTTCTGACGTCACTATCATTATAGGATTATCTAATGTAAACTCAAAAAAGAAAAATCATTCTACAATGATAAGAAAGGTTTACCGAAGTCTTAAGTAAGTTAAGATGAATACGAGACTTGTTAATCATAATTTAAATGAGTTTAAAGTCATGATATTACTATATATGATATTTGAATTTGAAATATAAATTTTGGAAAAAATCGGATTTAAGTTGCGGAAAAACTAAGGATTTGCCTTGTAATGAAGCGTTTTGAGCAAACAATTTCATGTGTTATATGAGAATTTTATGGGACATATTATATACAAAATTGAAGGTATTGGAACCTAGTTTCCAAGGGTCCAAACCATTTATTCATATGATATCGGGGTAGCTAAATATGGATTTTTAAAGAAGGGTTGCCAAGTCACATCGCTGCACTTTGGAGAAACTGGCAGGTTTATAAGCCAGGTTTGCGACGCGTCTTTCTCCCACTCTATTGATATTTACAGGGATATATTTATATATAATTAAATCTCCATGTGTCTAGTTTATCACGCTGAAAACGGCTTGTCAATACGATATCGGAGTAGAGAGATACAAGTGTCTGAAGTTGCACTGCTCAAGTTGCCAAGCAGGCAGCTTACCCACCTGCTTGGAGAATTGAGACGGTGGGCTTATAAGTGGTCTTATCCCCTTATATCTCGTAAAAAATACATATACTACTTATAAAAAACACTCTCAAGCTCTCCTAAACCCTCCCTAACATATCCCAAGATCCTAGAACAAAACTCAAGGAAAATCAACTTAAATCATCATCAAAGGTGCTAAAGACTACAAGAAAATGCTTCTATGATATTGTGGTGTGATTGAGGGCTATTGTGAGCTAAGTTGAGATAGGTTTTCGAGTTGTGCCTACTGTAAAAGGTATGTATAACATCTTCTTGATTGTGCCTAAGGTTAATCTTGTGTTGGTTGTGTTGTTTGAGTGAAAACCATAAGATAGCACTTGAAAGAACATGAGATATGGTTGTCTTTTTGGTTAGACTGTTTTGTTTCTAAATATATGGTTTGTGGTGGCTGAAAATTTCTGAAATTTTTTTTGATAATGATTTGGTTGCTGTTGTTAAGCTTTTTTAGGTGTTAATTAAGTTGACTGGAGAAGAAAAGATGAAAAACAAGTGATCGACAATAAATTAAGGAAGGCGTTTTGTGGATGTTTTGAACTAGAAATAATAGAGTACATATAAGTATGATGTTCTGAAGGTTGTAAGCTAATTTATGGAATAAAATTTGGATTCAATTTATATCTTGTATTAAGTAAAAACGAGCTTGTTGCTCAATATGATTGTTAGGATAATCGGAGAAACTCATATTGGATTATATTGTTGTGGTTGCTATTGTTGGTTATAATTGTTATTGTTGGGCTTTTGATTACCCTTAATGGTCTTTGGGATGTATTAAAATAGGTTAGTTGCTGCCCAATTTTCCTTAAGCCATACGACTAGCCAAGTACGATGGTACAATTATTATATGTTAATGGAAATATCATTTCACTTGCAGTAGATGCAAGGAGTTACGTTGAGCTTTATTGAGTGATAAGGAAGAGAACATACAAGTATGTTAAGGCTATATCTTATTTCCTTTTGTCATGATCCATATGATACAATGAAACAATCAAGCACACAAGTTTCGCGAATGATTCTGTTCTTAGAAGTACTAGGGCTGCCTATGAGGCTGTTTTGGAAGGCATTTTGTGGATGTTTTGAACTAGAAATAGTATAGTACATATTAGTATGATGTTCTGAAGGTTGTAAACTAATTTATGGAAGAATATTTGGATTCTATTTATATCTTGTTATAAGTAAAAACGAACTTGCCGCTTAATATGATTGTTAAGTTAATCGGAGAAACTCATATTTGATTATATTGTTGTGGTTGCTATTGTTGGTTATAGTTGTTATTGTTGGGCTGTTGATGACCCTTAGTGTTCTTTGGGGTGTATTAAAATAGGGGAGTTTCTTCTTGATTTTCCTTAAGCCATACGACTATCCAAATACGATGGTACGACATTATATGTTAACGGAAATATCATTTCATTTGTTGTAGATGCAAGGAGTTATGTTAAGCTTGGTTAAGTAATAAGGAAGAGATCATATAGGTATGTTAAGGCTATCCTTTATTTCCTTTTGTCATGATCCATATGATACAATGAAACGAGCAAACACGCAAGTTTCACAAAGTACTATATTCTTAAAAGTACTAGGGTTGCTTATGTTTTTGATTCCTCGTTGACGTACTATCATATCGTCTGCTCATGGGTCTCATGAAATTATGAGAGATCTTATTGACTTACTTCATTATGCATTGCATTCATTTATACATGTAACTTGACCCATGACCAGATGGCGTTATATATGCGTATAGTATATGTATATGGGGTATGGGGAAAGGTTATGGCATTATATACGCACCACCACCTGATCAGTTGGTATACGTTAATGATTTTTCCCACAGAGGCCGATATGATACGATGGGATGCCCTGACAGGATTGATGATGTTATGTATGAATATACCTATGCATGATATGACATTTACATGCACATGCATGATATTATAAAGGTTTTATTATTCATAGAGCTATTAAGACTTACAGGTTCAGTACTTTACTCCATTTTTCTTTCATGTCTTTTATATACTACTTTCCATTCCTTAAATACTCGGTACTTTATTTATATTGATGTCCCTTTTGTCTGGGATGCTGCATTTCATGCCCGGAGGTCCTGAAAGACACGTTGACAGTCCTCCTAGTAGTCTATAAGCTCAGCGGAAGGTATTGGTGCACTCCACTTTCTCCGGAGTTGCCTAATTGGTCAGTATGATTTGGACATGTATTTATTGGTATGTCAGGGTGTTGTCTCGACCTTTATGACGTTTAGGTACTCTTAGAGGCTTGTAGACATATGTCATGTATATGAAATATTATATGGCTTGTCGGGCCTATGTTCAGTGTACGAGTGATCATTTTGGTTATATAGGCTCGTTTGTCATATGTATAAATTTGTATTAGATGTTGAGCTATCCTATGTTGAGTAATCCCTTGTCTTATTATGTTTATCTCATGATGCCCCTTATGGCTCATTTACCTATAATGGTATGATAAGAAAGATATGTTACATTGGTACTCAGCTGAGTAAGGCACCGGGTGCACGTTGTGTCCCTGCGGTTTGGGTCGTGACAAAAGTGGTAGCAGAGCAGTTCTGTCCTAGAGAGTCTACAAGTCGTGTCTAGTGGAGTCTTGTTTATGTTATGTTGTGCACCACACTTATAAGCAGGAGGCTAAAGGGAATTTAGGAGTGTCACTACTTCTTCTTAATCTAGATCGTGTGGTAGAGCTCAGTTTTAAGAATTCGAATTCCTAAATTCTATTTTTTTTTTGTCATACACCGATACCTACATCCATAAAGACAATTGGTAAGAGATTTAATGTGTTTGTGGAAGAGTTGAGTCAGAGGAACTCAATTTTTCATCATGTTTATGATGATAAATGTGAAGTATTTAGCAGATAATGTGTGTACTAAGATGCGTAAGCTTCTTGATAAGGATCCCTAAGGCAAGAATATATATCCACCCGTATGCTAAAAAGGAATAAGAGCATCAGAAAGTAGACACAAGTTTCAACAAGTAAAAGAAGCAAGGTGAATAAGGGTACGAGGTACCCAATTAATGAAGATTAGCAGTACTTACAATTCAATTAGGGAAATATAAGCATTCTAAGTTACTTTCAACAATAATGGAGATATATACAATTGACCACACCCATCTCAATTATGCCCTATGGGAGCTGACAGATATAGTTTAAGAGATGGATGGGATATAAGGATCAAGCTGGGGTTAGAGTAACCCAAAATAAGGGATGGATTGTTAGCATTAGTTGAAATTTCCGAAGGATAGTACAATTTGGTAATAGATCTCTTTGTGAGACACCCAGACGGTGAACCCTAGAATATTACAATCAGATATAAATACTAGAATATTTAAAAATTTCAGAAGATAGGCAGTGGGATCCTACAAGGGATAAATATTTACCTTAGTATGACTCCATCCCCGAGAAAAAAAAAGGGAGAATGTTGTAATGACCCAAAACCTATTAAGGTCGTGATGGCGTCGGACACCACCGTCAGGCAAGTCAATCATTAATTAATTGAAACAGTTTCATATTTTAACATTTATGAAAAGCATTTCCTTTCACTTTACATATTAACTCAATAAAATCTGACAAGTAAAACAATGGTTTGAATATTCCATTTTAGCAAATATCTCCCAACACATCCCAGAACCCGGTGTCACAAGTACATGAGAAATTTCTATGAATTTATACAATCATCACAAAGCTTGTCTGAAATAGAAGTTGGACAAGGAATTTAAAATGAAAATAAATACAGTATGAGAGAGACTCTGTCAGCTGCGGATCACCTCCGGATGGTGCAGATCGCCTAAGTATCCAAACCATCCATGTCACTATGAAAGTACCTATGCAATAAAAATGCACAACAAGTGTAGCATGAGTACAAAAACAACGTATACTCAGTAAGTCGTTGTAATGACCTGACTATTCATTTTGAGCCATACCGCGTCGTTCAACGGTTTGAATTTGTGAACAACTCCATTTCAGGTATTATGACTCGTAGGTGTGGTCGGAATTGAATTTCGTAAAGTTTGTAGTTGATTTGGAAAGAAAATTCTCATTTCAGAAGAGTTAAGTTGGAAGAATCAACTAACATTAGAATTTTGAGTAAACAACCTCCGAATCAGGATTTGAAGGTTCCTGCAGGTTCATATGATGATTTTGGAGTTGGGCATATGTCCGGATCGGGTTTTGGATAACCCAGGAGAGTTTTGATGTATATTGTGGAAGTCAGCATTTTTGAAGAAATTTCCTAAGTTTGGCCTGAAGTGCATTTCAGCGATGTTGATGTCCGTTTGGGATTTTGAGTCTAGGAATAGCTTCGTATGGTGATTTTGGACTTGGGAGGGTGATCGGAACTTAATGTGGATGTCCGTAGGTCATTTTGGAATCATTTCGCTAAAGATAGAAATTTCAAGGTTTTTGACAAATCCGACCAGAAGTGGAAATTTTGATACCAGGGTCGGAATGCGGTTCTGGAAGTTGGAGAAGATCTGTAATATCGAATATGACTTGTGTGAAAACTTTGAGGTCAATAGGACGTGATTTGATAGGTTTCAACATCGAATGTGGAAGTTTGAAAGTTCTAAGTTCAATAAGCTTGAATCAGGCTGTAATTCATGATTTCGGCGTTGTTTGATGTGATTTCGAGGCTCGACTAAGTTCAAATGAGGTATTGGGTCTAGTTGGTAGTTTTTGTTGAGGTCTCGGGGGCCTCGGGCGTGTTTCGGATGCTCAACGGGTCGATTTTTGCCTTGAGAGGGTTGCTGGTTTTCTGGTGTGAGTGCATCAGGTATTTACTCTATGCGATCGCGTGAGCGGGTGTGAGATTGCGTAAGAGGGTGTGAGATCGCGTGACCGGGTTCGCGATCGCATAGATGGATTTGGAGGCTACTTGGATTTGTCATGTGCGATCGCGGGTAGTTGTTTGCGATTGCATAGAAGGATTTGTGAAGCCTGCTCGATTGTCCTATGCGAACGCCGGGTCTTATGTGCGAACGCATAGAGGAAAAGGTAGTTGGGGACCTGGGGATCCCTTCTTCATGCGAACGTGGGTAGGGGACCGTGATAGCGGAGTGTTGGCTCGAGGAAGCTCTGCGAATGCGCTCATGGATATGCGAACGCAAAGAGTAATTGGAGCCTGGGCAGATTAGTTTATCGGCGAAATTTGTGGCCATTTCTTCATTTCATCCTTGCTTTGGTCGATTTTGGAGGAGCTTCAAGAGAGGATATCTTTATGCAATTTCTAGGTATGTAAATTCCTCCCGTTTTTTATGTTAAATACAAGATTATATGCATGAATTAGACATGGAAATTAGTAGGAAATTGGGAAATCTTAAAGGAACCTAGGAAATGGTAATTTGGATTTTTAGCCACGAATTGGAGCATGAAATTTAGAGTAAATTTTATATTTGAATTAGTAAAGCTATGGGTAGAATGTATTTCGGATTCCAGGCGCGTGGGCACTTTGGTCATTTCACTTAGCGGAGTTGGGGCATTATATAATTTGGAATTGTTGCAAATAATGGAGTATATTTTCATTGGTTTGTCGTTGTTTGGATAGTTTTGGTGCGTTGTGCAACGATTTGACTCATCGGAAGGGCTTTGAGGCCGGTAATGGAATTTTGGAGCGAGGTAAGTCTCCTTTCTAACTTTGTGAGGGGGAATTATCCCCCTAGGTGAACTAATTAAGTATGTGTTACTATCTGTGAGGGCTACGCACGCACGAGGTGGCTAGAGTCCGTGCGTAGCTACTATTATGCCACATTCGGGTAGCCTAGGACCCACTAGCATGCCTTACCTGTTATACATGTGACCTTGTCTATGATATTAGACTGCTAATATAACCGAAATTGTAATTGAATGACTAAGGAATATTAGAGTTTATTTTTCTAAACCATCTAAAAAGAGAATTGATTTCCTTCGCGGGCAATTGTATTTCTGGATAAGGTTGTATTACCAAACTGTGATGACCCAAAAGGTCATCTTGTGTAATTTAACAGAAGCTATGTTTTGAGGCCCCGAAAGCCTCCGTTAATCTCACCTCTATGTGCGTGCACAGCCCGAGTGCGTAGCTGGGAAGTTTTTGTGTGGAAATGTGTTGAACTGTTGAATATATGATAATTAATGGAATAAAGTTGACTTTGGTCATTATTTTTGGTAAACGGACTCGGACCCGGACCAGTGATTTGATGGTCCCTGAGGGTCCGTAGGAAAATATGGGACCTGGGCGTATGCCCGGAATCGAATTCCGAGGTCCCAAGCCCGAGAAATGAATTTTTAAAGAAAATTGTGTTCTAAAAATAAGAAAGACTTTTGAAAATGAACTTCGATGTGAAATCTGGGTTACCGGATCGCATTATGGTTCCGGATCCTGGAACAGGTTTAATATATGTTATGCGAGTTATCTGTGAAATTTGGTGTAAAACGGACTTGGTTTGACATATTTCGGATAAAATTTGAGAATTTAGAAGTTTATGAAGTTGAGAAAATTCTATAGATTTTTTAGCATAATTCACAGTTTTTGATGTTCTTTTAGTGGTTTAATTAGTCAAATAAGTTCGTGGAATGATTTTGAGAGCGTGTGTATATTTGGTTTTGAGCCCCGAGGGCTCGGGTGAGTTCCGGGTAGGTGTCGGGGTGCAAAAGAGTTGGAAAATCTGGTGTGTTGTGCTGTTTCTGGTGTCCAGTCGTTTCTTCTACGCGATCGCGGTGTGTCGCAAGCTATTGCGATGTGTAGTCTGGGAGGGGGTCAATTTTCTCTACGCGACCGCAAAGAGCTGAGTGCAAACACGGCGCCTCAGGGTTTAGTTCTATGCGATCGCAATCACTTGTTCTCGATCGCGTAAGTCTCTTGTGGGGTTGGGGGCTGGGCAGCAATTTGTTTTACGCGAACGCGATCACTCGTTCGCGATCGCGTGGGTCCACGTTCTTGTTTTATGCGATCGCAATCCCTTGTTGGCGATGGCATAAGCCTAAAACCCATTACTCTCCACTATCGCAACTCCTTTTCCACGATCGCGTAGAGTAAGATCGCCCAGTGTATTTAAAGTCTTAAAAACATAATGTATTTCGGGATTTTCTTATTTCACACATTATCTTCTTCCTCAAACCCACATTGACGACCTCCAAGCTAGTTCTCCTCCATAACCACTTGGGTAAGTGACTTCAACTCCAATTTCTTCCATTTTTACTTCATCAACACTAGAATCTAGGCCTAGAATCATGAAAACAAGTAGAAATTAGGGGATTTGGGTAGAGTTAGGGATTATGGTATTTTGGGTAAGTCAACCTCAATTTTGGGTTATATTTCAAAACAAATCTTATATTTGAACTCTTGGGGGTATGGTGATCGGGTTTGGGACTGANCATTCTCTTCTTCCTCAAACCCCCATTGACGACCTCCAAGCTAGTTCTCCTCCATAACCACTTGGGTAAGTGACTTCAACTCCAATTTCTTCCATTTTTACTTCATCAACACTAGAATCTAGGCCTAGAATCATGAAAACAAGTAGAAATTAGGGGATTTGGGTAGAGTTAGGGATTATGGTATTTTGGGTAAGTCAACCTCAATTTTGGGTTATATTTCAAAACAAATCTTATATTTGAACTCTTGGGGGTATGGTGATCGGGTTTGGGACTGAGCCTCGTGTTTGGACCGAGCGGGCCCGGGGTCGAATTTTGGTATTTTTGGAAGAATGCTAGAAAATGAATAATTAGGATATGGGATCGATTTATTTAGTCATTATTGATATACTTAATTATGTCTAGATATTGTTGTTCCAGATTTGAATTCAAAAGGAAAGGCGGTGTTAGAGGCTTGATTGCTATTTTTGGACCCGAGATAAGTGTCTTTCCTAACTTTGGTGAGGGAATAGGTATCGCATGCTATGTGCTAAGTTTTTATCATGCCCAATTCATAAGTGAGGTTGCGAGTACCTATGCATTGTGTGTCAAGCATGCCCGTGAGTCCATTTTTGATGAAATTCTTGTCCTTACTTCCATATCCATGGTATTATGAATTTACCTCTACTTGGAAGTTGATTGTTGTTGAAAATCCTCGTTGATGAACTTTTGATGTAATGGTCCTATTGAGGACCCAACTCAGTACATGGGGTCGATTGTACTGATGCTACACTGCACATCTTATTGTTGTGCAGATCCCGCACTCGGACCCAGTGGACAGCGTTGAGGGAGTCTCCTTCAGTTCACCTTAGAGGCTTCAAGGTATACCCGCTAGCGTTCGTGGGCCTTGGCGTCTCTCCTATCTCTATTTCTTCATTCCTGTCTTGTTTTTCCTCTAGTTTCAAAGACAGTCACGTATTTCCTTTCAGACTTTGTATTTAGCACTCCTATAGACAGTTCGTGAGTTTGTGACTCCAGGTTTTGGGAAATTATTGCGACGTTGTATTATGTTGTCTTTACTTATCTTTAAACCTTTATCTATTTCCGCTGTTAAGTTGTGAACTATTTTTAGCTTATTCTATTATTTCAGTGTTATCATGTTAGTTTAATTGTACATGTTGGCTTGTCTAGCAGGTTCAATATTAGACGCCATCACAAACCGAAGGTGGGATTTTGGGGCGTGACAAGTTGGTATCAGAGTTGTAGGTTGCTTAGGTCTCACAACTCACGGAAAACTTGGTAGAGTCTGAGGGATCGGTACGGAGACGTTTGTATTTATCCCTAGAGGCTACAAAGTTAGGATGACTCCACATTTCTTTTCACCTATGTCGCACGATAGGAATTCTTAGTACTGATTGAGTTTCTATTATATTCTCTCGCAGGTGGCGAGGACGTGTGCTTCCCTTGGTTCCGCTCAGCAGCCCAACACTCCTGCTACAACTCCTACGAAGGGTCGAGGTCGAGGATGAGGCCGTGCTAAAGGCCAGGGCCGGGCTCAGCCTAGAGCAGCAGCCACAGTGGAGGACCCTCAGGTCGAGTTTCACGAGGAGGTCCCAGTTCCGGCAGTCCCATTTGGACCAGCTCAGGTCCCATAAGGGTTCATAGCTACCCCAGTGCTTTAGGACGCTCTTGTCCGTTTAGTCGGAATCATGGAGAGTGTAGCACAAGCGGGTCTTCTTCCTACTGCACCAGCCGTCTCTCAGGCTGGAGGAGGTACCCAGACTCCTACCACTCGCACGCCAAAGCAGCTAGCTCCACAGTTTCAGACTCCAGCACCTCTGCCAGCCGGAGTAGCTCAATCGGGTATTACAACGCCGGTAGCAGAGGGAGCAGCTATGTCAGCGGATGCTTTGTGGAGACTGGACAGGTTTACTAAGTTATTCACTGCTACTTTTACTGGTTCACCATCAGAGGATCCCCAGGATTATTTGGACAGCTGCCATGAGGTTCTTCGGAACATGGACATAGTGGGGTCCAACGGAGTTTACTTCGCTACTTTTCAACTATCTGGCGCAGCCAAGAGTTGGTGGAGAGACTATTGCTTAGCCAGACCAGCTGGGCCTGCACCTTTGACTTGGAATCAGTTCTCAGAGGTGTTTTTGGGGAATTTCCTTCCCATTACTCAGAGACCTTCAAAGGCAGTTTCAGCGTCTCCAGAAAGGATCTATGACAGTCACTCAGTACAAGACCAGGTTCATCACTCTAGCCCGACATGCTCTTATGATACTTCCCACTGATCGGGAGAGGGTTCGGAGATTCATTGAGGGATTGGACAAGCCTATCAGACTTCTGATGGCTAGAGGGTCAGGTACTGATATTTTGTTCCAGGATGCGGCCAATGTAGCCAGGAGGATTGAGATGATTATGTCACAGGGTGGTGGTCAGGGGGCTGACAAGAGGCCCCGTCACTTCGGTTGTTTCAGTGGAGCCTCATCTGGGGGCAGGGATTCTTCAGGCAGAGGTCATCCTCCCAGACCTTATCAGTCGGCACTTCAAGTAGCTCACAGTGCATCGCCAGCTCCTACTGGTGCACCACCAGCACCTATCAGTACACCGCCGCTTTAGAGGTTCTATGGTGGTTATCAGGTTCGACAGGGACAGTCCCAGAGTCCCCAGCCATATCAGTAGAGGTCGTGTTATTCTTGTGGTGTTTCGGGGCACATTTCCAGGTATTGTCCTCGAGCTTCTAGTGGTCCTCAGCATCAGGGTTCCCGTCCCATGGTTCCCGCGTCAGGCGCACCCCCACCCTCTCAGCTAGACAGGGGTGGAGGTCGGGGTTCCAGAGGTAGAGGTCAGACTCATAGAGGTGGAGGACATTCCACGAGAGGTAGAGGTCAGGCCGCAGTAGGTCGACCTGAAGATGATCAGATTGAAGGGGCTCAGCTCCGGTGCTATGATTTTCTTGCCAGGCCTGATGCCGAGGCTTCTGATGCAGTTATTACATGTACGATTTCAGTTTGCAGCCGAGAGGTTTCGGTGTTATTTGATCCGGGTTCTACATTGTCCTATGTGTCTTCATATTTTCCCCCTTATTTGAGTATGCCCCGTGATTCCTTGAGTACTGTTGTGCATGTTTCTACACCGGTGGGTGACTTTATAGTGGTAGATCGAGTCTACCGTGCTTGCTTAGTAGTCATGGGTGGNGGTTCTACATTCTCCTATGTGTCTTCATATTTTGCCCCTTATTTGAGTATGCCCCGTGATTCCTTGAGTACTGTTGTGCATGTTTCTACACCGGTGGGTGACTTTATAGTGGTAGATCGAGTCTACCGTGCTTGCTTAGTAGTCATGGGTGGTCTAGAGACTCAGGTTTATCTTTTGCTTCTGGATATGGTTGACTTCGATGTTATATTGGGGATGGATTGGTTATCCCCCTATTATGCTATTCTGGACTGTCATGCCAAGACAGTGACCTTGGCTTTGCCAGGGGTGCCTTGTTTGGAGTGGAAGGGAACTCCTATTCATTCTTCTGGTAGAGTTATTTCTTATATGAAGGCTCAACGCATGGTCAGGAAGGGTTGTTTGTCCTATCTGTCCTATGTTCGTGATTCTAGCGCCGAGGTTCCTTCCCTGCAGTCGGTGCCCGTGGTTCATGAGTTTCCAGAGGTTTTCCCTGTCGACCTTCCGGGTATGCCACCCGACAGGGATATTGATTTTTGTATTGAGTTAGCTCAGGGCACCCAACCTATTTCTACTTCGCCGTATCGTATAGCCCCGTCAAAGTTGAAGGAGTTGAAAGATCGGTTGTAGGATTTGTTGGATAAAGGCTTCATTAGGCCTAGTGTCTCTCCTTGGGGTGCTCCAGTATTGTTTGTCAAGAAGAAAGATGGCTCGATGAGGATGTGTATTGACTACCGGCAGTTGAATAAGGTTACTATTAAGAACAAGTATCCTTTGCCGAGGATTGATAATTTATTCGACCAACTTCAGGGTGCTTTAGTGTTTTCCAAGATTGACTTGAGATCTG
The DNA here is from genome assembly GCA_005239525.1 of Nicotiana knightiana. Classification (NCBI taxonomy): domain Eukaryota; kingdom Viridiplantae; phylum Streptophyta; class Magnoliopsida; order Solanales; family Solanaceae; genus Nicotiana; species Nicotiana knightiana. The sequence continues at coordinate 46,860 of ML394008.1, read as the reverse complement.
GTTACCATAAGCTGAGGATTAGGGTGTCTGATGTCCCTAAGAGAGCTTTTCACACTCGTTATGGGAATTATGAGTTCTTGGTGATGTCATTTGGGCTGACGAATGCCCCCGCTGCTTTTATGGAGTTGATGCACCGAGTGTTCAGGCCTTATTTGGACTCATTTGTGATTGTTTTCATTGATGATATATTGATATACTCTCGCAGCCGAGAGGACCATGAGCAGCACCTTAGAGTCGTCCTCGAGACTCTAAGGGACAGTCGGTTGTATGCAAAATTTTCCAAGTGTGAGTTCTGGTTGAGTTGAGTTGCCTTTCTAGGCCATGTGGTATCGTTAGAGGGTGTTCAGGTGGATCCCAAGAAGATTTCAGCAGTCAGAGATTGGCCTAGACCCACCTCACCTATAGAGATCCGGAGTTTCTTGGGCTTAGTAGCTTATTATCGCCCGTTTGTGGAGGGCTTTTCATCCATTGCAGCCCCGATGACCAGATTGACTCAGAAGAGTTCCCAGTTTAGGTGGTCTGATGAGTGCGAGGCAAGCTTTCAGAAGCTCAAGACAGCCTCGACCACGACACTAGTGTTGGTTTTGCCTATAGGTTTAGGATCGTATACCATGTATTGTGATGCTTCACGGGTTGGGCTTGGTGTAGTGTTGATGCAGGATTGAAAGGTTATAGCCTATGCTTCTCATCAGTTGAAGGTCCATGAGAAGATCTATCCAGTTCATGACTTGAAGTTAGCAGCTATTGTGCATGCATTGAAGATTTGGAGGCATTACTTGTATAGTGTGCCATGTGAGGTGTTCACGGATTATAAGAGCTTGAAGTATTTGTTTAAATAGAAGGAGTTGAACATTAGACATAGGAGATGGTTAGAGTTGCTGAAGGATTATGATATTACCATTCTTTATCATCTGGGGAAGGCCAATATGGTGGCCGATGCTTTGAGCCGGAAGTCAGCTAGTATGGGTAGTCTTGCCTTTTTATCAGTCGGAGAGCGGCCTCTTGCTTTGGATGTTTAGGAATTAGCCAACCAATTTGTGAGATTGGATGTTTTTGAGACTGGCAGTGTTTTGGCCCATACCGTTGCCCGTTCTTCTTTGTATGACCGTACTCGGGCCAGGCACTATGATGATATCCATTTATTTGTTCTTAGAGATAGAGTCAGGCACGGAGATGCCAAGCAGGTTATGGTTGATGCTGAGGGAGTATTGAGTATGCAGGGTCGTATTTGTGTACCTGATGTCGATGGCATTCGTGAGTTGATACTACAGGAGGCCCACAGTTCCCGATATTCCATTCATCTGGGTGCCGCAAAGATGTACCAGGAATTGCGGTAGCATTGTTGGTGGCGTAGAATGAAGAAGGATATTGTAGCTTATGTAGCTCGGTGCTTGAATTGTTAGCAGGTTAAGTACGAGCACCAGAGACCCGGTGGTTTGATGCAGCAGATTCAGCTTCCCGAGTGGAAGTGGGAGTAAATCACCATGGACTTTGTAGTTGGACTCCCACGGACTCAGAGGATGTTTGATGCAGTATGGGTTGTTGTGGATAGGCTGACCAAGTCAGTGCACTTCATTCCAGTATTAGTTTCGTATTCAGCAAAGAAGTTGGCAAGGATCTATATGAGAGAGATTGTTAGACTGCATGGTGTGGCCATATCCATTATATCAGACCGAGGTACTCAGTTTACCTCCCATTTGTAGAGATTATTTCATCGAGAGTTGGGTACCCAGATTTATTTGAGCACCGCATTTCATCCCCAGACAGACGGGCAGTCCGAGCGTACTATTCAGATTTTGGAGGATATGTTGCGAGCTTGTGTTAATGACTTTGGTGGTTCATGGGACCAGTTCTGGCCTTTAGCTGAGTTTGCCTACAACAACAGCTATTAGCCGAGCATTTAGATGGCTCCGTATGTGGCGTTGTATGGTAGACGGTGTTAGTCTCAAGTCGTGTGGTTTGAGCAGGGGGAGGCTAGATTCTTGGGTTCTGAGTTAGTCCAGGATGCCTTGGACAAGGTGAAGATCATTCAGCATAGACTTCGTATAGCTCAGTCCAGGAAGAAGAGTTATGCGGATCGTAGAGTTCGAGATTTGGCATTTATGATAGGTGACCGGGTATTTCTTCGAGTGTCGCCCATGAAGGGCGTGATAAAATTCGGAAAGAAGGGCAAGTTGAGCCCTAGGTACATTGGAGATTCTGGGCAAGGTAGGAGAGGTGGCCTACAGACTTGCCTTGCCACCTAGTTTGTCAGCCGTGTATCCAGTATTTCACGTGTCTATGCTCCGAAGGTATATTGCGGACCCATCTCATGTACTTGACTTCAGTGGTGTCCAGTTTGACAAGGATCTGTCTTATGAGGAGGAGCCCGTAGCCAAAATAGATCGGCAGGTATGACAGTTGAGATCGAAGAGTTATCCTTCGATTCGTGTTCAGTGGAGGGGTCAGCCTGTTGAGGCAGCTACTTGAGAGTACGAGCCCGATATGTGGAGCCGTTATCCCTACCTTTTCCCTGATTCAGGTACTTTTCTATGTCCGTTCGAGGACGAATGATTGTTTTAGAGGTGGAGATTGTGATGACCCAAAAGGTCATCTTGTGTAATTTAGCAGAAACTGTGTTCTCAGACCCCGAAAGCCTCCATTAATCTCAGCTCGATGTGCGTGCATATCCCGAGCACGTAGCCGGGATGTTTTTATGTGGAAATGTGTTAAACTGTTGAATTTATGATAATTAATGCAATAGGTTGACTTTGGTCAACATTTTTTGTAAACGGACCCCGACCCGTGATTTGACAGTCCCGGAGAGTCCATATGAAAATATAGGACCTAGGCGTATGCCCGCAATCGAATTCCGAGGTCCCAAGCTCGAGAAATGAATTTTTAAAGAAAATTATTTTCTGAAAATAAGAAAGACTTTTGAAAATGAACTTTGATGTGAAATCTGGTTTACCGGGCCGTATTACGGTTCCGGAGCCCGGAACAGGTTTAATATATGTTATGCGAGTTATCTGAGAAATTTAGTGTAAAACGGACTTGGTTTGACGTGTTTCGGATCAAATTTGAGAATTTAGAAGTTTATGAGGTTGAGAAAATTCTATAGATTTTTTAGCATAATTCATTCTTTTTTATGTTATTTTAGTGTTTTAATTAGTCGAATAAGTTCGTAGGATGATTTTGAGGGCGTGTTATATTTGGTTTTGAGCCCCGAGGGCTCGGTTGAGTTCCGGGTAGGTGTCGGGGTGCAAAAGAGTTGGAAAATTTGGTGTGTTGTGCTGTTTCTGGTGTCCAGCCGTTTCTTCTCCGCGATTGCGGTGTGTTGCACGCGATCGCGATGTGTAGTCTGGGGAGGGGGTCAATTTGCTCTGTGCGATCGCAAAGAGCTGAGTGCGAACGCGCAGCCTCAGGTTTTAGCTCTACGCGATCGCAATCCCTTGTTCGCGATCACGTAAGTCTCTTGTGGGGTTGGGGGCTGGACAGCAAATTGTTTTACGCGAACGCGATCTCTCGTTCGCGATCGCATGGGTCCACATTCATGTTTTCTGCAATCGCAATCCCATGTTCGCGATCGCGTAAGCTTAAAACCCAGTACTCTCCGCGATCGCAACTCCATTTCCGCGATCGCGTAGAGTAAAATCGCCCAGTTTATTTAAAGTCTTAAAAACAGAATGTATTTCGGGATTTTCTTATTTCACACATTCTCTTCTTCCTCAAACCCCCATTGACGACCTCCAAGCTAGTTGTCCTCCATAACCACTTGGGTAAGTGACTTCAACTCCAATTTCTTCCACTTTTCCTTCATCAACACTACAATCTAGGCCTAGAATCATGAAAACAAGTAGAAATTTGGGGATTTGGGTAGAGTTATTGATTATGCGATTTTGGGTAATTCAACCTCAATTTGGGGTCGGATTTCAAAATAAATCATATATTTGAACTCGTGGGGGTGTGGGTGATCGGGTTTGGGTCCGAGCCTCGTGTTTGGACAGAACGGGCCCGAGGTAGAATTTTGGTATTTTTGGAAGAATGCTAGGAAATGGATAATTAGGCTATGGGATCGATTTATTGAGTTATTATTGATATACTTAAGTTAATTATGTCTAGATATTGTTGTTCCGGAGTTGAGTTCAAAAGGAAAGGTGGTGTTAGAGGCTTGATTGCTATTTTTTGACCAGAGGTAAGTGTCTTGCCTAACTTTGGTGAGGCAATAGGTATCACATGCTATGTGCTAAGTGTTTATCATGTCCAATGCGTAGGTGAGGTGGCGAGTAACTATGCATTGTGTGTCATGCATGCCCGTGAGTCCATTTTTTATGAAATTCTTGTCCTTACTTCCATATCCATGGTATTATGAATCTACCTCTACTTGGAAGTTGATTGTTGTTGAAAATCCTCGTTGATGAACTTGTGATGTAATGGTCCTATTGAGGACCCAACTGTAAAGGATATACTTGAAAAGGTTGGTTATAGCTGAGACCCTTGCTAGGCAATTTGTAATGATAATAACCGATATATTCCCCTTGCCGGCTGATTACTATTTGTGATTCCACTATGCTGCATCCCTTGCCATTTTGATAATTGTCATTACATTGGTGAGGAAGAGTGTAAAGCACAAAGGGTGACGACGTGCCATGATTTACATTGGTTACATCATACATTGCATAGTGGGGAAGAGAGTAAAAGCACGAAGTGTGATGTCGTGCCATGATTTACATTGATTACATCATCCATTGCATAGTGAGGAAGAGAGTAAAAGCACTAAGGGTGATGTCGTGCCATGATTTATATTTAAAAGCACGAAGTTTGACGCCGTGCCATGATTTATATTTAAAATCATGAAGGTTGATGATATGCCATGATTACATTGCCATACATGATACATTGCATCGTGAGGAAGAGAGTAAAAGCACGAAGGGTCATGCCGTGCCATTATTCATGTTATCTTACATCGTACATTGCATTGTGAGGAAAAGAGTAAAAGCACGAAGGATGATGCCGTGCCATTAATTACATTTCTGGCATTATACTTGTTTCATTAGAATATTTATGGTAATTGCCTTCTTGTTTGTTCCTATGTGCTTAATTAACTGCTTTATCTCACCTGTTACCCCATTATCTGTTCCCGTATTCCCCTACGTAATTGTTTATCTCTTGCTTTGTTGTCCCGCAATATATGTTGTAGAATAGGATAGTTTAACGTTTGTTGTCAAGTCTAGCTTCATCACTACATCGGTCGAGGTTAGGCTCGGCACTTACTCAATACATGGGGTTGGTTGTACTGATGCTACACTGCACATCTTATTGTTGTGCAGTTCCCGCACTCGGACCCAGTGGACAGCATTGAGGGAGTCTTCTTCAGTTCACCTTAGAAGCTTCAAGGTATATCTGCTGGCGTTCGTGGGCCTTGGCGTCTCTCCTATCCCTAGTTCTTCATATCTGTCTTGTTTTTCCTCTAGTTTTCAGAGACAGTCACGTATTTCCTTTCAGACTTTGTATTTAGCACTCCTATAGAAAATTCGTGAGTTTGTGACTCCAAGTTTTGGGAAATTATTGCACGTTGTATTATGTTGTCTTTACTTTGCTTTATACCTTTATCTATTTTCGTTGTTAAGTTGTGAACTGTTTTTAGCTTATTCTGTTAATTCGGTGTTATCATGTTGGTTCAATTGTACACGTTGCCTTGTCTAGCGGGTTCAACGTTAGACGCCATCACGACCTGAAGGTGGGATTTCAGGGCGTGACACAAATATTATAAAAACATGGCAAGTGAATTTCGAAAAAATTATTTAAACACTATTTTATGGTTTTTTAAAGGAGAAATCTATCATTTACTTGAGTATTTATTTTCCCGGAGTATTCGGGGTGGACTGTTGATTGTGCCTGATTGCATTACCGCTTCCCAATTTACATTCTGCGAGCAGGGTGTTATTTCCCCCACTCTCATGGGAGCGGGCCGTACGCCACAGCGGATTGAAAGATGCACTTTTGCTATGGGCCGTTCGATCCTCGGCAGTGCATAGACATGATTATTTTATTGAGAGATGCACTTTTGGTACGGGCAGTTCGATCCTCGGCAGTGCATATACATGAGTATTTTATTGAGAGATGCACTTTTGGTACGGGCCGTTCGATCCTCGGCAGTGCATAGACATGATTATTTTATTGAGAGATGCACTTTTGGTACGGGCCGTTCGATCCTCGGCAGTGCATAGACATGAGTATTTTATTGAGAGATCCACTTTTGGTATGGGCCGTTCGATCCTCGGCAGTGCACAAAGATGATTATTATGACGGCTCAGGCCGGTTGTCCTTATCCCGTATGCGCCTGCTAAATTGTTAAATGTTTTTCATGGATTTTTAAAAGTGAGCAGATATTTGGGGGAAAATAGAGAGGAAATTGTTTATTTAAAATATTTGGGGGAAAATGAGGAAGTGGTAACTGTTTGTTATTTCCAGTATTTACTTGGATTTCAGTGCCTTATATATATTGCTGCTTTACTACTCCTACATGACTACCGTGTTCATCATATGCTGTTAATTAATTTGCTGGCCCTTAGTGAGTGTCTAATTCGACCTCTCGTCACTACCTCTCTGAGGTTAGGCGGGCGACTTACTGAGTACACGTTGTTTTTGTACTCATGCTACACTTTCTGTGCATTTTTATGCACGTGTACCGTCATATTTACATGGCTGGTTGGAGACTTAGGCGAGCTGCTCCATCCGGAGCCGATCCGCAGCTAACAGAGTCTCCCCCGCACTGTATTTATTTTTATTTTAAATTTCCTTGTCCAATTTGTATTCCGGACAGGCTTCGTGATGATTGTATAAATTCTTAGAAATCGCTCATGTACTTTTGACACCAGGTTCTGGGATGTGTTGGGATATATTTGCTAAAGTATAATAGGTAAAGTAATGTTTTACTTGACAGATTTTATTTAGTTAATATGTAATAAAGTGAAAGGAAATTTTTTTCATAAATTTTAAAACAGGAAAATTATTTCAATTAATTAATTATTGGCTTGCCTGACAATGATGTCCGGCGCCACCACGACCTTATGGATTTTGGGTCGTGATAGTCGCCCGCCTAACCTCGGAGAGGTAGTGACGAAAGATCGAATTAGACACTCACTAAGGTCCAACAAATTACTTTAATAGAATATGATGAACACGGTAGGCATGTAATGGTAGTAAAGCAGCAAATATATAAGGCACTGTAGTCCATGTAAATACTGGAAGTAAATAAACAGTTGCTACTTCCTCATTTCCCCCCCAAATATCTTAACTAAACAATTACTTCTTGTTTTTCCCCCAAATATCTTATCACTTCAAAATCCATGAAAATATTTAACAATTTAGCATGCGCATACGGAATAAGGACAACCGACCGGACACGGTGACAGAGTCTATAGTCAAGTGAAGGAAAAGACAAGAGATGACAGGCCTTGAGGCAATAAAATAGTATAAGCCACAAAGTCATATCCTCATTTTGAAAAATGAGTTGGTGACTCCAACGTGATTACCAAAAGGAAAAGTTAGACCCCCTGAGTAATAGAAATCAGTATGGGCTAGTGAATAAGATATATTGAACATGAATTAGGGATCAGAAGATTTGATAATAGTCGACATCGTGAGAATTTCAAAGATCGCGTTCTAGCAATAATAGAATAGAAAACAAAATAATAACCTTTAAATATCATTCAGGAAGCTTCCCTAAAGCAAGCACGGTGAGCAGAGTTAAGCTTAAGGTACTAAGTGTGCCAATTACACTAAGTGTCACCCTTCTGCGTAAGAAATTCAATTATCCCTGGTATAGAAGGGTTACCACAAGGTGAGTAAGATGTCAGTGAAGATGTGAAAATAAATAAAACTCCAAAGATGAAGAGGTAACTATGGAATAGTAAAGGAACGAGACTGCATTTATTCAAATCCTACATATATGCTACGATTCCAGAATATTATGCAAGCAAGATGCCAGGGAGAGGCAGTAAGGGTTCCCTCGAGATGTTATTGATTAATAAGGAGCCAGTACGAGAGATAAGTTAAGAAAAAAGATATAACCCAAGAGAGATTACGCGAAATATAGATATGGGAATGGACCAATGAGTAGTTAGCAGTTGATTCAAGAAGAGTCTAGTTATGGCTAGACAATAGGATATAAATAAATCAATAAATCGTGCAAGATAAATGTAGTGAAACCCGTCATAGAGAATTCAGTCTCGCAGATACGAGATCGCAATTGTTGAAAGAAATTCCATATATGAGTTGAGGTAACTAAAGGTACCGTATAAGTGTTACGAAAATAAGAGAGAGTGCCACTAAGGATACAATCAAAGTTTTTATTTTGTAAATAACCCTATGAGAACAAGGGCATGGAGATATGTAACTAAGGATATTTGTAGGCGAGTAAGATCATCAAAAATTCTGTCGGGTATACAATATAACAAGTTCGCAACTTTAGAAAGTCATAAGGTCTCCTTAAGTACTACACAGAAAGACTAGATGGGGAAATAAGGAAGAAGGCTTCAACTTAAGCATAGTGACATAAAGATGAAATGGTCCTATAACAATAGTCTCACTACAATATTGTATACACTCCATAAGAAAGTGGCACAATCGTGGCTAATGAACAGGAAGTAAAAATCAAAGTGATATTTGAGATCATATGCATTACGGGAAATTTCAGTATTCGTGGGCAACAAGATAAGCCAAGTATTCATGCAACAAGTGGCAGAACGACCAGCAAAAGTCATTTCTTACATTTAAAGACAATTGAGAAGGCATGAAAGGAAATCTATGGTGCTAGCAATTTAAAGGAAGATTGCGAGTAGTATAAATAGATATGTGTAGGTCACAAGCTAAAGTATGATAGGGCGACAAGGTTTTAGGAAGATAAGAGTGAAGGTATGAAAAGGTAAGTGAGAAGGTGACAAAAATAGGCAAGGCCTCGATATTAAGCCCATCAAAACAAGAGAGTTGATGGTTTTCGTAAGTTATAGAAAACTTAAGTATAGCCATAATGGATGCAAAGGAGTCTAAGACTAGTACTAGTTTGCAGAGATGGAATGCTGCCCTAGTAGTAGAATAAGGGTATGATTGTGATAGATAAAATGATGGTGTTTGGGCCTTCGATTGAGTAATGATTTAAGGAAAAATGATTTCATGAATTGCACAAGATTAGAATACCCATATAAGATAAATCATATTGGATGCTATGAAATATGGCTATCACCCCTAGGTGGATCAGGAAAATCACTTCAGATGTTCCCTGATGAGACGTGAGCCCTAGTGACAATGTATTACGTAAGAGGTCATAAGTTATCACTGGTAGATATAGATCAACACTAAGGTGAATAACACTAGATGTATAAAAATTCCAAAGTATGAGAGGAGGTTATGATGCCATACTTTAGATGAAAACTAATAAGTAAGCATTAAAGGACTTAGATTTATACATATGGGATACGTAGTGAGAAAGTAACCTGCAGTTAGGTAGCAGGCCTCAGTAATAATAAACCTAAGAAAGTGTTATATTACGGTATGACCTACTTAGATGCACTAAAGCCATAACTACATATATCCAAGGGTTGGAAATAAAATATAGCAATAGTTGTAAGTTCGACAAAGTACCAAGAAAAGAACATAAATACACCTATATATGCTCCGAGGGATATCTTGTTATAGTTATGTATATGTTCTGATGTTTTAGACTTCAATACCACACAAGAATATAGGTCACTTTGTGTGGTACCCAATTTTCGAGTGTTGTCTCAGTAGAAGAACCTGGTTCTTCTTGGTGTTCCAACTACTACTGTTGCGGAATAATAAAAAGCAGTAAAGTAAAAACACAGAGATTTTTTCGTGGAAAACACCTGGCTCAAAAGGTGAAAAACCACGACCTACTCCTCAGTAGGATTTGCTCAAACTCTTCACGAAAACTCTGAGCCAAACAGACTTACAAAATAAACTCTTTCATAATCCTAGGACTAACTCTAATCCCTTTATAGTAACTAGTCCCTAGCTAATTTCTACACACCTCAAGTTAACTCTAACTTGAACAATACGTACCTATTACAATTGCTTCTATGAACGCGGACATATACTATATTAAAACTCCTACTACAATCAACTAGACTCAATAATCATTCAGATGGAACTAGTTCTTCTAGTTGAACTGTAGCCTTTGGATCGCACAATGATTCTTCTAGCAAAATAACTCTAGGAACTTTGCTTTCAGACTTTGATTCACTTCAGCTTTTGTGCGTGTTGAATTCCAGTAGAAATACATCAAGTATTTATAGAGTCAGTTATTGAGCTTGTCTTCCAATTCTAGTCCAACTCTATCTGGGTGAACATAATTCGTACTAAACTCAACTTTCTTTATTTTATTACTTTCCTTGCTAAATTCGACTTCAATCAACTCATCAGTTTCCAAACTTTTCGCATTAGGAGACAATATCTTGGTTAATTTATACTTCATATTCACAAATATCTCCTAAGCATATACGGTTCATGTGCCAGCTATTTAGTTCAAGATGTGTGCTCTGATGGACTTGGTTCAACTGGTCAGCCATTTGTCAAACTTCAAAACTATGCAGTGCCATGGATCAACAAATTTCCCCTTTTTGATGATGACAAACTTAGTGCTTAATCTTGTATACACTTCAACCACTTTGTATGGTTTTAATAATTAATCATAGAGAATCCAGGTTCATTAGGTTATAATATCACTATGAAAAAAACATTTTGAAAAGAAATTCAGCACATATCTTCCCCCTTTTCGCATCATCGAAAAGTTTGCAAAATGATATACTTACCAGTTTTATTAATTATTACTCATGGCCATTGAGTCAACTGCAGGTGCAAAGCATGATTAATCAACACAAGAAGCCAATAAATGTTAGCTAACTAAGAAATTGAGAGAGAAGAAAAATTCATTGATTAGTAACGATAATCAACCACCATATAGAAAAACAAAAACAAACCAACCATGAGCAAAAAAAAAAAAGAGTAAAAGGAACTGAAACTGAATAACTGGTCCAAAAAGGGGTTATGGAAAGCCTAAGGATATGAAGGTGCATAGGAGGTTGTGGTCTTGGATTGTAGGAGAGACAGCATCTGCTGAAGAACACCCTCGTTCTTTTCTTTCTCCTTTTCTAATTCAGCCCTAAGAGCATCCCGCTCAGCTTCAACCTCACTCACACGATACTTCAAACGAAGGATCTCCATATCCTTAATCTCTTCTTCCTACACTAGAGTTCTAACTTTACTATTGACTGGTTGCTTCCTAGATGAACCAGGTTCATCCACAGGAACATTGACATTGTATTCACATGTAAGCAAAGTTTCCTTCCCAAAATAGTCTTTGGTACTAGCCATCTTAGCCTTCTTTACTAGCACCGCAAAATGTGCAACCACTGCTATCAGAATGAAGCCATAAGGAATTGCGTGTGCTTTGGTTCCATTCACCACTCTATCAAAGAGCTGGATGATGAAAGCCGGCCAATTAATTTTCCTTCCCTTGTACAAGCATTCCATCAAGGTAAGATCCCTATAATTTTCCATGTGCCTTCTTTCTTTTCTAGGCAGTACGAACTTGATGACGAACTCAAAGAGTAGCTTGTGATCTGGCTTCATGTCACTCTTGTAAACCAGCCTAGGTTTAATCTCCTTCTCACTATCAGAAAAGGACATGGTGATGTTGATTGTTGAGTCAATCCCATCTAGACAAGGCCATCTATGCCTTGTGTAATCCTCATAGCCCTCAGCTGGTATGTTCAGAATAACACCCAGTTCTTTAACATCAAAGGAAACTTCAATTCCTTTGACCATAGAGGTGACCCTGCCTTCCTTGACAATGGCATTCCCCATAAATTCTACCAACTTAGCTATTGCCAGCCTGCCGTCCATGCGAAGGACCAGGTCCTTCCAGCCTTGCACCTCCAAAGTTTCAATCAGATATTGCATTCCAGACTCATCAAAATCCTTCACCACCTTACCCTTCAGTATTGTTCTTTTTTAAAACATGGTAACTATGTCAGTCACCTCTCCTATTTCCTTCACCTCCTCTCCACTCCAGCCTGCATCATTATCATTAACAATTTTCACTTTCTTTGGCATGGCCCTAGTCTTCTTAACAGATCTTGTTGGTGTGACAGACATTCTAGCTTAATTATTTGAAGAAGCCTTAGCCTTTGTGGGTTGTGGTGTCTCAACCACACCTAGAGCAGGCTGCTCCTCCTGTTGGACCAAGTCCAACCCAGTCTCTTCAATCTCAATAGCCTCAACAGGCTCTCCAACTTTTGCTTTTCCTTTTGCTGCCCTCTTCTTCTTGCTCTCCTTGAGAGCCTTTTCTAATATCTTTTGCATCTCTCACAGTGGTACGAGTAGCTCTTACTTTTGGAGCAGGAACATCAGCAACTTCAGAAATTTTTCTTTTCTTTGAAGGAATTGGGTGAGTTGCCTTCTTGGGTTTCTGACTCCTTCTTCTCTTGGGGTTATAAGACTCCCCCAGTGTCTTCAACCTTTCACCCAATGTTTCTTCCCCCGATGAACCAGGTTCATCTGTTCCTTTCTTCAGACTTGCAAGACTTGCTGCAGCTTCCTCAACTATGCTTCCCCCTAAATCAGTGACGTTTTCTCCAACAGTATTAGGAATGGGACCATAGATAACCAGTGTGGTACCATCCTCCCTAGACCCCCTCACATATTTTTTTCCCTCTCTATCAAGAATTCTTTCTTTTCTCCCACCCTTCTTCCTTCCAGGTATTTCAACATCAATAATAGACCCAACCAACATAAATCTTTTATCAGCAGAAGTAAATTCAGAATGGATTTCAAGATTACCTTTTTCAGAACTGGTTGAACCAGGTGCGTCTTCCTCATTAGCTGATTTAAAGGATTCACTGGACGAATCTGACTTAGTACCTTTGTCTGCTTTAATAATATCCTCCAAGAATTTTTCCTTAGCCCTAGAAGCAACATATTTTCGGGCAATAACTTTAACACGACGATTCTTGGGGTTAGGAGTAGGGTTTGGAGTGGGTTCAGTAATGGGTGTATTTTCAGGGGATGATGTAATTTTTGGTGATTCAGAACTGTAAACGGATGGAGAATTGGAGACAGATTCCGAATGTCCTCCATTGTAATCACGATTAGGTGAGGAATTAGACGAAGAAGCTGGTGGTGGTGAAGACATTTTTATCTATTGTTAGGAGGAAAGGACGAGTTGGAAGTTTTGGGTTGTGTAGTATGAGTTTAACTTGGTTTGAAGGTAGCTTTATGAAGAGAGGAGTAATGATTTCCTTTTATAAGATGTGGCTATTAATTTTACAACGAGTAAAAAATTTATTCAAGTGGAAGTCTAATAGTTGTAGGAGTGTCATTGATTTGACGGTTGAGAGTTCCTTATTTCTAGTCTAATTGAGTATTGATGTGACTCCTTGGAATGAGTTCATTTATGGATTAGTACAAAGACTTAGGAATGAACCAAATATAGATATAATCCTGCTCATGTGTGACTGTAATTGAATTAATATATGGAGAAGAGTACGTACCTTCTCAGTCAGATGAATCAGCATAGATGAACCCGGTTCATCCTGTTAGAAATCTTTAAATTGCCTCAATTTACAAAGATAGATAAACATTTTTAGTATCCAGGGAATCATATTAATACATGGCACAAGACTATGGCATTAAATACATGATGCTGAGCAATTATTAATCTGATTAAGTACCTAATTAAAATTTTCTAGCAAAAAAAAAAATCATTTATATAATTTTTTTTTCAATCGGGTAATCTTAATCATCCCTAATTCCATCTTGTTTCTCTCAAAATGCTCCCTACTAAGTTCTTTAGTGAATATATCACCAATTTGATGATCAGTATCACAAAATTCGATTGAGATCATTCTTTTTTCATATTTATCCCTTAGGAAATGGTGTCTAACATCTATGTGCTTAGTCCTTTTGTGATGAACCGGGTTATTAGTCATACTATAGCACTAGTGTTATCACAAAAAAATAGGAATGCATCCCACATCAATACTAAAGTCCATAAGTTGTTGTTTTATCCATAATAACTGGGCACAGCATAAGGCTGCATCCACATATTCAGCCTCAGCAGTAGACAAGGCTACTGAATTTTGTTTCTTGGTAGCCCAAGACACAAGGCATGAACCTAAAAAGTGAGCCCTACCTGAAGTACTCTTCCTGTTAACCAGGAATCCTGCATAATCAGCATCAGCATATCTTACAAGGTTGAAATTACTGCCTTTAGGATACCAAAGGCATAAATCAGCGGTGCCTTTCAAATATCTCAAAATTCTCTTTACTGTAGTGAGGTGGGACTCCTTTTGATTTGCCTGAAATCTAGCACACAATCCCACGTTGAACATAATATTAGATCTGCTTGCAGTGAGATACAATAGAGACCCAATCATCCATCTATATAGCTTTTGATAAACAGATGAACCGGGTCCATCCACATCTAATTTTGTAGTTGTGGCTATGGGAGTGTCTATTTCTTTTGAGTCTTCCATTTTAAACTTCTTGATCAATTCTTTCACATACTTTTGTTGGTGGATCATTGTTCCATTTGGGTTTTGCTTAATTTGCAAGCCTAAGAAAAAGTTTAGCTCACCCATCATACTTATCTCAAACTCACTTCCCATTAGCATAGAAAATTCCTAGCTCAATTTTTCAGAAGTCGCCCCAAATATGATATCATCCACATATATTTGCACAACTAGGAGATCCTTACCCTTTTCCCTTCAGAACAAGGTACTATGAATTTTGCCTCGTTTGTACCCATGTTCTAGCAGGAATTTTGATAATCGTTCATACCATGATCTTGGTGTTTGTTTGAGACCATATAGAGCCTTGTGAGTTTGTATACGTGGTTAGGTGACTCCTTGCTTTCAAAACCTGGAGGCTGCTTGACAAATACATCTTCCTTCAGGTAGCCATTTAGAAAGGAGCTCTTAACATCCATGTGATGAAGAGTGAATTCCATGTGTGCAGCAAATGCTATAAGAAGTCTGATTGCCTCCAGTCTTGCCACAGGGGCAAAGTTCTCATCATAGTCAATTCCTTCTTCTTGACTATATCCTTGAACAACTAATCTTGCCTTATTCCTTGTAACAGCTTCATCCTCATCGAGTTTGTTCCTGAAGACCCACTTGGTGCATATTACTGATCTATCTAGTGGCCTGGGTACCAAGTGCCATACTTGACTTCATTCAAACTGATTCAGCTCTTCTTGCATGACATTTACCCAATCAGCATCTTATAGGGCTTCCCCAATGTTCTTTGGTTCGGTCATGGATACAAGGGCATCAAACGCACACAGATTTCTCAAGGATGATCTTGTTTTGATTCCGGATGCCAAATCTGTTATGATTTTCTCAAGAGGGTGAGAAATCTGATACCTGTGTGGCTTAAGTACTAGCTGTTCATTCCTAGATAATTCCATGGTTTCTTGTTGCTAAAGAGCAGGATCAGGGCCAGGTTGCATATGTTGAATTCCCCTTGTCATGATGCTTGGGGTAGTTGAACCTGGTCCATCACCTGTTCCACCTTCCATGCTTGCTTCAATGTGATCACTGCTTCTTACCAGTCCAAGCTCCTCATCTTCAGGTTCCTGTCTCTCAACAAGAATGTTAGTTTCATCAAAGACAACATGTATACTTTCTTCTACACACATAGTTCTTTTATTATATACTTTATAAGCTTTACTATGTGATGAATATCCCAAGAATACTTCCTCATCACTTCTTGGGTAAATTTTTCCTAGGCAATCTTTGCCATTATTATGCACAAAAAACTTGCATCCAAAAGCCCTAAAGTGGGATATGTTGGGCTTTCTCCCTTTAAGTAATTCATAGGGAGTTTTCTCTACCAGAGGTCTGGTCATGCATCTATTGATTATGTAACAAGCAGTGTTTATTGCTTCAGCCCAGAAGCTGTGAGGTAGTTTGCTAGATAGAAGCATGGTTCTTGCCATGTCTTCAAGAGTTCTGTTTTTCCTTTCAACAACCCCATTTTTCTGTGGGGTTCTAGGAGCAGAAGAGATATGATTAACACCATGTTCATCACAGAACTCAACAAACTTAGCATTCTGAAATTCAGTACCATGGTCAGATCTTATTGATGCCAGTTGATGTCCTAATTGATTTTGAGTTTTCTTGACAAATGAGGTGAACATATCAAATGCTTCATCCTTAGATGCCAGGAATAAGGTCCAAGTGAACCTTAAAAAATCATCAACTACAATTATCACATATCGCTTACCACTTGTACTCAAACATCTCATAGGACCACATAGATACATATGAACCAGTTCCAACGTCCTTGTGGTACTGACTATTTTCTTACTTTTGAAAGAGGACCTTACCTACTTTCCCCTGGCACATGCCTCACCAAATTTGTCTTCCTTGAACTTAATGTTAGGAAGTCCTACCACTAAGTCCTTAGAGACTAGTTTGTTAAGCTGAGTTAGACTCGCATGACCAAGTCGTTTGTTCCACAGGAGGGGATCACTGTCCAACACACTTAGGCAAGTGAGTTCATTTTCAGACAGTGTGGACAAGTCTATGACATATATGTGATTCATTTTTTTTCCCTGCAAAACAATCTTGTCAGTAAGCAGGTTAATCACATAACATTTTGTGGAAGTAAAAGCAACCAGGTTACCTCTGTCACACAGTTGTGATACACTGATCAGGCTATATTTCAAGCCATCTATTAGATACACATGTTCATTTGATTGTGTGTCATCCTTATCTACCTTACCAACCCCAATGATTTCACCTTTCTTTCCGTTTCCAAATGAGACATTTCCTCTTTTGAGACTTTCAAGTGAAAGGAACTGTTCCATGTTCCCAGTCATATGCTTTGAACAGCCACTATCCAAATACCAAATCTGGCTGCCTCCTCTCACTTGAACCTACAAAAAGAATCAATGGTTAGTCTTAAGAACCCAAACTAGTCTGGGTCCTTTTCTATGAGAGAATGGATGAATCAAAATTTTGTCCTAGCCCAATTTGGTAGCCAGTTTTTCCCTTTTACAAACCTCTCATTTCTTCGACTGGCCTGCTCTTTTTATATTCGTAGTGCCCATTCTTACCACAATGGGTGCAGATTTTATTCTCAGGAAGAGTGAGATACTTGTTTTTGGGATCCCACTTGGACAATTGACTTCCAAAGCCAATCCTCTCCTGTTGCTACTATGATTTTCTTGAAGCCATATCAGGGCGTCAGATGATGTATTCCATTTACAAGTTTGACCTAATTCATGTTTGACTTTGCCAAGTTCTTCAGTAAGAATTCTTATTTGTTCGTCCTTGGCATAAATCTTATCTTTTAATTTTCCCATTTTTTCTTCTAACATGATATGAGAATAATCAACAACCATTTTACTTCGTCCTAGCTTTAGGTTTTAGTTTTCAGATATTACTTCTAGAATCTCAGTTCAAGTGGATGAACCTGGTTCAACAAGTCAATGTTTTTCTTTTCAGATTCACTTACTCTGATTTCCAGGTTCATGCACTTTGCTTTCAGCATTGCACATTCTTTAGATATTTGATCCCTCTCTTTGGTTGTTTCCTCAGAATCATCTATGAAATCAAGTAGCAACTTAGAGTGTTTTTCCTTAGATAGGAACTTTACTTTGGTTTTAAGATAGGAGATACTTACCTATGGTTCTTCATGTGATTCCTTGTCAGATTCTCCAATTGCCATGAGCTCCTGATCTTCAGTCTCCCCATCTTCTGATTCTTCATTTGAACTTTCCCCCAAGCAGCAACCATAGCCTTTGTTGTTGTTTTCTTGGGTTGGACATGTTCCTTCTTCCTGTTCCTTCTCTCATATATCTTTTTTTTCCATTCTACTTCCCACTGAGGACAGTTTTTAATGAGATGGTCAGTCCTACCACATTTATAGCATCCCTCGTTTGTTGGTCTTTCTGGAGCTTTTGCTTTATTGTAGTTTCCTCTTCTAGAGATGCCTTTCTTCCTCATGAGAAAGTTTCTGAAATCTTTGGTGATCATGGCCATCTCATCATCTTCAGAATATGCTCCCTCGGTGATTCTTAAGGCTAGACTCCTCTCCTTCTTTGGACCATCCATCTTTATTGTCTGCCTTCTCAATTCATAGGTAGTGAGGTTTCCAATTAGCTCATCCAATCTGATTGTTGCCATATTTTTGGATTCCTGGATATCAGATATTTTGCTTTCCTGAGAAATAGGCAAGACCCTTGTTAGGATCTTCTCAACCTTGTCCTCTTCAAGAATGACTCTTCCAAGATACTTCAGTTCATTAGTCAAGGTTGTGAACCTTGTGTACATCTCTTGGATAGTCTCTCTTTCTTTCATAGTGAAGTTTTCATACTGAGAGTACAGTAGAGTACCTCTTGACCTTTTTACCTGAGGTGTTCTTTCATGGGATACTTGCAAGGTGTCCCAAATATCTTTGGCAGTGGTGCAACTTTGGATTCTGCTGTACTCGACTGGACCTAGTCCACATACTAGCCACTTTTTGGCCTTTGCATTCTTCTCCCATTTCTTCAGATCCTCAGCAGTGCAATCAGCTCTTGTCTTTGGTATATTTATATCTTCAGTAGTCTTCATCATGGTAGCTAGAGGACCATCAGTGACTATATCCCAGAGTTCATAGTGTTCTCCAATTAGGTGATCTTTCATCCTATTTTTTGACCATGAGTAGTACTGGCCATTGAAGAGTGGTGGCTTTGTAGCTGATTGACCTTCCTAATTTCCAGGTGGTGTACTCATCTTGACCTTCTCCAAGGTGTTAGCCTTTCAAGGATAACCTGCTCTGATACCAATTGATATTTTAGACTTCAATACCCCGCAAGAAGATATGTTACTTTGTGTGGTACCCAATTTTCGAGTGTTGTCTCGGTAGAAGAACCTGGTTCTTCTTGGTGTTTCAACTACTATTGTTGCGGAATAATAAAAAGCAGTAAAAGTAAAAACACAGAGATTTTTACGTGGAAACACCTGTCTCAAAGGTTGAAAAAACCACGACCTACTCCTCAGTAGGATTTGCTCAAACTCTTCACTAAAACTCCGAGCCAAACAGCCTTACAAAATAAACTCTTTTGTAATCGTAGGACTAACTCTAATCTCTTTGTAGTAACTAGCCCCTAACTAATTTCTACACACCTCAAGTTAACTCTAACTTGAACAATGCGTACCTATTACAATTGCTTCTATGAAAGTCGACAGATACTATATTAAAACTCCTACTACAATCAACTAGACTCAATAATCAATCAGATGTAACTGGTTCTTTTAGTTGAACTGTAGCCTTTGGATCACACAATGATTCTGCTAGCAAAATAACTCTGGGAACTTTGCTTTCAGACTTTGATTCACTTCAGCTTTTTTGCGTGTTGAATTCCAGCAGAAATACATCAAGTATTTATAGATTCAGTTGTTGAGCTTGTATTCCAATTCTAGTCCAACTCTACCTGGGTGAACATAGTTCGTACCAAACTCAACTTCCTTTATCTTATTACTTTCCTTGCTGAATTAGACTTCAATCAACCCATCAGTTTGCAACCTTTTTTCATTAGGAGACAATCTCTTGGTTCATTGATATATCATATTCACAAACATCTCCTAAGCATATACGGTTCATGTTCCAACTATTTAGTTCAAGATGTGTGCTCTAATGGACCTGGTTCAACTGGTCAGCCATTTGTCAAACTTCAAAAATGTGCAGTGCCATGGGTCAACATGTTCTCAAAGTGAGGCCAAGATATTGGCAAAAAGCTGGGGAAAAAAAAGAGTGAAGATCCGCGCGTAAAATGACAGAGTCATACAAGATGCATCACATAAGGTAGTCAAAGTAACGAGATTGGAAGATTTCCAATCACAAGTCATGATATGAGCAAAGCCCTAAAGGGAGCAATGCCCTGGTCTTTGATTTTATTCATAGAACATTTACCTAGATGGTAAGGATAATATTAAAGTATTCACTAGAGCTATAGTTATGAGACTGATAAGAACATCAGTCAATATTCGAAGACGAATGTTCCAAAGGGGGGAATGATGTTACACCCCATATTTTTGTTCGTGAAATTAAGTCATAAGTCAATTGATATAAGCTAGAAAATGAAATCCTATTTCAAAGTATATAAAGTGATTTATTATTGTTACACCATGTACTTCAGACGTCACTATCATTATAGGATTATCTAATATACACTCAAAACGAACGAAATCCTTCTACAAGAATAAGAAAGGTTTACCGAAGTCTTAAGTAAATTAAGATGAATATGAGATTTGTTAATCATGATTTAAATAATTTTAAAGTCATTATATGACTATATATGATTTTTGGATTTGAAATATAAAGTTTGGGAAAA
The DNA here is from genome assembly GCA_005239525.1 of Nicotiana knightiana. Classification (NCBI taxonomy): domain Eukaryota; kingdom Viridiplantae; phylum Streptophyta; class Magnoliopsida; order Solanales; family Solanaceae; genus Nicotiana; species Nicotiana knightiana. Next base: position 26,477 of record ML394008.1, on the reverse strand, counting down.
ATCGAGTTTAAGTTGCAGAAAAATCGACTAAGGATTTGCCTTGTAATGAAGCGTTTTGACCAATACATTTCATGTGTTATATAAGGTAATTTTTGGACATATTATATAAGAAAATGAAGTTCTTGGAACCTAGATTTCAAGGGTCCAAACCATTTTTCATACGATATCGGGGTAGAGAAATATGAATTTTTAAAGTACGGTCGCCAAGTCACGTCGCCGCACTTCGGAGAAACTGGCAGGTTTATAGGCTAGGTTGCGACGAAGTTTCTCCCACTCTATTGAGGGTTAAAGGGAAATATTTTTATTTAGTTAAATCCCCCTGTGTATAGCTTTTCAGTATGAAAATAGTTTGTCAATACGATATCGGAGTAGAGAGACACAAGTGTCCGAAGTTGCACTACTCAAGTTGCCAAGCATGCAGCTTACCAACCTGCTTGGAGAATTGAGGCGGTGGGCTTAAAAGTGGTCTTATCCCTTATATCTCGTCAAAAATACATAGATTACTGATACCAATATACTATCAAGCTGTCCAAAACCCTCCCTAACATATCCCGAGAACCAAAATCAAGGGAAATCAATTAAAATCATCATCAAATGTGTTAAAGACTACAAGAGAATGCTTCTATAGTGTTGTGGTGTGATTGAGGGCTATTGTCAGCTAAGTTGAGATAGGGTTTCGATTTTTAGCTTCTTCCAAGGTATGAAATTGTTCCTAAGGTTAATCTTTTGTTGGTTGTGTTGTTTGAGTGAAAAACCATAAGATAGCACTTGAAGGAACATGTGATATGGTTGTCTTTTTGGTTGGACTGTTTTGTGGCTAAATATATTATTTGTGGTGGCTGGAAATTTGTGAGAAATAATTTGATAATATGTTGGTTGTTTTTGTTAAGCTTTTCTAGCTGTTAATTAAGTCGATTGAAGAAGAAAAAATGAAAAACAAGTGATTGACGATAAAAATTAAGGTGCTAGGCGTATGGGGCTGTTTTGGAAGGCATTTTGAGGATGTTTTGAACTAGAAATAGCATAGTACATATAAGTATGATGTTCTGAAGGTTTTAAACTAATTTATGGAACAAGATTTGGATTCTATTTATATCTTGTTATGAGTAAAAACGAGCTTGCCGCTCAATATGATTGTTAAGTTAATCGGAGAAACTCATATTCGATTATATTGTTGTAATTGCTATCGTTGGTTATAGTTGTTATTGTTGGGCTGTTGATGAACCTAGTGTTCTTTGGGATGTATTAAAATAGGGGAGTGTCTGCCTGATTTTCCTTAAGCCATTCGACTAGCCAAATACGATGGTAAGACATTATATGTTAGCGGAAATATCATTTCACTTGTTATAGATGCAAGGAGTTATGTTGAGCTTAGTTGAGTAATAAGGAAGAGATCATACAGGTATGTTAAGGATATCCCTTATTTCCTTTTGGCATAACCCATATGATACAATGAAACGAGCAAGCATGCAAATTTCACAAAGTACTCTATTCTTAGAAGTACTAGGGTTACCTATGTTTTTGATTCCCCGTTTTTGTACTATCATATCGTCTGTTCATGGATCTCATGACATTCTGAGAGATCTTATTGACTTACTTCATTATGCATTGCATTCATTTATACATGTATATTTCCCCATGATTAAATTGCGTTATATATGCGTATAGTATATGTATATGGGGTATGGGGAAAGGTTATGGCGTTATATACGCACCACCACCTGATCAGTTGGTATATGTTGATGATTTTGCCCACAGAGGCCGAGATGATACGATTGGATACCCTGACAGGATTGATGATGTTATGTATGCATATACCTATGCATGATATGACATTTACATGCGCATGCATGATATTATAAACGTTTTATTATTCGTAGAGCTATTAAGACTTATAGGTTGAGTACTTCACTCCATATTTCTTTCATGTCTTTTATATACTACTTTACATTCCTTACATACTCAGTAATTTATTTATATTGACATCCCTTTTGTCTAGGACGCTGCATTTCATGCGCGTAGGTCCTGAAAGACAAGTTGACAGTCCTCCTAGTAGTTTATAAGCTCAGCGGAAGGTGTTGGTGCTCTCCACTTACTCGGGAGTTTCCTATTTGGCCAGTATGATGTGGACATGTATTGATTGGTATGTCGGGGCGTTGTCCCCGACCTTTATAATATTTATGTTCTCTTAGAGGCTTGTAGATTGATGTCATGTATCTGAAAGTTTGTATGGCCTTGTCAGACTATGTTCAGTGTACGAGTGATAATATTTGTTTTATTAGCTCGTATGTCATATGTATAAATTTGTATTACATGTTGGGTGGTCTTATGTCGAGTATTCTCTTTTGTCTTATTTTGGTTATCTCATAATGCCCCTTCTGGCCCATTTACCCATAATGGTATGATAAGAATAAATGTTTGGTTGGTACTCAGTTGAGTAAGGCACTAGGCGCACATTGCGGCCCTGCGGTTTGGGTCGTGACAAATAGTTTCAGAACTAGACCCTCGTAACGCCCCAACAGGCGCACGATGTGATGCTTGTCACGTCGCTTGGCTGCTTCAAACACATATGCCGTAACGTGACTTTGTCCTAGGTAATCTAATGTATTTTACTTTCATTATTCTTCAATTTTTATGTCTCCCATAATTATGTCACAATAATATTATGTCTTAATGAGCACGTCATTACTGCCCACTATATTGTAATCAATTAGGAAAGCTTCTCATGAGCCAAACACAATGGGCTCTTATGTCAAAATCACGAGCCAAAATCCGCTAAAGGTCGTGATGGCGCCTAACACTGTTGTCAGGCAAGCCAACAATGATCTATCAACTTACTTATTCATTTTAGAAATTTGAAATCATAATTTTAATTAATTAAATAGTATAAAGTAGTATTTACAAAGTAGATGATAATATACACGAAATACAATGATGAACAACCTACTGGAACCCCCAAAACCCGGTGTCACAAGTGCATGAGAATTAACAAGGAAAATACGATAAAATACAATATTTTTATGGAATACAAATTAGACACGAGAATATAAATAACTTTGATGGAGACTTTGTGTGCTCCAGACCCGTAACATGGGATGCAGCTCACCTAAGTCCCCACAATAGCCACGCCTCTGCCCGCACAAGACCACAAGACATATATGTGCCTACACAAAATGTGCAGCAAGTGTAGTATGAGTTCATAAATCAATGCGTACCTAGTAAGTACCTAGTCTAACCTCGAAGAAGTCGTGACGAGCGGACGACTTCGACACTTACTATGGGATAACAATAAAGTATCGAAATTATAATTAAGCATGGATTATATGAATACAGAGAAAACTCAATAACTAGAAATAAATAAACAATTTTTTCACTGATAGCAAATCAAATATTAGTTTCCATTACTTAACAAATTAATATTTCGGGCCAATGAAACAATATCAATTATAATTGGACTCCAAGAATATTTACGCACGAATTATGCTAAGTTCGTATAGCCCGATCCAACGTACAAATATATAAACCGTGCACTGCCGAGGGTCGAACAACACGAAGCATAGATGCATCTATATGCTACTTAGGCGTTCGACCCGCTCCACAAGAAGAGAGAATACATTAAAACAACCGATTCAACATTTTTAAGAGGTCACTGTTCAAAGAAATACCAATTTTCATTAACGGTCAAGTGACCCCTCCAAAACTCAAGTAACCAAAATTTAACCTTTTACAATTCCTTCATCAAGATACAATATGATTAAGCAAGTAAATTAACAAGTAGGGTGCAAACACCGCAAGTATAACATGATTTGGGTCTTAGACTACCCGGATATAAACATAGTTAGTAGCTATGTACAGACACTTGTCACCGCGTGCATACGCAGCCCCAACAGATATTAAGTCAATTCACCTATGGGTTTAAATCCCTCTTACAAGGTTAGAAGACTTACCTCGCTTCAAAGTTCCATAACCGGCTCCAAAGCTTTTCCAACAACTCAAACACTGATGCCCATCGCTTCAAAACTAGTAGATCAATATGCAAATTCATATATATATATACAATACTCAATATAATCCAATTCATAAATATTTCCAACTATGTTCGAAAAGTTGATAAAGTCACCACCGGGCCCACGTGCCTGAAAATTTTCGAAGATAAACATTACCCATGATATCACGAACTCAAATATAGAATTTATTCTCAATTCCATGCCTAAATTCGTGGTCAAAATCCAAAAATACCAATTTCTAGGTTTTTCTTTAAAATACCAAATTTCTACAAATTTTCATGTCTAAATCCATATATTACCCTTGTATTTAACTCACAACTATTAGAAATCACTTACCTCATGATGTTGATGGAATCACCAACCAAATTCTCTCGAAAATCACCTAAGTCCAAGTGGGAAATGAAGGAAATGAGCTAAGTCCCGAATTAAAAAGCCCTTGCACAGTCGCAAATGTTGCATTTGCGACATCTTGTTCGCAAATGTGATGATCACAATTGCGAAAAAAGCTTCGCAAATGCGAAGCAGAGCCACCCCTGCCAAGGTCTCATTTGCGACAAAAATGTTCGCAAAAGCGATTAAATGTTCGCAAATACGAACCCCTCAGTGTTCTCCCATCTTTGCAAATGTGAACCCTTCCTTGCAACCTGCAGCCCAGAACAAAAACAAGCAAAAACTGATGTTCTTCACCATTCCGAACACACTCGAAAACTCACTCGGGCCCTCGGGGCTCCATACCAAATGTTCACACCAGTCTAAAAACATCAAAACTCGCTCGCACGATTGAAACACCGAAATAACATCTAAAAGCATAAATCAAACGCCAAAATGCATGAATCAAATCATGAAACTCAAAACTTCTAAAAACACTCTCACCCATTCGATTCCTATCAATTCACGTCCGATTGACCTCAAATATTGCACACAAGTCACATTTGACATTACGGATCTACTCCAACTTCGGCAATCGGGATCCGAACCTAATATGGAAAAGTCCACTCCCGGTCAAACTTCCAAAAAACATTCAAATTTCCAAGTTTCGCCAAATGACCCCGAAATGATCTACAAGCCTCCAAATCGACATCCGGGCACGCTACTAAGACCAAAATCACCATACGGAGCTATTTCCACTCTCAAAATCTCAAACAGAAATTGATAACATTAAAATACACTTCAACCCAAACTTTTGAAATTCTCCCAAATGCTAACTTTCCATAATAAGCACGAAAATTCTCCTGGGTCACCAAAACCGGATTCCGACATACGCCCAAGTCCGAATTCATCATACAAACCTATTGGAACTTTAAAATTTCAATTCTGAGGTTGTTTACTCAAAAGTCAAACCTTATTCAAGTCTTCCAACTTAAAGCTTCCAAAATGGGAATTTTCTTTTCAAACCAACTCCGAACTTCCCGAAATTCAATTCCAACCTCATGCACAAGTCGTAATACATGAAGTGAAGCTACCTAAGTCCTCAAACTTCTGAACGGTGTGTTAGAGCTCAAGATGACTGGTTGGGTCGTTACACTCTCCCCCACTTAAACATACGTTCGCCCTAGAACGTGCTAAGAACTACTCCAGAGTTTTCCGAAATCATTGTGCAACACCTCATACACCTACCCGTGCTACCACAACCCAGTTGAGCACATTTTCTCAAGACAGGCTGAAGATCTTCCCTTTTATTTTGTTAATTAAGCCTTAGAGTCAAATTCCAACATCTGACATTCTCTACCAGGCCTACTTTAAACATACGAAAACCGTATCAGTCATTAGACACTGTACCAAAAATGATTTTATACCTTTTCTGATTTCACATCATGCACCGCATAATTCACATGACCATAATAACATCCTCTGACAACAATAGCCTAAATTCCACGAATCTGATACCAATAACACACCTCATGAGGCATATAAGTCATGTTCCAAGTCTTGTAATACTGCCACGACGGAAGAGATGTGTAGAACTCATAACCACCTGCTGAATCAACAAATCATTGAGTCTCCCCCTGACAAAAACCATTACTTCATTCTGAACTAAATAACGATATTTTCCCTTTAATATGGTTTATATAAATCTGATCGCACTGATCCCAGGTCCAAAATTTTTTCTCACCCTGGACAAGCTGCTCCGGCAATAAGCCACCACAAACACTACCTAAGATTTCATATTACACAATCAATGCACCCACAAGATATAACTGGAATATGACACATAAGGAAGAACAAACTCTGGAAAAGACTATCCAGCCCGCGTGGCGAGTAAAACAGCCATCAAGTACTGTGAGCCTTTCTCAATGTCAAGAAACAAGACAGAGAAAACAAATATCAGGGATCGTGCTTAGCATCTCACTCTTGCGGCATGCAACCCGATCCAATGTCACACTATTACGGCGTGCAACTCGATCCGAACATAACAATGTTTCGGCATGCAACCCGATCCACACCACATATCTATGGTGGCGTGCCACCCGATCCAAACAATATACATGTGGCGGCGTACCACCCAACCTTCACATAAGAATCAAAAGTGAACACACATCAAGTCATAACACTTATACTCACGAAATTTTGGAATATCAACCATAAGCACGCCAAGTGCATAATACAAATCCCGGGGAGACGGGAAGCGCCATACACTATACAACTCAAGCCTAACTAAGGTACGATATATGATCTGCATCTCGAGAGTCATCCTGCTCACATAGCACCACTGCTACGAGGGATCTCAATACATATGCGAATAATCAAGACGTCTCACAACCCACATGGCACGATACAGTATTACATGAAATAGATGACGACAAAAATAACGTCAAATGCTCGAATACTCCTCCATAAGGAATGCTATGCTGAATGAACATACCTAGCCTGGTGTAGATTACACATCCAGAATTGGACCCATCAACGGACCTGAAGTCGATTCTTATTATACCAGGGCTAGGCTAATAATCGTTCAAGGACCCACAATAACCCTTTTCCATGACACATAATAACAACAATCAAACTGGAACAAACTCACACGGTCCACATCCCAAGGAATAGAATACCTCACAAGAATAAACTCTCGCATTTGCGATATTACCATAACCTCCATACTTGGTTTCAATCTTTAACAATAAAGTGACTAACATGTCACACTTATACAAATCACCTAGTGGGGAATGCTCCCATGACCTTGCGCTCAGGTAACAAAGTCTACACATTCATACCACCAACTATTCTAATTCAGTAAAGCGAATCCAAAATCCGCAAGTCAACACACAAAGCCTCTTCCATAGAACACCATCCTCAGGTGACACTAAAGAAAATGCTAGCTTACTCTAAACAGCTAAATTTACTCCTGCTCATCTGATCTCGTAACATTTTATCAACACTGAACCGCAATCTTCACTTTCAATTCCTGTCCCTATGCCGATCACTGCACCTATCGTGCCGCTACGCGATAACATACGTATTCACCATAACCCTTGAACTACTAGTGGGATAAAATACTTTATTGGCTAGAAGACTTTCACTTAGCTCATTTCAGAAGACCCACTGCCACACGCAACTGAATTCTCAAACCGCAGAAAATAAAACCTCATCACATGATCTAAACCGCCATAACTCTTCCGGAATCCTTTTTGTCGCATCACCTACTTTAATATTAGGATAAGTCGTAGTAATCCATATGAACTTGGAAGGATTAAGACCATTCATGAGATTATAGAGGATTTGTGACTATGTTATTATAAGACCCCGTAAGGTTAACAACCTTGATACCGTTATATACATTTGATATGGTATTTGGAGTGGAACATTTTTATAAAAAGGGTTTGAAAAATATGATTTATATAGTTATTAATATTACTACTTTTGAATATGCTTTAAATTACACATAATATCACAAAGTTTATGAGATTTTCTTTATTACAAAAGTAGAAATTATTTTCTCACAAGAAAAGAAGGGTATGTTTTTATCATTTTAAGAATTAAGCGTACGAAAATTTGTACTCTTTATATGAGATTAGGAAAATTAGAAGTTGAGAAAATATGTATATTTTTTTACATGAATGTTTTAATGAAATAATAGTGTATGTATTAATTTTATATGGTAACACATGATCATAATAGTAAGGTGTATAAAGTATATTACAAGTGAGTGGTATTTTAATTAATTTGAGATAATTCTCAATTATGTGGATAATTGGTAAATTATGGATTTTTAAGTGGGAGATTAAATTGTAATTGAATTTGTGGATAATGTTTAAAGGAGACACCATCCCCAATGTGGCAGCAAACTAATGCCTAATTAAGTGACTCTTAATTCATGTGAAAGGTGTCACATTAGAAGATTTTTGGAAAAAAAACCTGCTTTAAATTCTCCCGGAGCACGATAAGACATGGGAGGCTAACGTACATCGTCGATGGCAAGGAGACGTATACAAGCAGCTCCGTTGACCGCTGATGTAACACCGGCGACCCCAACGATGCAGTATTTCACTCCAATAACTTTTGGAAGCTTTTTACCAACTAGATTCCAACCAATTCGAGAGGAAAAGGAGCTAAGTGAGGATGAGGAATGTAATAGTACCCAATGGAACAATACAAGTGCTATAAAGAAGAAGGAAATCCAAAATGTAAGGACCAGTTGACAACCAGTCCAAAACATCTACAACTTTCTGAAGCTGGATATTCACAGCCATCTTCAGATGTAGATCTGGTAGCAACAACAAAGGCTGGGAAGGAGAAGAATCTGCATGCAAAGTAGATTAGACAACATAACCGTAACTCTCAGATGGGGATATGATTGAAGTATGTTCCGCCAAGTCATAGAGATTGTAAGGTTGTCATTAAAATTGAGGAAGAAGATGTAAGTGAGCTGAATGAATATTGGGCGACTGCTTTAATTGGCTATATTCTTGGTGATGCTCCGTATGAGAAATCTATGGAGAGCTATGTAGAATTAGTGTGGGATTTTGTCACTAAACCCTAGATTCTATATCACAAAGATGGATATTATGTGTTTCGATTCACAACAGTAGATGAAAGAGATATAGTCATTCAAGAATGACCTTATTCATACCATAACAAACCATTTATTATGTAGAACTTGGAAAGGGATGTTTACCTTGAAAACGGTAGTTAAAATTATATTAGATTTTGTGGTTCTAAAAATATGTGATCTATTTTAATACCAGTTTTTGAGGCAGTAGATGCTAAGTGAGGGGTGAGAAATCTAAATAAAAGCGAAGGATAACATGATTATACAAACCGAGCAGTGGGGAGACAGGGTCTCGAAGTTGGCCTGAATTGGCCCTGAGGTCGGGCTCAGGAGCTCGATAATGGTCGGTCAAAAGTGATTCGACGGTATCGAAGGCCTGAAAGATGGTCTATCAATATTTATAATGAATAATGAATGAAGAACAATTAATTAACACAATAAATGAAAGACAATAAATCAATGAGAAAATTGTAAAGAATGTTTGCGTTAGAGGGCAGAGAATGTTCTTAGTCTTGTGTATTCAGTATCTTCTATGTTACAAAGTGACAAGGGTCCCCTTTATATATGAGGGGGAATCCCAACATAGTACATGTGTAATTAATGCAAAGAGGGATGGCTGGTACAACTATTTAATGCCATGGTACGGGCTTGTACTATTTTGTCAGCTTTATCCACGTGCATCTGAAACTTCCCACTTTCCCATAACACTCTTCGATGCTTACCCTGCCCCGAGGTATATCAACTCCTCTGAATACTTCCTTGAGGGATGTACCTCGGGGTTGAAATTTGAACTCCGCTCCGATACAGCCAAGGTCGAGGCTCGGAATTCTAAAGGAGCCTTAAAATCGACATTCCCCAGTTTCACCGCATACAGATAGTCCCTGCATTTGTTTGAGTGAAAAGACAAGAAACGATTTGAATTCACCAACCTTTTAATGCCTTTATTATTCTGTTAGTCACGCCATGTTGGCGGTTGATGTGATAGGAGGGATGCTTCATATTCACACAGTTCTTGAAAAAGATTCGAATTTATTAAGGCGGTTGGCTGGCCTTTGGCTTTCACCAACGTGCGTGGTTGGCCCTTATAAATACTCCTTCTCCTGCCCCTTATTATTCATCACTTCTTCTAACCTTTCAAAGAGAGCCCTCATTGCTTTCTTTCTGCATCTTTTTTCTTATTAGTTCTTTCTTGTTTCCTTCGAAATCTTTTACCAGAAATGATGGAGGCCTCCACAATTACTCCAAGGGACAATAAAGCCTCCTCATCTTCACGTTCTTCAAAGGGTAAGGTAATGGTAGCCCCTAACCTCGAGGAGTGCATCCCTAGTTCTTGCGAGACGACCTCCGATTTCAAGGTCGACAAACCTTCAGTGAAGCCGGGGCGGTATGAACCCATATCTCGATATATTAGCCTGATAACAAACACCGAGGAGGTAAAGGCTCCTGCCGCTGGGGAGATGCGGTGCAAGTGGAGATTTCTCTTGGGAGGAAGACATAACCTCCTATAAAACCATCTTCCTCAGTGTGTACACCTATCCATTTACCCTAGGCCCTGTAGGGCCGTTTTCGCGGTCGATAGACCCCGTGGTTCTCGACTTCTGCAAGCGATATCAAGTGATGCTCGGCCAGATTGATCCAACATTCTGGCGCATTGTTTACATGATCAGGAATTTTTTCAATATGGTCGAGGGGATTCCTTTCACCCTCGAGTATCTGATTAGAATGTACAGTCCCCGTCTTTATCGGGACGGTCTGATCAAACTTCATCGCCGGGCCTCGAAGGCTTTCTTTGCTTGTATCAAAGAAGACAAGGACAGAGGGTGGACGAGCTGCTTTGTTCGAGTTAGGACCTTATATTTGACTTCATTCGAAAATATGTTGTTCCCTGAGGAATGGCATATGAATAGTAAGTTAATACTTTTAATTTTCCTTTTTGTCAACTTTCCCTTGAACTAACTCCCTTTGATGATACAGCTATTGTGTGGTATCCCGATGCAGTTAAGGATCTCCCGAGCTGGGTTCGCCGGCTTGATTCGATCTACCCATATACTGAGTGCGTATGGCGCGATCTGGTCAGGGGCCGATAGGAAGCTAAAGATCATGGTAGGGCTCTCTTTCTTGCGATACCTGATTTCCTTTTTAAAGGGGATGTCTTCTGAATATACTCTGAACTTTTATGTCCTGTGTTTATGAAGACCTAGGGGAGGCCTCTTTGTTAAGGGAAGTATCGCCCAAGGAAGAACATATCCCAAAATCGAATGAGGATAGAAAGAGAAAAAGGGAACCATCGACTGAGTTTTTGGGACCATCGAAGGCTATAGTGAAAAAGTCCAAGCCCGAATCCGCGGCTTTAAATGAGAAGAATGATTTCCCAATATCGCTCGAGGGAGTTGGAAATGTAACTACTTCTACCTCTGCTGATCTGATCACCGAAGAGCTGAGGGCTTCTAAATCAGAAGTCGACGATGTCATCCTACCTGGGGCCGAAGGGGTTTTGAGGGTAGGTTGGATGATGTCCCTGAGTCAAATGCTATCTGAGATATTCCTCGGACCGAAGTGTGACGACCCAAAGGGGTCATCAACTATTTTCTTACCCATTTGGTGCTTCCGAGGTCTTGAAAACCTTATCTTTGGTTGCCTCCATTTGCGTGCGCAGTCCGGGCGCGTTGCCGAAGAGCTTAAATATGAAATTCAGTGAAAATGCTAAAATTTGATATTAAAATGAGTAAATTGGAGATTGGTCAACATTTTGGGTAAACGGACTCGAACCCGTGATTTGACAGTCCCGTAGGGTCCGTAGGAAAATAGGGGACTTGGGCGTATGCCCGGAATTGAATTCCGAGGTCCCAAGCCCCAGAAATGAATTTTTGAGTAAAATTGTTTTTTTGAAATTTATAAAGAAAATTGAAATTAAAATTGGTTAGAATGTGTTGGTATCGGGGCCATATTTTGGTTTCGGCGCCCGGTACAGGTCTTATATGTGGTTTAGGATATTTCGGTGAAGTTTGGTTGAAATTGGACGTCGTTTGACGTGTTTCGAACTTAAACTTCTAAATTTGAAAGTTTATGAAGTTTGAAGAAAAACTAGTGATTTTTAGGTTTGATTGATTGTTCTGTTGAGTTAGTGCATGCGATTGGTTAGGAGCCTCGAGGGCTCAGGAGTGTTTCAGAGGTGTTTCGGAGTGATTTTTAACTTAGGAAATATTGCAGGTTTTGCTTCAGCTGTTGCAGGTCCCATTTGTTCTTCGCTTTCGCGACGCCTCTCCCGTGTTCGCGAAACTTTATGCTTTTCCTTCATGGCGTTCACATATATTCCCTCGCGATCGTGTAGGGTTATTTGACCCTGAGGGCTTAGCCCTCTTTTCCTCTTCGTGTTCGCATACATTTGACCGCGTTCGCGTAGCTTTGCAGGTCTTCTTCATCGCGTTCGCGTGATGTCCCACACGTTCGCATAAGTCAATTTCTGGATCCCAACCTTTTTACTCTTTGCGTTCGCGTTCGCGTTCGCGTTCACCCTTCCGCGAATGCGATGGTCTGTCAAGTCTACCATTCACGAACACGACCTTCCTTCCACGAACGCGAAGGGCAATTTTGCACAGTTATATATATTAAGTTCCAGAATAGTGTAGCTACGGGATTTCATCAAGTCTTCACAAACTTCTTCTTCTCCAAGATCCTTACGCGTCCATTGAAGCTATCCTTCACCAAAGACTTCTTGGGTTAGCATTCCTTGCTTGTTTCCTTCCATTTTCTTCAACATCTAATGAATTCCTAAGCCTAAAACATGTAATTTAGGGTAGAAATTGGGGGAAATAGGTAGAGTTAGGGCTTTTTGATTTTTTTTTTGATTTAGACCTCCTTTTGGGGTCGAATTTTAACACAAATTATTTATTCGGGCTCGTAGGTGATTGGGTGACATGGTTTTGGTCCGAACCTCATTTTTTTACCAAGCAGGCCCGAGGTCAATATTTTGGATTTTGGGATGAAAGCTTGGAAATATATAATTAGGCATTGGGCTTGATTTGTTTAGAAAATATTAATATTATGAAGTCATTATTGTATATATTTGATTGCCGAATTCGAGAGGGCAAGCGGTTGTTGTGGGTTGATTTAGCCGTGGAAATTGAGGTAAGTGTTTGGTCTAACCTTAGCTTGAGGGAATAGGAGTTGAGTCTTATTTGCTACTTGCTAATTGTCGAGTACGATGTATAGGCATGGTGACGAGTATCTATACATTGGTGTCTAGCATGACCGTGACTACTTATATTGCGAATATTTTTGTTTTTGTTATAACTTCCATGCTTAATGGATGATTTTTATATGTTGTAACGAGTATGTGAAAGGAATTGTGATCTTTAAACTTCACGGAGCATTGGCTCGAGTTGAAATACAAATTGTGAAGGTATATGAGATAATTGAATCTTTAGAGCATTGGCTCAAGTGATAATGTGAACTATGAGATGAATGTGAAAGAAAGAGAAAGAGTAATTGGTTTATTCCCTTGCTAGGAAGTTTTGTTATTTGTTGATTTTCTCCCTTTCCGGGATATGGAAACTTATTGATGTTGTTCCCTTGCCAGGATTTAATTGTTTAACTGTATTCCCTTGCTGGGATTTCTATCATTATTCGTTTATTTCCTTTCCCTTATTTGTAAATGTTGTTTGGGTAAGTAAGAGTGATAAAGCACGAAGGGTGATGCCGTGCATTGTTTGATATTGTGAGGAAAGAGTAAAGCACGAAGGGTGATGTCGTGCACTATTTGCTATTGTGAGGAAGAGTGTTAAAGCACGAAGGGTGATGTCGTGTCGTGTCGTACGATGTACCATTCCGTATAGATATTCATTGATTATACTGTGAGGAAAGAGAGATAAAGCATGAAGGGTGATGCCGTGCACATGATTATTGATACGATTGATTTGGTGAGGACGAGAGTAAAATCACGAAGGGTGATGTCGTGCAAGTTTGTGATTTCTGATCCTTATTGATATTCTGGACTTGTTGTTCCTTTCTTTATTTGAGATTTCTTATATGAAACTATTATCTCCCCACAACATGTTCCCCTTCCTTTATTGATTGAATACTTCCTGTATTTCTTTTCCGTTGTATATATATATATTGGAACTGCACAGGTTTACTTGGTAGTCTGGTCCTAGCCTCGTCACTACTTCGCCGAAGTTAGGCTAGGAACTTACCAGTACATGGGGTCGGTGTACTGATGCTACACCTGCACTTCTTTATGTTGTGCATATTACGTAGCCGGACCCGGTGGACATCATTAGTGGGAGTCTCTTTCAGCTTATCCTAGAGGCTTCAAGGTATACCCACTGGCGTTCATGGGCCTTGGCGTCTCTCCCATCCCTATGTCTTCGTTTCTGTCTTGTGTTTCTCTAGTTTCAGAGACATTCATGTATTTCCTTTCAGACATTGTATTTATCACTCTTATAGACAGTTCGTGAGTTTGTGACTCCAGGTTTTGGGAAACTAATGTGTCGTTGTAGTATGTTGTCTTTACTTAGTTCTGAACTATATTTATTTCCGATGTTAAGTTGTGAACTGTTTTTAGCTTGTTCTGTTAATTCGAAGTTATTATGCTAGTTTAACTGTACACATTGGCTTGTCTAGCCGGTTCAACGTTAGACGCCATCACAGCCCGATGGTGGGACTTCGGGGTGTGACAAGTTGGTATCAGAGCACTAGGTTGCATAGGTCTCATTTCTTTTCATCTCTGTCGTGCGATATGAGTTGTGAGTACTAATTGAGTTTCTATTCTATTCTCTCGCAGATGGCGAGGACGCGTGCTTCCCTTGGTTCTGCTCAGCAGCCCGACACTCCTGCTACAGCTCCTACGAGGGATCGAGGTCGAGGTCGAGGACGAGGCCGTGATAGAGGCCGAGGCCGGGGACGGGCTCAGCCTAGAGCAGCAGCCCCAGTGGAGGACCCTCAGGTCGAGTCTGACGAGGAGGTCCCAGTTCCGGCAGTCCCAGTTGGACCAACTCAGGTCCTAGAGGGGTTCATAGCTACCCGAGTGCTTCAGGACGCTCTTGTCCGTAGAGTCGGACTCATGGAGAGTGTAGCACAAGCGGGTCTTCTTCCTACTGCACCAGCGGTCTCTCAGGCTGGGGGAGGTACCCAGACTCCTATCACTCACACGCCAGAGCAGCTAGCTCCTCAGTTTTATACTCCGGCACCTCAGCCAGCCGCAGTAGCTCAGCCGGGTATTGCAGCACCGGTAGCTGAGGAAGCAGCTATGTCAGCAGTTGCTTTGTTGAGACTGGACATGTTCACTAAGTTATTCACTGCTACTTTTACTGGTTCACCATCAGAGGACCCCCATGATTATTTGGACAATTGATATGAGGTTCTTCGGAACATGGGCATAGTGGAGTCCAACGGAGTTGACTTCGCTACTTTTCGGTTATCTGGCGCAGCCAAGAGTTGGTGGAGAGACTATTGCTTAGCCAGACCAGCTGGGTCTACACCTTTGACTTGGACTCAGTTCTCAGAGGTATTTTTGGGGAAGTTCCTTCCCATTACTCAGAGAGAGGACCTTCGGAGGCAGTTTTGAGCATCTCCAGTAGGGATCTATGTCAGCCACTCAGTACGAGACCAGGTTCATCACTCTAGACCGACATGCTCTTATGATACTTCCCACTGATCGGGAGAAGGTTTGGAGTTCTATTGAGGGATTGGCCCAGCCTATCAGACTTCAGATGGCTAGAGAGTCAGGTACCGATATATCGTTCCAGGATGCGGCCAATGTGGCCAGTAGGATTGAGATGATTATGCCAAAGCATGGTGGTTAGGGGGCTGACAAGAGGCCCCGTCATTTCGGTCATTTCAGTGGAGCCTCATGTGGGGGCAGGGACTCTTCAGGTAGAGGTCGTCCTCTCAGACCCGTTCAGTTAGCTCTCCAGGTTTCCCATGGTACTTCAGGTGGTCGTGGTTATCAGACGCACTATTCTGATCAACAACCTTATAGAGCGCCACCAGCTCCCATCAGTTCACCGCCGCATCAAAGTTTTCGAGGTGGTCATTCAGGTCGACACGGTCAGACTCAGTTCCCTCAGCAGCCGAGGCCTTGTTACACTTGTGGTGATCCGGTTCACCTTGCCAGATTTTGCCCTCGAGCACTAGGTAGTTCGTAGCATCAGGGTTCTCGTGCCATGGTACAGGCACCAGGTGTTCCATAGCCTGCCCAACCAGCTAGAGATGGGGGTAGAGGTGCTAAAGGTGGAGGTAGAGGTCATAGAGGTGGATCTCAGGCCGCCAGAGGTGGAGGCCATCTAGCAGCCGACCGTCCCAGAGATGTGGTTCAGGGTGGTGGAGCCCAGCCCCGATGTTATGCTCTTCCAGCCAAGCCAGAGGCTGAGTCTTCAGATGCAGTAATTATAGGTACTATTCAGGTCTGTGATAGAGATTCTTCAGTGCTATTTGGTCCACGGTCTACGTATTCGTATGTGTCCTCATATTTTGCACCGTACCTGGTCATTCCTAGTGATCCACTGAGTATTCTTGTTTATGTATCTACACCAGTGGGTGATTCTATCGTGGTCGATCGAGTCCATCGTTATTGTGTTGTGGCGATTGGGGGTTTTGAAACCCGTGTTGATTTGTTGCTTTTAGATATGGTCGACTTTGATGTTATATTGGGAATGGACTGGTTATCCCCATATCATGCTATCTTGGATTGCCATGCCAAGACTGTGACCTTAGCCTTACTGAAACTTCCCCGTTTAGAGTGGAAAGGGACTCCTGGTCATTCTACCCGCAGTGTTATTTCGTACGTGAAGGCTCGGCGTATGGTCAAGAAGGGGTGTTTGGATTATTTGGCTTATGTTCGTGATTCCAGTGTTGAGGTTTCCTCTATTGATTCGGTACCCGTGGTTCGTGAGTTTCCTGAGGTCTTCCTTTCAGACCTGCCGGGGATGCCACCCGACAGTGACATTGATTTCTGCATTGATCTGGCTCCGGGCACCCAGCCCATTTCTATTCTACCGTATCACATGGCCCCGCCAGAGTTGAAATAATTGAAGGAACAGTTGCAGGATTTGCTTGGGAAGGGTTTCATTAGACCCAGCGTTTTGCCTTAGGGTGCGGCGGTGTTGTTTGTGAAGAAAAAGGATGGTTCGATGAGGATGTGCATTGATTACCGGCAATTGAACAAGGTTACAACCAAGAATAGGTATCCACTGCCGAGGACTAATGATTTGTTCGATCAGCTTCAGGGTGCCAAGTTATTTTCAAAGATAGACTTCAGATCTGGCTACCATCAGTTGAGGATTAGGGCATCTGATGTCCCTAAGACATCTTTTTGCACTCGTTATGGGCATTACGAGTTTTTGGTCATGTCGTTTGGGTTGACAAATGCCCCAACATCTTTTATAGACTTGATAAACCGAGTGTTCAGGCCTTATTTGGACTCTTTCGTGATAGTCTTCATTGGTGATATATTGATATACTCCCACGGCCAGGAGGAGCACGAGCAGCATCTCAGAGTGGTTCTTCAGAATCTGAGGGATAGTCAGCTATATGCAAAAATTTTGAAGTGAGTTTTGGTTGAGTTCAGTTGCATTCCTGTGTCATGTCATATCAGTAGAGGGTATTCAGGTTGACCGGACGAAGATTGAGGCAGTCAAGAGTTGGCCTACACCCACATCAGCTACAGAGATTCGGAGTTTCTTGGGATTGGCATGTTATTATCGTCGGTTCGTGGAGGGGTTCTCATCTATTGCAGCCCTGATGACCAGATTGACCCAGAAGGGTGCCCAGTTCAGATGGTCGGACGAGTGTGAGGCGAGCTTTCAGAGGCTCAAGATAGCTCTGACTATGACACCGATATTGGTTTTGGCCACAGGTTCAGGGCCTTATATAGTCTATTGCGATGCTTCCCGTATTGGGCTTGGTGCAGTGTTGATACAGGATGGCAAGTTTATTGCTTGTGCTTCGAGGCAGTTTAAGATTCATGAGAAGAACTATCTAGTGCATGATTTGGAGTTGGCAGCCATTGTCCACGCATTGAAGATTTTGAGGCACTATCAGTATGGCGTGGCGTGTGAGGTTTTCACAGATCATAAGAGTCTTCAGTACTTGCTCAAGAAAAAGGAGTTGAATTTGAGGTAGAGGAGGTTGTTGGAGTTGTTGAAGGATTATGATATTACCATCTTATATCACCCGGGGAAGGCCAATGTGGTGGCCGGTGCTTTGAGTAGGAAGTCAGTTAGTATGAGCAGTCTTTCTTTTACTCCAGTCAGTCAGAGGCCGCTTGCTTTGGATGTTCAGGCATTGGCCAATCGATTTGTGAGGTTGGAAATTTCTGAGCCTAGTCGAGTGTTGGCTTGTACGGTTGCTGGTTCTTCATTATTCGAGCGTATCCGTGATTGGCAATTTGATGATCCCCATTTGTGTGTCCTTAGAGACACGGTGCAGTGCGGAGGTGCCAAGCCGGTGACCTTAGATGGCGAAGGTGTTTTGAGATTGCAGGGGCGAGTTGTGTGCCCAATGTTGATGGGATTTGAGAGTTGATTTTAGAGGAGGCCCATAGTTCCTGGTACTCTATTCATCTGGGCACCGCGAAGATGTATCAGGATTTGCAGCAGCATTATTGGTAGCGTAGAATGAAGAAGGATATTGTGGCATATGTGGTGCAGTGTTTGAATTGTCAACAGGTTAAGTGTGAGCATCACATGCCTGGTAGTTTATTTCAGAGGATTGAGCTTCCCGAGTGGAAGTGGGAGAGGATGACTATGGACTTCATTACTGGACTTCCGTTGACACGGAAGAAGCTCGATGCAGTTTGGGTCATTGTTGATAGGCTGACTAAGTCAGCGCATTTGATTCCTGTGGCAGTCTCCTATTCATCCGAGAGGTTAGCTGAGATCTATATCCGAGAGATTATCCGCCTTCATGGGGTGCCGGTCTCTATCATTTCGGACCAGGGTGCGCAGTTTACCTCGCGCTTCTAGAGAGCAGTTCAGTGAGAGTTAGGCACCCAGGTGGAGTTGAGCACAGCATTTCATCCTTAGATGGACGGGCAGTCCGAGCGGAATATTCAGATAGTGGAGGATATGCTCCGAGCTTGTGTTATTGACTTTGGAGGGTAATGGGATCAGTTCTTGCCTTTAGCAGAGTTTCCCTAAAACAACAGCTACCATTCGAGTATCCAGATGGCTCCTTATGAGGCTTTATATGATAGGCGGTGTCGATCTCCGGTTGGATGGTTTGAGCTGGGAGAGGCTCAGCTGTTGGGTACAGATTTGGTTCAGGAAGACTTGGACAAGGTCAGGATCATTCAGGATAGGCTTCGTGGACGATTTTACGTTAACCCTCGTACCTGAAGTGGAAAAGGAGCTTCTACTAAAATCAGGTACATCATCGGGAGTATGGACCCTCTTCAAGGACGGTGCCTCGAATGTGAAAGGGTCCGAGCTCGGCATTGTTTTAAAACCGCCAACGAGTAATATTATTAGACAATCCATTAAAACTTCCAAATTGACTAACAACGAGGCCTGGTATAAGGCCATGATTACAGGTCTCGAGCTAGCTAAAAGGTTGGGAGCGTAAGTCGTTGATGCTAAATGCGACTCTCTACTGGTATTGAACCAGGTAAACGGAACATTCAAAGTTCGAGAGGATAGGATGCAAAGGTACTTAGACAAATTGCAGGTAACCTTGCACCGTCTCAAAGAGTGGACTCTACAACATATACCTCGAGAAAAAAACACAGAGGCTGATGCACTTGCCAATTTGGGGTCATTGGTCGAAGAAGATGAGATCAGCTCGCGGGGACTGTGATCAAGGAAGGACTGTGATCAACTCTCGAGGTCTGTGATCAAGGAAGGACATGCTGAAATAAATTCTACGAGATTAACATGGGACTGGAGAAATAAATACATCGAGTACTTGAAGAATGGAAAGCTTCCATCAGATCCCAAAGAATCGAGGGCCTTACGGACTAAAGACGCTTGTTTCACATTAGGAAAAGATGGAACATTATACAGAAGGACGCTCGATGTTCCATTGACGGTATGCTTGGGACCAGGAGATATTGACTATGTTCTACGAGAAATCTATGAAGGCACTTGTGGGAACCATTCTGGCGCCGAGTCACTAGTTCGGAAGGTCGCCGGAGCAGGATATTACTGGGATAGCATGGAAAAAGACTCTAAGGAGTTAATTCGGAGATGTGATAAATGTCAAAGGATTGCAACGATGATCCACCAGCCCGACGAACAACTTCACTCGGTCCTATCCCCATGGCCGTTCATGAAATGGGGAATGGACATCGTCGGCCCTATGCCATCGACCGCAAGTAAAGCTAAGTTCATTTTATTTATGACTGAATATTTCTCTAAATGGCTTGAAGCACGGGACTTCGAAAAAGTCAGGGAAAAAGAAGTGATATATTTCATATGGGATCACATCGCATGTCGATTTGGGATACCTGCAAAAATAGTATGTGATAATGGAAAATAGTTCATTGGCAGCAAAGTAACGTAACTCCTAAAAGATCACAAAATAAAGAGATACTATCAACACCGTATCACCCTAGTGGGAACGGACATGCCAAATCAACAAACAAAACTATCATCAAAAACTTGAAGGAAAGGCTAAATGAAGCTAAAGGGAAATGGAGGGAAATATTGACCAAGGTCCTATGGGCATATCGAACGACATCAAAGTCCAATACAAGAGCAACTCTATTTTGTTTAGTATATGGCTCTGAAGCCTTGATACCGGTCGAAGTCGGAGAGCCCAACACCAGGTTTCGACACGCAATAGAAGAATCAAACCGCGAGGCCATGAATAATAGCCTCGAGTTGTTAGATGAAAAATGAGAAGCTGCACTCGTTCAAATGGCTTCACAAAACCAACGAATCGAAAGGTACTATAAAAGGAGAACCAACCTTCGCCACTTCAGAGTAGGGGACTTAGTCCTAAGAAAAGTCACCATCAACACTCGAGATCCTAATGAAGGGAAACTCGGCCCTAATTGGGAAGGACCCTACCAAATCCTCGACATAGTCGGGAAAGGATCTTACAAACTCGGAACGATGAGCGACGAACCACTGCTGAATAACGGGAACATATCACTTCTTAAGCGATACTATTGCTAAGAATTAATTTTCTCTTTTCTTTAGCTCATATAAATATTTGGAACTAACTCTTTGCAGGAGTCCGACCAAAGATATCGAGACCTTAGGTTTTAAAGTACGCGCTGCACTCTTTTTCCCTTAGATTATTTTTTTTCCCAAATGGATTTTTCCGGTAAGGTTTTTAACGAGACAAAAATTATGTGGTACTTGAGAATAATTCAATAGTATCCCAGGCTTCTTTGCAATCAACCTCGGATACTGGGGGCATCACCCTCAGGTGTTATGTGTTCGAGAAATGTACCTCGTATCAATGGGCCTCGATAAGGAAAAATTTTTAGTGGGCCAAACGGTCGAATGAACCCTGTCCATATAGATTACCCAAGTCCCAACAACAAGACATGTACGCATGTATAAATTATTCAAAGAAGCATTCTCTCTTTAACGAACATATCGTGTCTCGAAGCAAATTCTCTATTATACAAATCACATACTTACGGTTCTGATCTATTATGCAAAACTAATATTTGTGAAAAATGGCATAAGAGCCAAGTACAAACGTAATTCGAACACTCGAGGACTGCGTACTCGAGTTATCTATGTTCACAGTTACAAGACCTCAAAGAGGCACCCCTCGATATATAGTCCAAGGCCTTCATACTCGGGGACTAACATTTCTAACAAGTTCAAAATGTTATCGAAAAATACGTCCAAGAGACGTACCCGAAGGCTACGGCCACATTAAAAGGCTAAGGTTGTATTAAAGGCTACGGCCAAAACAACGTGGCTCATAGATGTCCAAATTCTACAATAAACAAAAGTCCTTCAAATACTTTAAAAAAACCGGTTAAAAGACTACCCTCTGCAAAGCACTTAAAAAAGGGCTTCGATAAAATCAGCCCTCAAAAAATTAAAAGTCTTCGAAAAACCTCAATAGGTATCGAACTATCTTAACGCAAACACGTTGAGACATAAAAAATAAAAAAAGGTGTTCCAATCATCGGACCCTCGGAGTATATAAAACATATTCTAAGGCATAAAGAAATTTTCACCAAGTCTTTAGCCGAAAAGGGAAATATAATAGCCATTTTCAGAGGCCGAATCGGCCTAATCTAAAGAGCCTAAGGGCCAATACAATTAGAGTTCGAGTCCTCGTTCTCAATCGACTTGAACCCAAGGGTTCTGCTATTCTTAGCTCAAATAAAGTCAATTATAGCACGAGGATTCACCGAAAAACCCTAAGGGGATTGCTGTGAACTCAAAACTTACCCATCATTGAATAGAAGCCTAGGGGTTTACTTTATTCTAAGTTCAAAATTCATTCGAACTTGGTTATAAAGATTATACATCTATGGATTAGATCAATCCACCCGAGATAAGGTCTCGAATGTATTTTCGAGCTCGGAGACTTAACCTCATACTACCAAAAAGCTTAAGGGTTTAATCTGAGTAGGAGCTAAGGTTAGTAAAATTACGGCAATAAAAATTTTCAACATTTTCAATGAAGACAAAAAACATATCTGGACTTGAAATATATAAAGGCATTCGAAGAGAACTTTTTCTGTTATATATTGAATAGTATGTAGAAAAGGCCAATCAAGGGCTTACACAAAAACGATACAAAAGAAGAAAATCCTAAAGGCCTAGTCCACCCTGGGAGCCACATCCTCGGGAGCCACATCTTCGGGAGCCGCTGCTTCAGTAGCCTCATCCCCATCTTCTCCACTCTTGGACCCACTAGCGGAATACTCTTCATTAGAAAGTAAGGTTGCGGCGTCAACCTCCAAATCTTTGGCACTTTTGATGTCAGCTGAGAGGTCGAAGCCACGAGCGTGCACTTCCTCGAGAGTCTCTCTCCAGGATTGTCGCCTAGTATGGTCGGCATCACATGACAACTTGACTTCAACAGCAACTGAGACCTCGTGTGCCCGAATGTTGGCAACCTTAGCATCAACTCGGTAATAGACGACAAGCGCCTCTACCTCAGACTTAGACTTTGAAAGCTCGTTGGCTAGCTTAGCCTCGAGCTCTTCAATCTTCCGGCCACAATAAAACTTTCCTCCTTCACACTTTGGAGATGGCACTTGATTGAAGTTAGTTGGGCCCGGAGTGCATCCTTCTCTGAGGCAAGATGCTCCATATGCCGTCTCCACCCTAGAGTTTCGACCTCCTTCATCTTAGCCTCCTTTCGAAGCTTCTTCACCAGCTCACCCTTTTGCTAAAACTGTAAAACCAAAAGGTTAATTACCAAAAATCAAGTTAACACGTAACAAACTATCAAGAAATTATGTTACCCGTTCAATGAGTTCGGTCTGCTCTCGATGAGCTCTTGTGAGTTCAGCTCGAAGGGTCATGATCTCCTCTTCCTTTTGAAAGTAGAGGAGTTTGAGGCCATCCCTCTCCTCCACGTGCTTCTTGAGCTCAGCCTCACATTAGGATAGCTCAGCCCGGGATTCGGAAGATGCTTCTCGTGGAGCACCATGGCCTATACGCAAAGAAAATAAACAGGCTTGAAAATATATTAATTAAACACAAGTGTATATGCGAAGAAATGGAACTTACTTGTATTAGAAGCCTCTGAGCCCTGTCGAAAACAAATGATGCATCTGGATCGGCACCATCGTCGACCCCGACGAATCACTCCCAGAATATTTCATTCCCTTCGTGGGCCAGCCCAACGTCGGGAGTCTCCATGGACCGAGCATCTTGAAACTGTCCCTCGGAGAATGTAGGGCCAAGCGGCGAATCACCAATGTTGACTATCCCAAGTGAATCACTTGGAACGTTATCTTCTCTCTGAAAGGTCTCGGGGCTAGATCCTTCGGGCACACCAGCCAGATGATTATCACGGTGGGTCATCCTCACCACCCGATTGATCATGGACTTTATCAGACCCTCTTCTGAGATGTCCTCGGTCCAAGATTGAGCCGCCTCGATATCCACCGGCTCCACATTCCTGGAAGCCTCAGTACTTCCCCTCTTTTGGGTTACCAGCAGGAAACCATCATCTTCACCCTCTTTATATTCCTCTCGTAGTCGTTGAACTAGGTCGACGCGAGGAGTAGAGGGCTCGGCTTTGACTTTCGAGCTTTGATTTTCTTTGGCTTTAGGATAACGGGAGGAGAAACTCTTATCCTCTTCCTCTCTTTGGTCGACTTCAGTACCTCCTCTTCCCCAGGCGGAGGTGGCCTCATATAAATGTTTTCATTGAGACCTACATGTAAAGAAACCAAGTTAATAAGGAGTACATTACGAGTGAAACCTCGATATACAAGCAAAATAGCTCACTATGGTTTTTATCCTCCCATCGACCCGCTGGCCGGATCATGCCAACAACACTCGGCGTTAGAAGAGGTGGAGGCCAGTTGTTGAACCCAGCCTGCAAGGTCCGGAATTGCACCGGGGAACCAAGGGGAAGTTGCACCGTGAAAAGAGAACTTGAGTCAAAAAGGGAATAAAGGAAGTAAAACACTATGTATCAGTGACGAAATTGCACTTATGTTTCATGTTCTACTCCTCGGGGAATGGCTTTTTCTCGATCGGAATTAAATCAAACGTCTTGATTCGAATGAACCGGCCCATTCATCCTCGGTCCTTTTCTTCATCAATGCTCGAGAATAGCGTCTTCGTGGCCCGATGCTGCAGCTTTATCCACCCACCTCGATAAAGGCGGGCTGTATAACCTTATCTGATGGTCGAGGGTGAATGTCCTCCCCTCGAACTTGCTCGAAAAGAGCATGAGCAAGTTGACGATACGCTAGAAGGAGGGGTAGATCAGGCTAGTGGTCACTCGGTACTAACGACAGAAATCGAGTATGACCGGATCTACAGGACCCAGTGTGAAAGGGTAGGTATACACACTCAAATACCCGTTCACATAGGTGGTGATGTCCTCCTCAGGGGAAAGAACCACCACTTCATTGTTTTCCCAATTGCATTCCTTTTTCACCCTCTCGAGATCGCCTCCCGATATCGGGTAGATGTATCGGGACATGCGCTCACAGCGGCCCGAAACTGAGGAGGGTCTCTCGACCTTGATGTCGGAAGTTAATTCGATTGGCCCAGGGACGCACTCTTTGATATGAGGCTCCACTGGCACTTTATTGCCGGCTGGCCGCAAAGAATATGCTTTTTTCTTTTTGAGAAACGGTTTTTTGATGTTTTAGCCATTGTTGTATGAAGTTTCAAAGAAGAGAAGAAATTGGTGTTACAGAAAAACTCACGAAAATAGATGAACTTGAATAAGGGAAGTTTGTGAAGATTTTAGAAAGGATTTTGAAAGTAAAGTGTGAATCAAGGAAGGAGGTGATATTTATAGGCTTGTGGCGACGGTTCGGTGGCACTAGTGGCCGACCGCTGACTGACATGCATTGATGATTTAAGGAACCGAACTGACAGATTTTTTGGTCACATCCATCACTTACGCCATGAAGACGACGTCATGAAGACATCGTCATGATCCAGGTGTAAGGGAATCGAGGCTCAAATCGTTTCTTATCATTTCATTCTAAGAAACATGGGGCCTATCTGTATTCGGTTAAAATCGAGTAGGCCTGATTTTATGGGCTCAAGGGACTGCCTCGAGAATAAGATCATAATGAAGCAAGCTCGAGCTCGAAGACACGAAGATCGAAGGATCGAGATAGGGCATGACCAACATCGAGCAACGGAATATCGAGATATCAGTGATCGACCATGGATCTTGGCAGAAATCTCAGACATAATTGAATTATTAATGGTTATTGACATTAATAATGGATTTTATTTTCGAAATTAGAGTTGTATATTATTTAGGATTCCTCTACTATATAAAGAGGATCCTCATTCATTTGTGACGGATATACATTCACTGAGAAATAATAATACGCTGCTCTTTACTTGCTTACATTTTACTACTGTTCTTAACACCTGATCTCGAGTCTGCTCCTAATCGAGGTCGACATATTGCTGAAACACTCGTTTCATTTATTTTTCCTCTTCAATTGATTTATTTAATTCGTCATTTATTAATTGGTATTGAATCAGATCATGTATCCTTAAAACCACAATACGAGTTTAATTGTTACTCGTATTTCGAGTAAACATGGTTCTTTCGAGAGGGTCGTTCATCTAAGAATATGGTTTTGCAAGAAATATTTATGTGAAATTAATTCCATGGTCTTCCACTAGCTTATCATGTAACTGTAATATCTAATTCTCCCTCTGCATCTGTAATGTAGAGAAAGAACAACTGAAGGAAAATGTTTTCTTGAATTTAGTTATTTTCAGGTGTTTGGTTAGATAGCAGAAAATATTTTAAAAAAACATAATAATTTAAGCAAATATTATATGAGACGAAATGAGTAAAGGCGGGGGATGAAGATAGGTCGGGGTCTGGGGGCCGAAATGGCGGTAGCA